>OX326964.1:17545640-18145640 GCA_946800305.1 Medicago arabica
TTGTCAAAGGCCTACCAAACATTGACTATCACTCAGATGCTCTTTGCGGAGCATGTCAGAAAGGGAAAATTGTCAAGAGTCCCTTCAAGCCGAAAGAAATTGTTTCAACTTCCAGACCCTTAGAGTTACTTCATATTGACTTATTTGGACCAGTTAACACTGCATCCTTATATGGAAGTAAATATGGACTAGTTATTGTTGATGACTACAGCAGATGGTGTTGGGTTAAATTTCTGAAAACTAAAGATGATTCATATTCTGTGTTTAGTAAATTCTGCATCCAAATTCAATCAGAGAAGGAAATGAAAATCTTGAAAGTCAGAAGTGATCATGGAGGAGAATTTGAAAATGAACCGTTTGAGGTTTTCTGTGAAAAACATGGAATTATTCATGAATTCTCTGCACCTAGAACTCCACAACAAAATGGAGTTGTAGAGAGAAAGAACAGAACCTTACAAGAGATGGCTAGAACCATGATCCATGAGAACAATCTGACTAAGCATTTTTGGGCAGAAGCAGTAAACACAGCTTGTTATGTTCAGAACAGAATCTATATTAGACCTATGTTGAACAAAACAGCTTATGAACTCTTTAAAGGAAGAAAACCCAACATATCTTATTTTCATCAGTTCGGATGTACATGTTATGTCCTGAACAACAAAGTCTACCTAAAGAAATTTGATGCCAAAGCACAAAAGGGAATCTTTTTAGGTTACTCTGAACGCTCTAAGGCATACAGGCTGTATAATTCAGAAACACATTGTGTGGAAGAATCTATGCATGTAAGATTCGATGACAAAGAGCCTGGAAGTGAAACTCCAGTGCAAGATGAAAGTCATGAAAAATCTCAAGATTCTGATGATAACTCAGAATCTGATCAGATTCCAGAATCTGAAGATACTTTAGAAGCTGGAACAACCCCTGAAGTTCCTAATGAAGAAGCTTCTGATGAAGCTCAAGATGGTTCTCTGCAAGCTAGTCAATCCAAACAATCTTTCAAATACAAGTCTTCACATCCAGAAGAACAAATAATTGGCAATAAAGAAAGTCCTATGAGAACAAGATCGCATTTCAGACAAGAAGAGTCTGCTTTAGGATTATTATCTGTTATTGAACCAACTTCTGTTAAAGAAGCTCTTGGAGATGAAGGATGGATTCTAGCAATGCAAGAAGAACTGAATCAATTCAAAAGGAATGAAGTATGGGATCTAGTAGCTAAGCCTAATCACAAGAACATCATTGGAACCAAGTGGGTGTTCAGAAATAAGCTTAGTGAACAAGGAGAAGTAATCAGAAACAAGGCCAGACTTGTTGCACAAGGCTTCAGTCAGCAAGAAGGCATTGATTACACAGAAACTTTTGCTCCAGTTGCAAGATTGGAAGCAATCAGGTTACTTCTTTCCTATGCAGTTAATCACAACATAACTTTATATCAAATGGACGTTAAGAGTGAATTTCTTAATGGTGTCATTTCTGAAGAAGTATATGTCAAACAACCTCCTGGCTTTGAAGATTTAAAGCATCCAGAGCATGTTTATAAATTAAAGAAATCACTCTATGGCTTGAAACAAGCTCCCAGAGCTTGGTATGAAAGACTGAGTAATTTCTTGATTCAAAACAACTTTGAACGAGGACAAGTTGACACTACTCTATTCAGAAAGACTCTAAAGAAAGACATTCTTGTAGTTCAGATTTATGTTGATGATATTATCTTTGGTTCTACAAATAGTTCACTTTGCAAAGAGTTTTCAAAAGTAATGCAGGATGAATTTGAAATGAGCATGATGGGAGAATTGAAGTTCTTTCTTGGAATTCAAATCAACCAATGCAAAGATGGAGTCTACGTTCATCAGTCCAAGTATACGAAAGAGCTTCTGAAGAAGTTCAATCTTGAGGACTGCAAAGAAATGAATACTCCAATGCATCCAACCTGCACTCTGAGCAAAGAAGATCAAGGAACCAAAGTTGACCAGAAGCTGTATAGAGGTATGATTGGTTCTTTGTTATACCTAACTGCATCCAGACCAGATATTTTGTACAGTGTATGTTTGTGTGCAAGGTTTTAATCAGATCCTAGAGAGTCTCACTTAACTGCTGTTAAGAGAATCTTTAGATATCTGAAAGGAACTACTAATCTTGGACTTCTTTACAAGAAATCCTCTGACTATAAGCTAGTTGGATTCTGTGATGCTGATTATGCTGGAGACAGGATTGAAAGAAAATCTACCAGTGGCAATTGTCAATTCTTGGGAGAGAATCTGATATCCTGGGCTAGCAAGAGGCAAGCAACCATTGCTCTGTCTACAGCAGAAGCAGAATACATCTCAGCTGCTAGTTGTTGTACACAGCTACTCTGGATGAAACATCAGCTTGAGGACTATCAAATAACTGAAAACCATATCCCAATTTATTGTGATAATACAGCAGCTATATGTTTGTCTAAAAATCCAATTCTGCATTCAAGAGCAAAGCATATTGAGATTAAACATCATTTTATAAGAGACTATGTTCAAAAAGGAATTTTAGATATCCAATTCATTGATACTGATCATCAATGGGCTGATATATTTACTAAACCTTTATCTGTTGAAAGATTTGATTTCATAAAGAAAAATTTGAACATGTGCTATGTCTCTGAGTAATATGCGCCTCTGAAAACAGAATTCAGACTCTGAAAATATTCAGAAGCTATCTGAGAATTAGACTCTCTTTTGGAGATTCTGATAAATGCTTCTGGTAAAATATTCAGACTCTGGTAAGGAATCTTTAGACTCTCAGAAGCTCGTAGTAGTGGAAGCGTGACTGTTAAGTTCAGTAACACCTGCCCCAATATGGTGACAGTTACTTTACGGTTTCTGAGACGTGGCCTGTCTGTATTGGGTAAAAACTCAAAGGGCAATGATTTCATTATGTTAAACAAGTTACCTTCGCTTTGTCCCAATACGTTTACGGCTGCATGCTATATGTATTTATTGTTTGTGTTTGTTTGTCCCCTACTCTTTCCAAACAGTTTTCAAACATTTTATCTATAAATACATAACACACACAACTCACTTCTCTTTTCACTCTTTGATTTTCTCTCTGAACAAATTTCTTGTTTTTCAATACTTTGCAAAACCTTTTCTTTTGTTCTCAAATCAAACTCTTAGAAAACCCTAATGGCAAGTGATCTCATCCAATCTGGTGTCATAATCAAGTCTGGAGGTTCCTATGTTATCAAACCCAGAACAATGAACATCATCAAGGAGACTCTGGAAATTCAAGTTGAATCTCCAGTAGATTTTGGTTCACTCAGTCGTCATGGAGTTGACGTTGCACCTCATTTCTTATCACAAGGAATGATGAGATACTTTGGTATGTTGAATGGACCAACATATCAGGAGCTTGTTAGAGATTTTTGGGTTAGGTCAGAAGTCTACGACAAAGCTGAAGCTACTTTGGAAGAAACAGTAGCAATCTCAAACAACCCCAGTCTTGCTGGCAAAAACAGAGACCAAATGGGTTTAAAACCGTACAATGGTCTTGAAATAAGGTCTGCTGTGATGGGAATTCTTATAGTTATCAATGAAGAAGTGGTAGCCAGGGCTTGTCAGATGGAGAGCGCTGGTAAATTTCAATGGAATGTCAACAAGAAAAGTGAATGGGCTGTTGTCTGCAACAAGTTGTTATTTGAAGGGAGACCCTCAAATAAATTGGTGGATATGCATCCTGAGCATAGGGTGCTTCTGAAGATTATACTGGACAGTATGCTTCAGAAAGGAGGAGGAACAGATACATTATCTGTGGATCACAAAGTTCTTCTTTATTTTCTTATCAACAAAATAAAGATCAACTTCCCCAGATATGTGATGCACCACATGTGTTGGGCCATCAAGAAGAGTCAATCAGAAACCAGGAGGCAAGTTCCTTTTGGAAGATTAATATCTGAGATTCTGTATCAAGGAGGTCTTTTGAAGGTCTTATCAGAATCTGGTGTGGTATCAGATATTCATCTAGGAACTGTGACTGGTAGAATCATCAATGGCAAGACTCTACAGTACATGAAGATTGTCAAGATATTCAATCCCTCTAAGCATGATATGAGAGAATCCTATGTACAATCTGATCTGATGATGGACTTCCCTCCCATATCCAAAGAAGATAATCCTGAATTTCTTGCTAGATTTGTGGTGGATTACTTCAAGGAGACTGGTAGAATAATCAACTATTCTGTTATTCCTGAGACTGCTGGAGGAGGCCCTCTTAAGGTCAAAGGAAAAAGGACCAAGGAAGTGGTTCTCAAGGAAGAGGAAGAGAAGCAGGAGCCTCTCAAGAAAAAGATCAAATCTTCTGCTCTTCCTGGAGTTTCAATTGGTTCTCCTTCTGCATCTTCTGCACCTTCTGCACTTCGTGAAATTAAGGATGGGAAGAAGGCTAAGAAAGATAAGAAGAAGGCTAAGAAAACTGAGAAGAAAGCAATGATAGGCAAAGCTGACAGAGACTATGACAAGTTAGCTCAAGAGATTGCTGATTTCATTGATACTGACTCTGGAGGTGAAGAGAGTCAGATCAAGAAGAGAAAGGTGGATGTGATTTCTGTGGCTAAGGATGTAGCACAGAAGATAGGTACTTCTGTATCTATGATTGAGGATGAACACACTGCTGGCAAGGTTATGGCAGCAGATTTGATTGCTGAAGAATTGAAGGAAGAGACTGTCAAGGAAGCTGCTAAGTTACTTGCTTCTGCTCTTAAACAGAAGAGTACTTCAGAACCTGCAGAAGCTGAGTTATCAGAAGCTACTGTTTCTGATCATTTTGCCTCTCCAGAAGCTGGCATTGGCACCTCTGGCAACGTGGCATATAGCTCATCTTCTTCTTTGAATCATGAGTCAGAATCAGATTCAGAATCTGACAACAAACCCTTGAGCCAAATTCTTCCATCCCTCAAAAATTCATCTCCCTCACCAATCAAACCCATATCATCCCATAACCCACTTGACCATGCAGTAGTTGATTATGTTGATTCAACTATGGACAGAGTAATTCAAGACACAATCACAGTGTCTATGAATCTTCCTGCTGACCATCCTGCTCAACCTTCATTTCTCAAACCACTTCTGGTAATTCAACCTTCTAAAAACCTGAAGGAACCATTCAATCCAAACAATCATCCCCCCAAACTGAAACCATTTGTGTAGACTCTCCAGACACTCTAGATTCTCTTGAAAAACATCTAGGGGGAGAACTACCAAAAACCCCTGCAAAATCCAAATCAACAAAAGCTACTTCATCCATTTCCAAACCAGACCCTGTACCTGAACCTACAGAGAATCTGACCTTAGCTTCTGTTGAACCTTCAGAACCTGCTAAACCAGCTTCTGAAAATCTGGAACAAGCCTCTGATACTGTATCAGCCTCTGTAACAGAATATAGAGCTGAGACCAGAAGAGTTTCCCAACCTCTGTGTGACCCCATAACCTTTTTCTCAGGTTTTGAAACTTTTCTAGCCTTGAGAGCTTCTCTACCCTCAACCTCTGAACCTCAAACTGACTTATTTGATTCAAGTAAGATAGATGAGTTCTATGCTTCTTCATGCAATAAGCTCAAAGAAGTCATTGAGCAAAGGCTTATACCAATACTCAATGTGAGCTATGAGGACAAGTTCTCTACAGTGAAGTCTGAGTTTTTGGATTTTATCACCAAAATTCAAAAAGCTGCTGCCAGGGAACAAGTTCTTATCACTGCCAAGCATGTTGAAGAAGTAAAGCGGGCTGAGCAAGTTGTAGCTCTGGAAAATGCTCCTATTCTGAGGATAAGAGATACACCCTTCTTTGATGAGGATCAGTATACTCCTAGAGAATCAGTGACTTACAATTCTTTGAAGAGGAAGATGTATAGAATTCAAGAAGAAGCTAGACTGGAAAGAGAAGAACATTTGCGAAGAACTGAGGCTCTGGAAGAGATGGTAAAGAAACAGCAAGAGGATCTCCAGAAACTGATGGATCATCTTGCCAAACAAAACCAACCTTAGTTTAATTTCATTTCGTTTTTTCTTTTTTTGTAATTCTTGTTTGCTATCCATCTTCTGAACTTGTTTTTACGTACAATTTATACAAGTTGTTTTTGATTCATTTTGCATTTTTTTTATGCTCTGAATCTTCTATGTTTTCCCTCTGAATCTCTTTCTTCTTTAAAAACATGATTACACCCTTACCTTAAGTCATTTAAAAAGGGGGAGGAACCATGTTCTGAACTTTTTTTTTGTTGATGACAAAAGGGGGAGAAGGGAAAGTATTTATGTCAGGGAGGAGAGAAAGCATTCTTTAATTACATTGCATGTATACGTATATGTTAAAGGGAAATCTGCGAAAGGTGTTCAGCAATACCACGTTTTGAGTTTTGATGATAACAAGGTATTAAAAAGTTGTCAATTGGATATTGCTAATATTTGTTTAAGTATGCAGGATATCAATTAAGATTTGTATCTTAGAAAGAATTCTGTTTGAACAATGTTAAAGAGCAATATATCCATAGAAGCTTGTTGCTTGTGATTCTGTATCGAAGAGAGTCTGAAGACTGTGCTGAAGAGAGTCTGAAGACTGTATCGAAGAGAGTCTGAAGACTGTACTGAAGAGAGTCTGAAGACTGTATCGAAGAGAGTCTGAAGACTGTATCAGAGTCTGAAGACCATCAGAATCTGAGAACCTAGAGAGTCTGAAGATTATCAGAAGCTTAGTACTACAGTGAGTCTGAAGCCACAAATTTGATGATCTGCTAACAGTGATCTCTACTGCATTGCTATGAACAAAGAAACTCTAATGGAGTAACGGCTAGCTTCTAAGTCAACTTGAGCGTGGGAAGCACAAAGACAAAGATTGCAGGCCAGTACAGAGTACGTTGTACGAACTCTGTTTCCACTACTCCACTACCACGTACAGTTTGGCAACTGTGTCTACCGGTATTAATCCTCAAAGGGAATGGAATTCAAATGATGCTATTGAAGGACTATTACCAAATCAAGCAACAGATCAACAGTCATTGATCAAGCTTCAGAAATCATCCTGATGCGCTGGATGACTCAACGTCTCTTTCCTACGCCTATATAAAGGATAGAAGACTTGAAGAAGTGTTGAACTCTACAACTTAGAAAAACTGTATTGCGCTGCTTTCGTATTCAACTGAGTCTTAACACAAGCACATCATTAACTTAGATTCTTACAAACTGAGTATTCTAGAATCTCTAAGTTTCACAGAAAAACAGAGTCTGTCTTTTGTGTAAAACAGAGTCTGTCTTTGTTGTAATTGAAACACATTTTGATTGTTATCAAGTGTTTCAACTGTATTCAATTTTCTGTAATTGTGTAAAAGTCTTTTGCTTTTGTGCTTGAGCAAAGGAAGTCTCTTGGCTGCGTCCTTGAGCATAGGAAGTCTCTTAGTTGTGTCTTTGAGCAAGGAAGTCTCTCGCCTGTGTGCTTGAGCAAGGAAGTCTCATACTGTGTGTTTGAGCAACTTGTAATTTGATATTACATTTTAGTGAACTCTCCTTGGAAGTACAAGGGGGACAGGACTACTTCCGGTTTGTGGAAGGAACCTGTATAATTGCTTGTGTTCTCTGTTCTCTCTTTATCTCTTGATTATTCCGCTGCAATCAGAACCTAATCTCCTATCAGACTCTGATCTCATTCAGACTCTGAGTTTAAAGGAATTAGATTCTCACTCTTCAAGAGTTGCGAAAAGAAAACACAATTCAACCCCCCCCCCCCCCTTCTTGTGTTTTTCTCACCTTCAGCACACATCTCGCTTAAGCGAACAGTCATCAGTTCTGCAGAATTTTTCACGGGATTTCACCATTTTTCACCCCAAAACCCAAATTTTGATTCCCCAACATCCAAATTCGTTCCTAAAGGTTGTTTATAGGTTCATGTACACAAAAAGGCTTTCAAAAACATATGAAACTTGAAATCAAATAACATTTCAACACAATCTAACAATTCACCCATTTTTCATAAAACTTCAAAACCACTCAATTCAACCACAACCATTTCACAAGATTGATACCCAATCCATAATATGACATCAACAACAACACTTAACAACAATCATAACTTATAATCATGGATTCAACATCAATTCAACAACACAACATCACAATTCCCCAATTCTAGCAAAATTCACAAGTAATTAATTCCATATCACTTGAACATGCAAATTCTACATTAACAACTCAATTAACATTCAATTCACATACCCAAACATAGCAATATCATAAGAGCACGAATTTCATCAATTAAGTTCACAATAATCACTTTTCAAAATTAAACACTTTTGAATTGGGATGGAAAAAGAGATTATTCTTAAGAGATTATGATAGAAAACTATCTCCCTTACCTTAGAGAATCTTAACCCTAGATTTGGCCTCAATTAAGCTCCCTTGAAGCTCTAATCTCCTCTTGATCTACAAGCTTCTCTCTCTAACCCTCTTCTCCTCTTGCACTTTCTCTCTCTACCTCTTTCTAAAATTTTGTGAATGAATGATGTAACCCTAATTCTCTCAAGACATGGGTTTATAAAGTCTTACCACTTAACGGGCCTAACTCATAAAGGTTCTAATTCATTAATCACAAAATTTCTATTCACTCGCGGTAAAAAGATAACGAATAAATAATGGCTCTAAACTAATTACCACAACCCAGTTAGTAACTTGTAAAAATAATGGTTACCACTTGAAACACTAAAAATAACTCTCACAGTGAAATTACTAATTTACCATTGCTCACTAAATGACCAAAATACCCTAAGTCCAAAATGACTAAAATACCCTTCTAACACTGAAATCCAACAATTCCAATCAAAATACACACAAAGGCAATTAATCACATACAAACACGTATAAAAATTAATTAAAATAAATCTAACGAAAATCGGGTTGTTACAGGGGGAAGAGAGTTAAGTCAGGCTTGATCGTTGTTTGGCATGCTGTTATTTGGACCATCTAAACGTCCTGGAACGACCTTATTTTTGCTGGTGGCGCTCACCGGGAGGAGCTTGTGGTGGATAGAGCGAAAATATTTGTTTGGAAGTGGTTCTTTGCTAAGTGCCTTACTAATTTGGTAGTTCCTGCACTTACCATAAGCGGGAGGTGCAACCCGTCCTGTGTTGGCAGCGGTAGGGTTCTGTGGTGGTGGTTTTCTTGGGTTTGCTTTTGGGGTGGGGCGGGGGTTCATTGCCTCTTCCCTTCCCGGATAACTTACTCGGTTTTTCTTTCTTGTTTGTAGGTGATTTATCGGTGTGTAACCATTGCCTTTTGGTTTTTGTTTCTTTGGGTGTTGCTTTCGTTTTATGTTGTTTTTAGGTGTTCTTCTGGTGGTTCCCTTGGGTGTCGTCTCCTGCCCTCCCTATTGGACTAGGGGGTTGATCCTTCAAGTTTTTTTAGCGTTTTTTATGGTTCTTCTGGTGTATTTCATACAATCATTCTCTTTTGTTAATATAAATATATATATATATATATATATATATATATTTGCCAGTAAAAAAAAAAGAGGATTAATAGTGTTTTTCACCCCTGTAATATAGGTCATTTCCGGTTTTCGCCCCTGTAAAATTTTCGGTTTGATTTGTGTCCTTGTAAAAAAAAAAATTTCCAGCTTTCCACCCTCCTCCCTCCAACTCACCAAATGAGCCTATGTGGCGCTGACATGAATTTTTTTTATTATTTCTTTTTTTTTCACTTGCCACGTGTATAATTCGTTTTTTTTTAAAAAAAAAATCAATTTCAATTTGTGGGATTTTAATTTCGTTTTTTTTTAAAACTCCATTTTATATTTAATAATAAAAAACTCAATATTATTTTTGAAAAAAAAACTCAATATTATTAAAAGGAATACATAACGTTTTTCTTGTTTACACCCTTGTCATTTCTCAGAAACATTGAAGACAAAGAAACCCTAAGTTCTCTAACACAAATCCTGTTGAATTCGAAACCCAGAAAATCGATTGAAAACGATGAAAAAAGGTGCGAAGAAAAAAAGGAAAAACCCAGGAAAGAAGAAGATGACGGTTGCTACGAAAGTTGTGAAGGTGATGAACGAAGGAAAGAAGACGAACACGAAGCATGCAAAGAAGACGGTGGTAACGAACGAAGGAGAATCGGTGGTGAAGAAGAACGATGTTGCTCCAGTTACTGATGTAAGTTGTATACTTTGCGAAAATAAGTAAAAATCCTTTACTTTTTGTGTTTTTGTTTAAATATGCATGCTCTTGCTTTGTTTATTGTTGTTGTGGTCCTGTAAACGAGGAAAAGGAGGAAAACGTTAAAGAACATGTGATTTTTTTAGGGTTTTTTATTCATTCTGAACATGTTTATTGTTATTGTTTGTCTATTGTGCTATGTGGGGTATGTTTGTGGGGTCTTAATAGCCACGTGTCTTACTGGGATTGGTAAATTTTTGTGTGTTCAGAACAACACTAAGTTCAACTGCATCTTTCACCATGAGGGAGAGTTTGTTAGGGAAGAAACCATATTTTACAGAGGTGGGATTGAAACCATTGTGTCTGACTTAGATCCAGATGCTTGGAAAGTAAGTGTAATTAGAAAACTTGTGTGTAGATGGGGTTATCAAGATCATACGTTTAGGTTTTGGTGTAAAATGGATATGATAGCAAATGACTTTGTTCAAGTTAACCAGGATAATATAGCAGATGAGGTTGCCATGTATGCTATATCTAAGGAAATTGATGGACAACTTTATGTAGAACACAATGTTACTGATATGTCTGTAAAGACTGATATGCCTAGCTTTGTGGATTTGAATGTGTCTAGTGAGGAAGATGAGGACAATTTGTACATGTATTCAAGTGATGATGGTGGTGCAAAAGATGTGAAGTTTGATGACAGTGAGGATGAGAGGGCTACTGTGTAACACCCCGAAATCCCGACTTTAAAATTTCATTCAAGTAATCAGAGTATAACACATGAATCAGGATGTCACATTTCATAAAATCTTTAAAATCAAATTGAATAATAATTTATTCTTAAACAATATTCAAACATAGCAGCGGAATTCATAAACTTCTCAAAATCTTAAATAAATAAGTCTCGGCACAAAAGCCTCATAAAACATCTCAAATCAAGTTACGTCGCAAACAGCATAATTAATCAACATGATACATAAAAGGAATAGAAATAATAATAATCTCCATCCCGTTACGTATCAGAGCTCCTAAGACTCCACAAGAACCTCTCACATCGACAAACCTAAGCTTGGTCACCTGCACTTGCCCATAAGGCGGCAATTCCAACAGAAGGGGTGAGATTCACAACAATTATATTAACATATATTCCAAATAATTATGCTTAACAATAACAACATTATTCATCACATAGAACAGAAACGTCTCAAACATCCACATAAACAAATCATCTTAGAACATCTTCATAAACAACCGTCTCAAAACATCTCAGACACATGACTCGACAAATGCAACTCTAACATCTTAACATCATGCATGTGGTACCAATATTTTAGCTTTAATAAGTTTCACCGTCGCTTTGAGCAAATGCTCCACCGTCGCTTTGAGCATAAGCTCCACCGTCTCAAAATATGCAAATGCATGGACTCGATTCTTTAATTCTTAAACAAGGTATTACAACGTCTTAACATCAAATACGACTCTTTATCGACACATGCAATTATACAATACATGGCAGCAGCTCAGCACACTTAACATATATATTTACAGCACATAGTTATCATCACAAACATCATATGTACTTCATTCATAAACCTCACTTAATAATCATTTTAATCATAGATTAACGCTAACGTCTTAAAATCATCTTACAGCGTCATTACAGGTTCTAATTTAGGTCTTAAACATCTCTAATGCTATCCAAAAGTCTACCCTCAAAGTCTCGCTCAAAACAGAGTTCTAAAACTCAAGTTATAGTGGTCTGAGACCACATTGCTCGCTGTGGCGAGTGGGACTGCTCGCCACGGCGAGCAACTTAAATTGCATTATGCCACTTGCTCGCTACGGCGAGTGAAGTTGCTCGCCTCGCGCGCACTAAAGGGTTTCTCGCCACGGCGAGTGATGTTACTCGCCTCGCGAGTTAAACTGTTCTGCTCGCCACGGCGAGCGGTCGCAGAACAGGCTGCGGGTTCGCTCATAACCTCGCCAAAACTCGTCCAATTCATCATGTTATGCTTCTAATCTCTCAGAATTATAGTCCTAGTTATTAATCTAGGTTCTGTAACAAGTTTCTACATCAATTCACATCATTCTAACATCAATTCATCCAAAAATCCCCTAAACCCTAGTTTATGAAATCCCTCAAAATTACCTCCTAATTCCTTCGTTAATCATAAATAGATGAACTACAGTAATATAATTGAAGCTAGGCTCACCCTTACCTGGTATGTTCGCAAAATTGAGGTTCTCTCTTCTCCGGCCACTTTTCTCTTCTTTTTTGCAAAAGTCTGTAACGTACTGACTGTTTCTCTCTAAACCTAATTTCCTTTTATAATTCTTTCTATTCTCACTTATCCCCACAACTCTATCTTATTTATGAAAACAACCCCATCTCTCAAAATATTTGTTATTCTATCCCATCTTAATTTCCATCACATATTTTATTTTATTAAACAATAAAATAAACGTCACACCACAACATCATCTCATACGTCACAAACATCATTAAAATCATATAATATATAATAATATACTATATACTCTAATAAAATAATTAAATAAATAAAGTGGGCGTTACAACTCTCCCCCACTTAAAGGATTTTCGTCCTCGAAAATCTTACCTCGATTAAACAACTCTGGATATGACTCCAGCATCTTACTTTTAAGCTCCCAAGTTAAGCTTTCACCGGTCGCTCCACTCCAAACAACCCTCACTAGAGGTATCTCCTTGCCTCTCAACAACTTCACTTTGTGATCATCGATCCTCAAGGGTAGAGTCTCAACCGTAAGGTTGTCCCTTACTTGCACATCGTCACTTTGGATCACATGAGATGGATCCGGAACGTACTTCCATAGCTGCGACACATGAAAAACATCGTGCAAATTCGATAAATGCGGTGGTAATCCAACACGATAAGCCACTGTCCCAATCCTCTCTGATATCTGATACGGACCAATAAACTTTGGAGTCAACTTCTTCGACTTCAAGGCACGACCTACACCGGTCATTGGAGTAACTCGCAAAAACACCTGATCTCCTTCTTGAAACTCAAGGTCCTTTCTACGCCTGTCATGATAACTCTTTTGTCGACTCTGCGACGCTTTCATCTTCTCTTGGATCATTCTTACCTTCTCAGTGGTTTGTTGCACAATCTCTGGTCCTAAAACCACACTTTCACCCGACTCAAACCAACACAACGGGGTTCTACATCTTCTTCCATACAAAGCCTCGAAAGGTGCCATTCCAATACTAGAATGGTAACTGTTATTGTAAGTAAATTCTATCAACGGGAGGTGATTATCCCAAGCTCCTCCTTGTTCGAGTACACACACCCTCAACAAATCTTCCAACGATTGAATCGTCCTCTCGGATTGACCATCTGTCTGCAGATGATACGCCGAGCTCAACTTCAACTGAGACCCTAAAGCTTCTTGCAAACTTTTCCAAAATCTAGAAGTGAATCTTGGATCTCTATCTGACACAATGCTCGAAGGAACACCATACAATCTTACTATCTCTTGAATGTAAATCTCTGCTAACCGAACCATAGGGAAAGTGATATTGATTGGTAGAAAATGAACTGACTTTGTTAACCTATCAACAATCACCCAAATAGCATCGTTCCCTCTTGGAGTAGTTGGCAAACTCGTCACAAAATCCATGGATATGCTATCCCATTTCCACTCTGGCACATCCAACGGTACCATCATACCAGCAGGTTTCTGATGTTCTATCTTCGATTTCTGACAAACTAGACAAGAATACACAAATTGTGCCACATCACGTTTCAATCCAGACCACCAAAACAACTTCTTCAAATCATGATACATCTTCGTAGCTCCTGGGTGAATACTCAAGCTACTTCTATGGCTCTCTTCCAGGATTGCCTTCTTCATCTCATCGTTGTCCGGAATACAGATTCTACCTCGGAACCTCAACACACCGTGATCATCTACTCTAATGTCACCATCTGCAGTCTGGTTACTCGCAACAAGCAAATCTACAAACTTAACATCTTCCTTCTGCGCTTCTTTAATATTATTCAGAAAATCATTGTCAATCTTCAACATTCCTAGCTTTACACTCTGATGTGATCTTTCACAAACCAAACTCAAATCTCTGAATTGTTCCAATAGTTCGAACTCTTCCGCCATCATAGCAGACATATGCATCGTTTTCCTACTCAAGGCATCAGCAACTACGTTAGCCTTACCCGGATGGTAACTCAAATCAAAATCATAATCCTTCAATAACTCGAGCCATCTCCTCTGCCTCATATTCAACTCTTTCTGATCAAACAGGTACTTCAAGCTCTTGTGATCACTAAACACTTCAAACCTCGAACCATACAAATAGTGTCTCCAAATTTTCAACACGAACACCACTGCAGCCAACTCAAGATCGTGGGTAGGATAATTTCGTTCATGAATCCTCAACTGCCTGGATGCATAAGCAACCACTTTACTATCTTGCATCAGTACACCACCTAAACCCAACTTAGACGCATCACAATACACCACAAAAGGTACTTCAGGCTTTGGCAAAATTAAAACTGGAGCTGTCGTCAATCGCTTCTTCAACTCATTGAAACTACTCTCACATTGAGCATCCCACACAAAGGCTTTACCTTTACACGTCAATTGCGTTAACGGAAGTGCCAACTTAGAAAATCCTTCTATAAACCTTCTATAGTAACCTGCCAATCCCAAAAAGCTTCTAATCTCGGTAACCGACCTTGGAGTCTCCCATTGCGACACTGCTTCAACTTTAGACGAATCAACCGCTATACCGTCACCGGAAATAATATGACCGAGAAAACTAACTTCCTTCAACCAGAACTCACACTTAGACAATTTAGCATACAACTTCTTTTCTTTCAATACTTGCAAGACAATCTTCAAATGTTCAGCATGTTCTTCTTCGGATTTGGAATATATCAAAATGTCGTCAATAAACACCACCACAAAACGATCCAAAAATGTCTGGAAGGTCCGATTCATATACTCCATAAATACTCCCGGCGCGTTCGTAACACCGAAAGGCATCACTTTATACTCATAATGGCCATATCGAGTTCTAAAGGCCGTCTTCTGCATATCTTCATCTTTCACTTTTATCTGATGATAACCCGACCTTAAGTCAATCTTGCTAAACACACATGCACCCACTAACTGATCCATCAAATCATCAATCCTCGGAAGTGGATACCTATTCTTTATAGTTACCTTGTTCAACTGACGGTAGTCAATACACAACCTCATACTCCCATCTTTCTTCTTCACTAGCAATACCGGCGCTCCCCAAGGTGAAACACTTGGTCTTATAAACTTCTTCTCAAGCAGATCCTCCAATTGCTTCTTTAACTCAGCTAACTCAGAAGCTGACATACGGTAAGGTGTCATAGACACAGGCTTCGTTCCAGGAACAAGATCAATCGCAAATTCAACTTCTCTTTCAGGAGGCACATCAGGAATCTCATCAGGGAATACTTCCGGAAACTCGCACACCACTTGCAATTCGTCAATCTTCTCTTGATTCTCAATGGATAAGGATGCCATCAGAGAAAACATCAAAACTCCATCTCGTTCTAATTGTTTCAGCTGCTTGGTAGATAAAAATTCTGCTCCACTTTCTTCCTCTTCAGACAAGAAATACACCGTCTTGCAAAAACAGTTGATAAGCACACGATTGTACTCTAACCAATTCATCCCGAGAATTACATCCATACCAGTCAATGGTAGGCAGACTAAATCCATCTCAAAATTACGATCAAACATAGACAACGGACAACTTAAACACACATGAGAAGTAGTCACCGAACCCTTAGCTGGAGTTTCGACAACCATCTCTCCATTCATATCAGACATAACAAGACCCAACTTAACAGCACAATCATAAGCAACAAAACAATGCGTAGCGCCAGTATCAATAATAACAACTAAAGGTATATCATTAATATAGCAAGTACCTCTGATCAAGCGATCCTCATTCTCAGTCTGAGTGCCGGTCAACGCGAAAACCCTTCCAGTAGTCCTAACTTTCTTTGGCTTTTTGCACTGCGAGCCAATATGTCCTTGCTCATCACAGTTGAAACACACAACATCATCAAACTTGCAGTCTGCGGTAATATGCCCTTTCTGTCCGCATCGGTAACACCTCTTCACATCAACAGGACACGCATTACTCTTGTGGCCTTTCTGCCCGCAATTATAGCAGGTAATCTCAGCAGGGGCATCCTTCTTCTGTGGTCGCCTCTCATCATTCACTCTTTGCTTACCCTTATCTCTGGGAGCATCATAAGGTTTGGGACGACTCTGCTGACCCTTCGCTTTTCTATCATTCACTACCTTAGTGAGCCTTGGTATCCTCCTCATAAATCCTGCAACTACTCACCAGCTCGGAGAAATTTCGAATCTTCTGGTAACCAATTGCCCTCTTAATCTCAGGACGCAAGCCATTCTCAAACTTGATGCACTTGGAAAACTCAGCATTCTCAGCAGTATAATGGGGGTAGAACTTTGCCAGTTCCACAAACTTCGACGCATACTCAGTCACGGACATATTTCCTTGCTTCAACTCAAGGAACTCGATCTCCTTCTTTCCCCGGACATCCTCAGGAAAGTAACGGTTCAGGAATTCTCTCCTGAACACAGCCCCAAGTCACTATAGCACCTCCTTCTTCTAGGATAGGTCGAATACCAACCCACCAGTCATCAGCCTCCTCTGCCAACATATGGGTACCAAACCGTACCATCTGACCATCTTCGCACTGCATCACTCTAAAGATCCGCTCAACTTCCTTGAGCCACGTCTGAGCCCCGTCAGGATCATATCGCCCTTTGAAGGTAGGCGGGTGGTTCCTCAGAAAAGTTTCCAACATCCCCGTTCCGTCGTTCCCACCAGCGTTGTTCTGATTTCCCACAGCTTGGGCCATTGCTTGCAAAGCAGCAGCAAGAGCAGCATCATTCCTTCCCGCCATCTTATTCCTCTACAAAGCAAACATAAGTTAGAATAATATAACTATAATATTCTAACTCTAAGACACCGTCACTCGACTCTCTAATTGGCCGGACGGACCAACCTGCTCTGATACCAATTGTAACACCCCGAAATCCCGACTTTAAAATTTCATTCAAGTAATCAGAGTATAACACATGAATCAAGATGTCACATTTCATAAAATCTTTAAAATCAAATTGAATAATAATTTATTCTTAAACAATATTCAAACATAGCAGCGGAATTCATAAACTTCTCAAAATCTTAAATAAATAAGTCTCGGCACAAAAGCCTCATAAAACATCTCAAATCAAGTTACGTCGCAAACAGCATAATTAATCAACATGGTACATAAAAGGAATAGAAATAATAATAATCCCCATCCCGTTACGTATCAGAGCTCCTAAGACTCCACAAGAACCTCTCACATCGACAAACCTAAGCTTGGTCACCTGCACTTGCCCACAAGGCGGCAATTCCAACAGAAGGGGGTGAGATTCACAACAATTATATTAACATATATTCCAAATAATTATGCTTAACAATAACAACATTATTCATCACATAGAACAGAAACGTCTCAAACATCCACATAAACAAATCATCTTAGAACATCTTCATAAACAACCGTCTCAAAACATCTCAGACACATGACTCGACAAATGCAACTCTAACATCTTAACATCATGCATGTGGTACCAATATTTTAGCTTTAATAAGC
This sequence comes from Medicago arabica, assembly GCA_946800305.1. Taxonomy (NCBI): domain Eukaryota; kingdom Viridiplantae; phylum Streptophyta; class Magnoliopsida; order Fabales; family Fabaceae; genus Medicago; species Medicago arabica. Next base: position 17,563,529 of record OX326964.1, read on the forward strand.
TTCACCGTCGCTTTGAGCAAATGCTCCACCGTCGCTTTGAGCATAAGCTCCACCGTCTCAAAATATGCAAATGCATGGACTCGATTCTTTAATTCTTAAACAAGGTATTACAACGTCTTAACATCAAATACGACTCTTTATCGACACATGCAATTATACAATACATGGCAGCAGCTCAGCACACTTAACATATATATTTACAGCACATAGTTATCATCACAAACATCATATGTACTTCATTCATAAACCTCACTTAATAATCATTTTAATCATAGATTAACGCCAACGTCTTAAAATCATCTTACAGCGTCATTACAGGTTCTAATTTAGGTCTTAAACATCTCTAATGCTATCCAAAAGTCTACCCTCAAAGTCTCGCTCAAAACAGAGTTCTAAAACTCAAGTTATAGTGGTCTGAGACCACATTGCTCGTTGTGGCGAGTGGGACTGCTCGCCACGGCGAGCAACTTAAATTGCATTCTGCCACTTGCTCGCCTTGCGCGCACTAAAGGGTTGCTCGCCACGGCGAGTGATGTTACTCGCCTCGCGAGTTAAACTGTTCTGCTCGCCACGGCGAGTAGGTCTGCTCGCCACGGCGAGCGGTCGCAGAACAGGCTGCGGGTTCGCTCATAACCTCGCCAAAACTCGTCCAATTCATCATGTTATGCTTCTAATCTCTCAGAATTATAGTCCTAGTGATTAATCTAGGTTCTGTAACAAGTTTCTACATCAATTCACATCATTCTAACATCAATTCATCCAAAAATCCCCTAAACCCTAGTTTATGAAATCCCTCAAAATTACCTCCTAATTCCTTCGTTAATCATAAATAGATGAACTACAGTAATATAATTGAAGCTAGGCTCACCCTTACCTGGTATGTTCGCAAAATTGAGGTTCTCTCTTCTCCGGCCACTTTTCTCTTCTTTTTTGCAAAAGTCTGTAACGTACTGACTGTTTCTCTCTAAACCTAATTTCCTTTTATAATTCTTTCTATTCTCACTTATCCCCACAACTCTATCTTATTTATGAAAACAACCCCATCTCTCAAAATATTTGTTATTCTATCCCATCTTAATTTCCATCACATATTTTATTTTATTAAACAATAAAATAAACGTCACACCACAACATCATCTCATACGTCACAAACATCATTAAAATCATATAATATATAATAATATACTATATACTCTAATAAAATAATTAAATAAATAAAGTGGGCGTTACATACTGCACTTAATGATGGGTTTGCATATGTAGATGTGGATGCACCTGTGAATGGAATTAATAGAGTAGATGTTGGTGGGAAATCTTTGAGGATTAAGACTTGTGCTTCAAAATCACCATTGAAGAGCAACACTCCTAAGAAAAAAATGAAAGTGAAGATGCTTACACATAAAGGGAAAAGAAAGAAAGTTGATGATGAAGTAGAAGAGTACCATGGTGATGAACTAGATAGTGATGACCCGGATAACTCTGACCATGAGAGTGGGCCCAAATATCAAAAGTTTAGAAAGGAACAATTAAATGCACAATATGAGTTTAAGTTAGGTATGGAGTTTAATTCAATGAAAGAATTCAAGAATGCAGTAATTGAGTGGAATGTGTTGAATGGGTTTGAAATTAAGATGCCAAAAAATGAACCAGGAAGGGTAAGGGTAATTTGCAAGGAAGATTGTGGTTATTTGGTCTTTTGCTCTAAGGTGGGGGCCAATCACACTTATCAGATAAAGACTTTTCAGAAAGACCACACTTGTGCAAGGAAACAGAAAAACAAATCTGCTTGTTCTAGGTGGGTGGCTGAGTTTGCTGTGGTTAAGAAGCTGCAAACCAATAAGAAAGTGACCATAGAGGACATCATGGATGACATGAGGAAGAATCATGCAGTGGGTATCACCAAAGGCAGGGCGTGGAAAACAAAACAAATAGCTCAGAAAATTGTTGAGGGTGATGCTGATGGTCAATACTCATAGATCTGGAGATATGCTGCTGAACTTAAAAGAGTATGTGATGCTAACATTGTGAAAATCAATGTTGAGAGGCCACATCCAGGATTACAACTCAAGTTTGGGTCTTTTTACTTTTGTTTTGATGGCTGTAAAAAAGGGTTTACAAATGGATGTAGGCCATTCGTTGGGGTTGATGGTTGTCACCTAAAGACAAAGTATGGGGGTCCTGCTCATTGCTGTTGGGAGAGACCCAAATGACCAGTACTTTCCCCTTGCATTTGGTATTGTTGAAACTGAATGTAGGGCAAGTTGGAAGTGGTTCATGGAATTGTTGTTGGATGACATTGGGAAGGATAAGAGATATGTATTCATATCAGCTCAACAAAAGGTAAGTGGTTCTCAGTTTCTAAATGGTATCTTTCATTTATGTGATATTTCTATTTGTTTTATTGTAACATTATTACTGTTGGATTTTTTTCAAGGACTAATGAGTGTGTTTGAAGATATGTTTGAAAGTGTTGAACACAGATTATGTCTAAGACATTTGTTTGCTAACTTCAAGAAGAAATTTGGTGGAGGTACTCTGATAAGGGATTTGATGATGGGAGCTGCTAAAGCTACATACTATCAAGGTTGGAAGGCAAAGATGGAAGAGATTAAGAAACTTGATGTTGGTGCATGGGAATGGTTGATGGGGCAACCAACTAAAAGCTGGTGTAAGCATGCCTTTAGCTATTACTCTAAATGTGATGTACTGATGAATAATTTGTCTGAGTCATTTAATGCTACAATCTTAGGGGCTAGGGATAAACCTTTTCTGACTATGTGTGAGTGGATTAGGAATTATTTGAGGAATAGGATATCTATGTGTAGGGTTAAGCTTGAGAGATGACATCATAACATTATGACCATGCCTAGGAAGAGATTAGATAAGGAAGTTTTTATGAGTGGGCATTGGACACCAATCTGATCAATAGGTGATGAGTGGCAAGTAACTCATAGTTATAATGGCCAGCAGTTCATTGTGAACATTGCTAATAGAACAAGTGCATGTGGCTTTTGGGAGTTGGTTGGGATCCCATGTAAGTATGCAGTTGCTGCATTAGGATATAGACAACAAAACCCCGAGCACTTTGTGGACCCATGTAATTCAAGAAGATCATATGAACTGTGTTATGAAAATGCTATAAGTGCAATTAATGGTCAAGAGATGTGGCCTGAAGTTGAATCAGAGGAAATCCTGCCACCTAACTACAAGAGAGGTCCAGGAAGGCCTAAAAAGCTTAGGATTAGGGAATTTGATGAAAATGGAGGAAGGATGAGAAGGCCTGAAGTAGCTTATAGATGTACCAAATGTGACCAATTAGGTCATAACAAAAGGAAATGCAAAAGTGATGTCCAACATCCAGAAGCTGCTAAAAGACAGGTACTTTAGAATGAAGTTAACTTATAATGAGTTTTAAAAAAAATTATGCACAACTAACTTTGTATTTAATGAAACAAAGGAAACCTGCCAAGAATAATGGTGGTGCAACCACTAGTCATGATGGAGAGGGAGATAATACTGAGACTGTAGCTGCAAGCAACATTGAGACTGAAGCTGCAGGCACCAATGTTCAAACTTCAAAACCTGCTAAAAAAAGGTACTAACTTTAAACTTCAAACATTGAGACTGAGACTGATTCTTCTTTACATTTGCACTTTTTGGTTCTTATTGTGTTGCACTGTTTCCATTAACAGAGGAAACTTACAAAGCTCAGAGATCAAATTGTCAATCCTTCAGAAACTGTCATGACAGGTCAACAAGTCCAACCTGAAGTTGTCAACAGTGAAGACAATCTGTTTGGTGATATATCAGATGAGGTTTTTGCTGCTATGCCTGAAATCCAACCTACTGAAGTTGCCAGTAACTCTGAAGTTCCTGTTATCAATCAAACTGAAGTAGCACAATGTCATACCCCAATTTTTGACCTAAGGTCCCACTTTTACACGGCTTGTGGCCCGAAATATTCTCTGTCTTTTCAGTGAAAATTTCGCAGAAAATACCTCATTTATGTTTGGTTTCCGAGCCCACGTTTTTATTATCATTTTATTTTTATCTTATTTTTAAATTATTTCCATCTTTTATTTTATTTCTATTTTGTTTTTAATCTATTTTGTTTCCTTTTTAAAAAAATGTGTAAAAATAGTTGTCCAGGTCCAAAATCCCTACTCAACCGTGCCACATTCCAAACCTTTTCATCAGTGTCAAACCTTCCTTTTTTGTATTGCTTTTCAATTCTTATAAAACCCAATTCAAGTCAACATTTTCTTTCCATAACCAAATCACGTTATTTTTAAATTATTTCCATCTTTTATTTTATTTCTATTTTTGTTTCTATTTTGTTTTTAATCTATTTTGTTTCCTTTTAAAAAAAATATGTGTAAAAATAGTTGTCCAGATCCAAAATCTCTACTCAACCGTGCCACATTCCAAACCTTTTCACCGGTGTCAAACCTTCCTTTTTTGTATTGCTTTTCAATTCTGATAAAACCCAATTCAAGCCTTTCCATAACTAAATCACCAGAAACGCACGCGTTCCTTTAAGCGCATTCAATTTCATTCAAACCCAATTAATCAAAATGAATTTCATGTCTAAAACGAGAATTTCGGTTTCTGATTAAAAGGAAAAAAACATTATCACGGAAAAAAAAAAACAAAAATTTCAAATCGAAACCTGTAATCAGAATTTGCACCACAAACCTGCAAAAGAACTCAGGCACACCAATTCATCAAATCACAATACAATTCATTCTCAAATCATAGCCAATCATCAATTTCTCACAATAGCATATAGCAACAGCAACCACTACCAACAACCCAGTACACAAACACAGAATCACCAACTTCCATTTCACTCATAAAGCCAATCTAAAATTGCAAATTCATAACCCATTACAGTCAACGAATCCAAACCGTTCCTAAATTCAAACCATCCGCCGTCACCAAACTTCCATACCAGAGGTAGTATTCCTTTTCCTTTAGATCTTAGGTTTAGTTAGTTTTTTCTTGTGATTGTGTAAAAAAAAAAATCAAAAGAAGAAGGAAACAAAAAAAAAGAAAAAGAAAGAAGAACTGGAAACGTAAAAACTGGGAGGAAAGAGGCGCTGGGGTTATTATATAACCCTGTGATCCAGCGCTCAGGGGTGCATGTCTTACCATGCACCCTCGTCCCTGCTAGCCTTCAGATCTTAATCCAATAACCTGCAATCGTGTCTCCTTAGATCAGATCAGGGCCCTTGATCAAATCAATGGCCTAGTTTATTCCCTTGCTTTCTTTTATTTTATTTTTATGTCTCTTATGCATTTTTATCTTATTTTGCATCACATTTTATTATTTACTATTATTATCATCACATGCATATTTAAATTTTTGTCGCTTATATTTTTGCATAGCAATTAGAATGTACTTAGGATCGATGTACAAATATAAATGAAAAAAGTGTGTGTGTGTCTTTTATTTCTTTACTGCCTTATATATCTAAAAAAAAGATTAGGGATTTTGTGGTGATCCAACGTCACTACAAAAATCCACGCGCTTTTATTTTATTGCTCCGTTAATTTAATTTTCATTTATTATATAAAAAACAACAAAAACATGCAAATAATCAAAAAACTCACAAAAAATTCTTTTCATAATAAACCTTGATTTTCAATCAAGTGACGTTCCATTTTCATTTTTTTCTTAAATCAAATTTCAATCCATTTAAACATATTCAAGTCATTTTCTTTAACATAAAAAACACAAACAAATTCTATTTTTGCCACTTTGGCTTTTACATTTTAAAACCTTTTTCAAAACTAATAAAAAATACAAAAACAAATTAGACGTCAATTTCAACCCCGAACTACGAGGTTTTGATCCCTCACGGGTACGTAGGCAAAGGACCTTGTCCTCTCAAATCAATAAAAAATATAGATAATAGGCTTCTCTCTTTTCTTTTATCATTCTAATTTCATTTTTAAAAGCAAGCAAGTTTATAGCACAAAAATTAAATAAAATCAAGAGGTTCTCGTAGAGTACTACGAACATAAAGGGTGCTAATACATTCCCTTTATGTAACCAACCCCCGAACCCTTAATCTTATAAATGTGGTATTTGAACCTTTTTCCACTTTCTTTTGAAAAATTAAAAGTTCAGTCGTGAAATAAAAAATGAGTCAAACGCTAATCAAATAGCATTGATCTCCGAAAAATGACGCGACACACAACAACATGAAGTTCCTGTTATCCACCAAAGTGTATTAGCACAACAAACTGAAGTTGAGAGTGTCAGAGCTGATGGACCAAGTATGACGAATGGATCCTTATGAATTCACCAAGGATGGTGAATGGACCAAGAGCTTACAATGGACCAAGAATGATCAATGTACCTAAGGTGAAGAAGAGAACCAGTGACAGGTTAAGGAAGTTGAAAACAAAAGCAATTAAGGGACCAGGTAAAAGTGTTGATGAGCCATTTGTGTTGGATGAATCTGAAGAAGGAGTACTGACACAGGAGGATGAGGCAGATACTTCCAAGGATGGGAATGTCCTGCCTATAGTCAGAAATATGACTACTATTGTTTTACCTCAAGAAAAGAAGAATTGAATGCAAGTTGATGTTTACTTTTGTTTGTAATGACAGGCAGATACTCTTTGTTTTAGCACTTTATTTTGGTTTTTGTCTTTTACATGTTTATGCACTTTATGTGCAATCTTTTGGTTTCTGACTAAGACAACTTTATGCACTTTATGCTATTATGTTGTAATGACTTGAAGCACTTTATGTGCATGATTATGTAATTTATCCGTTGCACTATTATGTGTTATCTATTATCAGTTCAATTATGTGTTATGCAATATGTAACCAAACCAAACTTTCATTAAACTGAAATCAAACTTCTACAATTCATGGAACAATACAACAACTACAAAAGCTTACATAGACTGATAATTTAGACCATATTACATCAACTGATGCACTTGAACATCTTACATGGTTATGATGTTTCACATAAACTTCAATACAACAACAAAAAAAAATCAGGACAACACAAGTGCAAATAGTAGGATAGAACTTTTCTTTCTTTCATTCTGCAACTTCTTCTTAGTTTTCAGATGCTTACTAGAGGCACTGTCTCACACATAATCCTTGCCCAATTCTTTTCCAAATTCAATTCCAATTTCCTTTCCAATCTCTTTGCCAAATTGCATTAAGTAATCAGATAACACTAAACAGTTTTCACACCCAACTACATCATTCTTTGAGGACACATTTTGAAAGGTACTGGAACCAATGTTGCTAAAACCACCATCACCTTCACTGTTTTTTGCAGCAAGTTTTTTAAGCATTGCTTTAACTCTAGGCGTTTCAAGCTCATCATCCCATATGAACAAGTTACAATGGTAATCGTTCTACACAAAAAACAAATTAAAATGTTTACATTACAATATATTTTTAACCAAATACATACAAATGAAATCAGATTTCAAATCACTTACCTCCCAAAAGTTTCGACATCTCCAAAATTTCCTCTTTGGATTTTCATCTGTATTTGATACCCATAATTTCATCATCTGATTACAGCCACACTTTGGTAAATTTCGTCCAATTGGGTACCCAACAGATGAAGCTTTGCTACCCCCCATTTCAGGAACCCTAATAATACGAAAAGAAAGAGGAATATGAAATACCGACTTCAATCTTGGGTGAAGATCGAAAGAATTGGATGAAGGCAAAAATGGCAAGAATTGGATGAAGATCGAAAGAGGGCAAAAATGGTGTAGAGCAATACGAAGGAGAAGAAGAGAATGAAAGAGAAAGTGGAGTGGGATGAATTATGTATATTACTTTTTAAAAAAAAAAACAAAATTAAAATCCCACAAATTTAAATTGAATTTTTTTAAAAAAAAACGAATTATACACGTGGCAAGTGAAAAAAAAAAGAAATAAATAAAATCCATGTCAGCGCCACATAGGCTCATTTGGTGAGTTGGAGGGAGGAGGGTGGAAAGCTGGAATTTTTTTTTTTTACAAGGACACAAATCAAACCGAAAATTTTACAAGGGCGAAAACCGGAAATGACTTATATTACAGGGGTGAAAAACGCTATTAACCCAAAAAAAATATAACTCAGTTGGCAGAGACATGCATTGTTATATGCAGGGACTAGAGTTCGAACCCCGAACACCCCACTTTTTCATCTTGAAAAAGGTGAATTAAAGCTATGATATTATTGTTAATTGATACATCATTCAAGGATGTTAATTCCTTGGATTTTGGTTGGTTGAGTCATGAACTAAGTTATGTGGAAATGTTTTTTCAAGGATGCATCGTATGAATTCTTGCCACCAGACTATTTGACCATATATAATTTTTATGTGGAAATGTTTTCCGATCGTTAGTACACTCCTCTTAACTCATTGTTATACTAGGACCTTCATATATTCATGTATAAGTTTTGTTCCATAAAAAAAGTTTCAATATTAGTGACAATATAAATATGAGTCATGTTTGTAAAAAAAAAAAACAAAAAATGAGTCGTGTAACATTTTTATCTAATAAAAAAAATACAAGTCATCTAACTTGAGTCTCTACCTCATTGACATGTTTACTCCGGTCACCTTTATAAGAGAAAATTAACTTATTAAGTTCATGTAATAAAATATGTATTTATTCTATATTAGAAATAAGATATATAATTTATTCCTTAAAAAAAATACATAATTTATTAAATGAATTTAAAAAGTAAATTTTCTCTTATAAATAAAATTAGAGAGAGTAAAATTAATTTTTTTTTGAAGGAAGTGAGAGTAAAATTATTATCGATTTAAAAGATGTACACTGTCGATTTAAAACAAATATACATCTATATCCGATTAAAATCCACAATTTTCGGACCAACTATTGTATGTGTAGTTAAAAGTAGGGGTGTTCATGGGTTGGGTCAACCCAAAAAATTCGGTTAAAACCATCCAAAAAACCCAAAAAAAAAGGGTTGGGTTGGGTAATTGGGTGGGTATGGTTTTTAAAAATGGAAAACCCATAAAAATAATTAGGTTTCGGATAAAATCAGACCCAAACTCAAAAAACCACTTACCCAATAATGTTAATATTTTTTATCTTTATTTTCATACGGTAGAAGAAAGTTATATTTCCAAAACATACACATTGTACTCTATATATTGAAAATCAAAACATACTAGAGTTACAAATTAATATGTTACACTTTTTGGTTATTTTGATACTAATGAAATTTTATGTCATGCATCTTTAGTTTATTGCAAGTATTTTATGATGGAGTTTATTATTTGATATTCTATAATGCATAAAATTATAGTTAAATAAGTTAAACTTTTTTTTAAGAAAATTAAAAAGTAGAGTTCTATTTTAAAACAAAATTATTAGGACTTGTCATTTAGTAATTTAATATTAAAAAAATAGAAAAATAAGTTGGGTAACCCATTACCCAATCCAACTCAAAAATTAGTGGGTTTGTCCAAACTCATCCAATTAGGGATGGCAATTAGACCCATACCCAATGGACACCCGTAAAAAATACCAAAATGAGTAGGGTAGAACCCCGCTTTCATGGGTTTGGGTACGGATTCGGGTAATACCTATAAATTTTAATGGGTATGGGCACGGGTAAGGGTACTATCATACCTAACCCCGGATATACAAATTTATATAATATCATAAATAATTTATTTATTTTTGATGTATAATTAATTAATTTATTTAGCTATTTAAGCCTAAACCTAAACCTAAACAACAAAAAAACTACTTAATACAATAACAACTTCATCGTGCCGGTGTACAATTTTTTATTTGACATACTATTTTATGAGTTAATTTTTAAAAAATTGGATCACAGTTTTATTTCAATTGTAATGTATTTATTGTCTTTTCATAGTTAAAGTGCGGGTATCAGCATTTAGGTACTCATAGAATATGGGAAAAGATACTGAAGTTGTTGCCCACGAGGGTACGGGCACAAGTACGGGTATTTTTTACAAATGCGGGTATGGGGAAGAACATTGTAGTACCCTCCATAAGGTATTCATTGTCATCGCTACACTCAATAGTATAACGGGTGATTATTTTATCTTGCCCAAACCGGAGTATTCTATTTAGTTTGGTTTTGGATTTTGTCAAACCCAACCCAAACTCACCCACGAACACCCTAGTTAAAAGATTTATTATTTTTTTAAATATTGGAATCTCTCATTGAATGTTGGTGTCAAAATATTCTACACCGTCAGTGCATGTCTATTAAACTGATTGATTATACCCTTGTGACGTCGTATTGTCCCTTCCACAATACATCTCCCTGATCATAATCGAATCAGCCACCATTCACAATTCACAACACACAACCTCTTTTCCATTCATAGCCAAATATCTCAACACAAAAATGGTGCTTTCTCAAAAGCTTCATGAAGCATTCAAAGGCACTGTAGAGAGAATCACAGGCCATAGAACCGTTTCCGCCTTCAAAGAGAAAGGTGTTCTTAGTGTCTCCGAGTTCATCATCGCCGGTGATAATCTCGTTGCTAAATGCCCCACTTGGTCTTGGTAATTTCAATTTTCCCCCCTTTTTCGTAATTAGGGTTCATCGTTCTTCTAATTGGGTTTTTTTTTCTTGAAAAATTTAATTGGGTATTGTGTAGTTTGATCAAAGTTGACATTTTTTTTGTGAAAAATTGATTTTTTTTTTTTCAATAGGGGTTTTGAATTGGGTGTTTTTTTGGTTGAAAAATATAATTGGGTATTTTAATTAAAGGTTAGATTTTTTGCTGAAAATTTGAATTTTTTCAAAAGGGGTTTCGAATTTGGTGGATTTATGTTTATTATTATATCTATTAGTTAATATAGAATTTTTATTAGCTTGTTAGTGAGTTATGAGGATGAGAATATTGAAGGAGTTTTTGATTCATTGGTTCTGGTTTTTATTTTGGATGATAGGGAATCAGGTGAGCCAAGTAAGAGGAAGACTTATTTACCAGCTGAGAAACAATTCTTGATTACTAGAAATGGTAAAGATTATGGATTTTTGATTGCTTTTTATGTTACGATGAGTGATTTTGGTTATGTTATTTTTTGTGATCATTGTTGTACTAGAATTTTGATTCACCTTTTTGAAGTATCCTTAAAAAAGATTAAGGATTTGCGAGTGATATTTACATTATTGAGTGTTCATTGTTTCTGCTATTATTGTTATAATCGTGCTAGGAATTTTTTTGCACATTCTTGAGGTATACTTAAATGTGGAAATGACACACCCTTTTATTTTTATTACATAATAAACCAAAGTTTTTTGTTGTTGTTGGTACTTGTAAAATGTAAACCAATGTAATAAAAGTTGGTTGCACAATGTATCCCCACAAGTTTATGTCCTATTGACCCTATGGTTTGATTGGGTGCTTAGATTGAAACTTAAGGTTCTTTACCCTTCGTCAAAAGTGTGTTTTGTGGGGACTGAACTGTGCTCTTCTGCAAACTAAGCGATGTTTAACCACAGCCATTGGTTTAAGAGTGTGTTCGAATTGAGAGGAGGTTAAGCCTGTGTTTGGAAAAATCAAAATATATGTTGCCACTGCATGGTCAATTGACGCTCATATTTCTAGCTTCCTTAAATTCATAGTACAATTGCTTTGAGATGCGAGAGAGATAAGGGAAACGTGCATCCAAAAATAGCATAACATGTTTTATAAGCATACCTCAATTCAGGTCATGTGTGTGCAGTTCCCCTGATTGTATTCATGCTTTTGTTACGTGTCTTAAAATTTATCATATTTCTTGACTGATTTTTTATGTTGTTTTTCACACAACAGTGCCTTGTCTGCGGAGAGCTGCATCCATTGAAGAAGAATATGAAGCTGCTGGGGGGGAAGTTCTACTTGATGATGAAGATAATGATGGATGGCTAGCAACTCATGGAAAGCCAAAAGGTGTGTATTCAATTGCACTGGAGGCATGAATATAAGATATTGTGCTGCAATTTTAATCCTTTTGGACCGTCAATATATTCCTAGGGGCCTAAAAGCCCTCAAGAAAGGCTCAGGAGCCCTCCAGAAGGGCTCTTGAAGCCTAGGTGCACCCTTCCTGGGGCGCCGCCTTAGCCAGCTTCTAGAAGCATCTAGAACTGGATAAAAATACCTAAAGCCCAGTTTGCTTGGAGCTTAAGTCACGCTAAAACAAGCCCACAAGGGGCTATGAATACGACCCTTGGGATCATTCTCAAGGCATGACGAAAACAAACCTAACCCTAGTTTCTAATATTGTACTCACTGCAAGTACACCTTTGATCTTACACTCTTGTATATTTTTTTTTTTCTTTCTTTCAGAAACTAAATCTGATGAAGAAGAGAATTTACCTTCCATGGAAAGTCTAGAAATCAGCAAAAAGAGTTCTGTTAAGCAAATATCTTCCAACACGGGAGGTGATGACGATGAAGATATTCCTGATATGGAAGAGTTTAAAGAATATGACAACATTATTGAGACAGATCCTGTAAGTTGATACTAGATTTACATATTAAACACTACTCCCTCCGTCCCATTTTAAATGACCTACCTTGAACATATTTTTCTATTAATATACAAAGACAAATGATAGCATATTAGATGTTGGATTCGTCTCGATGAATATTTTCAAAATATCAAATTTTTATAATTTTTTCTAATAGATTTATTAAAGATATTTAAGATCAAAATTGTGCATTGGCATGTGTGACAGAGTCAACTGTGTCAAATAATATGGGACGAAGTACATCAATTGTCGGAGTAAAAGTTTCAGTCTTATTGAATCAAATAAAAGGGAATATATATTTTCATCTATATATATTTAGATGTGTTGTCTTTGTATGTTGAGTTATAGACTCTGTTTGGTAAATAGCAGTGAATGACATATAAGCTAGCTGATAGATAATAGAGGATAAACTAGCTGATTGAATATTTGAAGGGTTTGGTGAAATTAACGGTTGAACTAACATAAATATAAAATGATACAAAAAGATATTCTTAATCAATATTTAAATCTTTCAATTAAGATAAGGAGGGTAAAAATGAGAGAAAATATAATAAGCTATAAGCTCAAAAGCTACCTGAGTTGAAGTAGCAGTTCAAAAAATGCAACAAGCTCATGAGAGAAAACTATTACCATTACCAAACAATTCTAGTTTAATTATAGAAGCTTATACGGTGTAAGCTATCCACTATATGCTAGCGGTTTGGCCGTCCCCAAACAGAGCCATAGTCTTTTTTGAACCTATCTTTCACAGCAAAAAATATTTTGACGAAAAGAAAAGAGATTCTCTAGAGTGAAATAGATATCTAAGTAAAGAAGTTGGGAAGAGAGTAGCAGTTATGCTGCTGGATATTAGTGTCATTTGAGATGCATGTGAAATTTAGGGAGATCACTTTCTCAGAATGACCCAAATGGTGATGAATATTAATGAAAACTTTTCATGTATATGACCAAAGGGGAAATCCAAATTTCGAACATTTTTTTTCTATCTGTTTATTACTATGGAAGGCTTTTTCCTTCCCTTGTCCTTTTAGAAAGATATACTCTCCAAGAGCTGAAATCAACAATATGGATCAGACATTTACAAACTATTCTATACTACTGTCACGAGTTCTATTCAAAGATAGACCAGTTAATTCCAAATCTTTCTCATGGCTGAAATCATTTCTTCGAAGTCAGTTGCCATTTACTTGGCAATTTTGAACTTGAGACTCTATATCTTGATTAAGGACGTTACTTACTCTTTGATGAACCCTTGAATGACCATAGAACCACATGTTAATGATGTTTATTATCAACACCTCATTCACAGATTCACACTTAAAAGTATGATGGTCGATATTTCATTTGAATTTGAGCCCTAATTTAATTAGCTTTTCAATACATGTAGGTTTTGTAGAACATACTTTTAGATTGTTGCTTTTTGTTTGATACTAATTTGAGAAATTTGATTTATGTAATTTATTTTTCCATGTTCTTATTGGTGGCCGCTCCTCAGTCTACATATCTAGTAGCTCACGAACCTGATGATGATAATATTCTACGGACTCGCACCTATGACATCAGCATCACGTAAGACAAGCTTCCATATAAATTTTCTCCGAAATTGATATACAATTGCTGGTGAAGCTTCTGTATATATTTTAAACATAAATTTACTTCATTTGATAAACAATTATTTCTCTGTCAATGAATTTAAAAGGTGGACTTTGCTTTTTATGCAGATATGATAAGTATTATCAAACACCCCGTGTGTGGCTTACTGGGTATGATGAGGTTTGTTTTATCCACTTTATCCTTGTAATCATAATCAGTCTTTCTTAACTAACTTATATGACTACGACAAAGCTAGTAGAACTAGGATTCGCATTATGAATTTAAACTTATTAATTTAAACCGATGTATCTAGCTGGAAAAATACTGGATTCGTAACATATGTATTATTCTTCCTATTTTGATGATTACCAGATCCATTGATGAAAAGCACAAGAACTGCCAAAATGATTAGTGTCTGACATTGATGCCAAACATAAAAATTGAGAATTTTTTTATGACTCGATGCTTTTATAATTTTGGTTAAATGGTTTTGAGAAACATAAACCCTTCAGTTATTTGAAATTCTGTACTGGTTCAGTGATTTCATCTCTTGTCTTGTTGCAGTCAAGAATGCTATTGCAACCAGAACTTGTCCTTGAAGATGTTAGTCAGGATCATGCACGCAAAACGGTGAGATATAGCTTATCAATTGATTATGGTCGTACACACACACACACATTTACAGAATTTGCTACAATTTATGTTAATGTGTTATTTTCTAACTTAAAATGTTGCAGGTAACAATTGAGGACCACCCTCATTTGCCTGGGAAACATGCATCTATTCATCCATGTCGACATGGAGCAGTGATGAAGAAAATCATTGATGTGTTGATGTCACGTGGAGTTGAGCCTGAAGTTGACAAGTAAGCCCTTTGTTTCGAATATCATTGCTTTCGTTTTGGATATACAGTGATTAATATATACCGTTATTGTCAATGCGCTCTTAAATATCACACCCTCGGAAGAAAAATGTTTTGGCTTGAACCTATAGTGCATTTTCTGTTTTTTTTTGTTTTGACAGAATGCATTTTCTGTTCTTAATAACTGCTATACATGAGGTATATAATTTCATATACTTATTTCTGTAGGTACTTGTTTTTATTCTTGAAATTTATGGCCTCTGTAATTCCAACAATTGAGTATGATTACACCATGGACTTTGATCTTGGTAGCTCCAGCAATTGACTTAAGGTAATTCAGAATATTATTTATATATTTCGTTATCACTTTTCAAATCTTTATTTATTCCGATTATTTAAATTTTTAATGATTTGGAAATGATGGTGCTACATGCTGTAAGTCATGCAAAAGTCAGCGGATTCTATCTATTTGGTGATCGCATATCTCTCGGCTGTTATCAGCAATGTTCTCTTAAATATTATTACATGTGTTCTCTCAGATGCCATTTATTTTGTTGTTTCAATTAGGCTCAGCATGGCACTAAATTGGGGATTCATGAATCATGATGCATCTTCTCAGAAGTATCTGCTTGTTCCAGTATTACACGGGCAAAATATTTCTCACCAACACTTTCTTTGTTTCTGCGCACATCAAAACTGCGTATAACCCCTGATCGTTACACAGTTATTGTACATGTGGTGTAAATTATGGTCATTTGAAGTGTGATTGTCTAGAAGTTGGGCAAATTTCATTTGAGCTATGTACATATTTGAAACACCACATTCTTAAGACTGTTGCTCAAAAACCAAAAACTATGTTTGCTCCCGACAATATAAAATAAGAGAATAGTTAATGACCCAGTTTGAAGTTCCCTACTCTTCTCCATGGTTACATTCCACATGCATACTCTTCTGGTTTCCTATATATTGCGATCGTTTGATTCAAGTCCCTGAGGTTTTGAATGCATTTATTAGGTCCCCCAATTATCACCTATTCTTTGGAAGATCAAATGTGTAATTATGTTATGCAAAATTAATAAAATGTGATTGTAAGAATTTGAACAATACTCTTGGACTATTTCAGTCTTCAATTTTGAAAAAACTTGTTTTTACACTCAACTTGATTTCAGATGTGTACAATTAAAATGAACACTGATTTTGTGTTGTTTGAAAGTACACTTTCGGAACATAGAATCCTTCAATTTAGGAGGGGAAAAGTACAATGTTTGGGCAATAGACAACACAGGAAAAACATAAACATTCAATTTAAACGACAAAACATGATTGCACAAGATGTGAAAGGATTAAAACAAAAAAAATATAGTAGAAAAAACAACACAACAATTTCCCATGCCAACACCACCTTAACCATGTTAGCAGCCTCAACCTTCCCTAACAGGTTACACCAAGACTGATCTTTATCAGCATATAATTGCACCAGGCTTCAGAAACAACTCCAAATAATTATGCAGGTTGAATGCGCATTCAGGTTGAATGCGCATTGGACTAGCCTCCCTTGCACCAAACCTTCAAGCTAAAAACGTCATCACACGCAAAATACTCCCAAGTCCTAATAACCTATGTCTCCTACATGATTTTAGTTAGCACGATCGCACATACTGTGTTGAGAAGTGGGTAATCTCTAGTTTGAATCCGCACATCTGCATATAAAATATTCTTATAGGCTTATAGCTACTGTTTGAAACATACTTCAAGATGTACGTCAATGTCATTAGCTGCTAGATATTTAATCCTTTTATCCTTGATGCCAACCACTCAAGTCCTAATAATTATGTATCTTACTTAGCTTCATATGCCTTAAAATTCAATTGCACACACTTCCTGTTAGCAACAATTTAAGCTTTGACAGAAGCAACCTCTCTCAAACATAACAAACCATCACGACAAGTCATAACATCATAAATCAGCCTATTATACGCATCTACGATGAAGATCTTTAATTTACGACTGTAACAAACTCTACGCCAAAAGTGTAACTTCTTCAACCACCTTTACGGTGTCAATACCGTCTCTGTTGAAAATAATTTTATTTCTTATTTTTCATAGACACCAAACACTTGCAAACCAAATTGTCATGTGGCACGTTGAGACTATCCTTAAAAAAATACAGACATGGTAAGTAGCCGCAACCAATTCTTGAAACTATCCCAAATAGAGAAAAATATGGAGGCTTTGAAGAATAGGTGATTTGTTTTTTCAAATTCACCACAATCACTTCACAAAACTCTTTACAAATTCAACCATCCAACAATCAAAAGCAATATTATTAATTAACTCCTAGGATCTGTTTGATTCGTATAAGGCAAATATTAGACATAACAAAAAAGGTCAAACATTTAAGGAATTGAACAATTTTGTCATTTTATCTTGACAATCTTTGGTGCACAATTATTGGATAAATACAGTATAGGAAGGATTAATAGCATGCGACAAGAGGAAAAACATTGGTAGTTAAAATGTTATAGGAGGAGAGATATATAGTATGGTGAGGTCTTCAATATTATTGACATTACATTTTAAATGTTTGAACTCAAGTTGAGCATAAAAGGTTGCATGTCTCCAAATTTATTTATTGTCTGAGCAGAGCTTGTGCTTTATCTAAGCATGAGTCTTATTTGCCATAGATTTACAACATTAGATGGACTTGAACTTAACAAGATTCGGTTGTTAGGCTATATGAACTCCTCTATTGTTTTCTTAGTTTTGGGTTTGAACTCAAACAGAGTCGGGTCATGTGGCTACCTGTACTCTTTTGTGTTTGAGTCATAGACTGGATTTTCTAGTTTAGTAGGTGTTAGCTGATTTTTCACCAGCCTCATTTAATGTGGTCAATATTAGTTGACTTTTACTCTTGCAGGAATCGAAGTCTTTTCCTTAAATAAAGGAGATTCGACGAGATGTTAGACATGACATAAAAAGTCTCGAAGCCTTAAGGTTCGACAAGATACAAGTCAAGAAGCAAACTCTTCAAAGTCAAACAACTGTCTTTGAAGCGGGAAGATTTGAATTTCAAAAGAGAAGCGGTTTCCTCAAAGGAGAACGTGGGAGACAAGCGGTTGTCTACAATGGAAGGAGTTCTGGTCGTGGGATTAACCATATGGTATGCCAACGCCAATGATGGCAAATTTGCATAATAATCATGCATTTACAGAACATGCAAATCCATTTACAACGTTTAACACATAGTCCTTCAAGTTCTAGCATGTTCGGAAGAAATGCTCCACCAGACTTAACTATAAAATCTATGATGTTGTTTAGGCAACAAATTAACAAAAGCAATCATGAGATGGTTAATTAGTTGACACAGCAAATTGATACAGTGTTTAACCCTTTGATTCAAAACACGAACTAGAGTTACCAAGCATTAGCCACTCAAATGGGGAGAATATAAAATTTCTTCACCCCTCCACAAACTGTCTATCAACGGGTCCCTCAGATCCGAAATATCCCTCAAATCCAAAATACTCAACCTGTGCAAATTGTCGAACATATAGTTCAAAGAAAACAACCTGTGCCTAGACCTCAACCAGTCAAACCAATGGTACAAGCACAACCAGATGTAATTTTGGTGGATAGAAATCATGATGCAGATGAAGTTGTTAGAAATGTCCAACAACAAAATATCGGAGCACATAATAACATAGCCACTTTGGTTGAAACTATCATGGCTCAAAAGTGGATTTATATAGGTCAAATTATATATCTACTTTGTCAGAATATGTCCTACAAACTGACCTTCCTAGGGGTTACAAAATTCCTAAGTTCACAACGTTATCTGGTGATACTGGCGAATCTACTGTCAAACACATAGCATGTTATTTAACGGAGGCTGGAGATATTGAAAATAATGAGAATTTGGGATTAAAGTTTTTTCCAAATTCTCTAACAACGAATGTTGATAAGTCAATAATTTAGTGATTTTAAGTGTTTATTTTATTAAGATTTTATTTGTTTTTAATTACTTTTTAGAACTTTAGTACTTCAATTTGTTTGTTATTTAATTTTAGGAATAAATATGGTGAAAGATTAGGTCTTGAAGCGAAAGAAAGGGTTTTTGAGCATGGTTAAGGAAAGGAAGGATCTAGAGCATGATTCGGGGTTGATTGAGGCCAAAAATATGAAGATCCTATAGAAAAATATCAGACACGGTTGTGCCTGACAAAGACCAGGCCGTGCTGCCCTTGTTCAAACGTGCTTACGATTCCAGAGAGTCAGGCACGGTCCGTGTCTGCAGGCGCACGGCCGTGCGCGATGCTGAAGCCCTCTTTGTTGTTTCGCTTCAAAGACTTGGCACAGTCCGTGTCAAGCTGAGCACGGTCGTGCCAAAGTTCCAAGTTGTTATGTTTGTTATTTTTCAGACCTAAAAGCCCATGGGTTGCTTGCTATGTAATGTTTATGTCTTTTCTTAGGGCTTAAGTTAGCTTTCAGGTTATAAATAGAGCAGCCACCAGACATATTAGTCATCTTTTGTTCTTGGGAATTTTATGTGACAACTATTTCTTTGAATAAAAGTTCTTATTTTTCTTGCTTTTGATTATTCTTATTCTTTACTTCTAGCTATTTACTTTCATGTTCTTCTCCTTAATCTCTATGGCTACGATGAACATGAGTGAGTAGACATCTTTGTCTTGGGATTGTGGGATGAGTTTAATGACCTAATCCTATCAAACCAAGCCTAGAACCCTAATTTTACGTAACCTTATTTTCTAATATAATCTCACCGTTCTTAATTCTAATTTCAAATACTAATCGAAGTATCGAAATAAGAAGGTTATTATTGGACATGTGAGATTAGACAAGGTTTTCGAAACATGAGAATAGTCTAGAAAACCTTGAGACCTTAAAGTTTCGTTCTTAATGGGTTTCAACAACAATCAACCATGAGAATAGGCGTGGATGTTGTTGAAACACACTCATTGATTTCGAGAGAAACCTTGATATGCTTTCGAGAAACCGATCTTTAGAAATAGGTCTAACATAAGATTAGTATGTAGGTTTGGATTGTGAAAGATTTGTCATTATGATGAACCAATAATCCCGAGGTGTTTTTTATATTATTTTACATAAATCAAAATCCAACTTTTAAAACCTTTAATCTTTCAGCTAATCTTAAATAAAAAGAGAATCAAAATCACAACAACTCCCTGTTGGAACGATACTTTTTACTACTTCGGTAAGACCGTGCACTTGTGGATTTTACACATCAAGTTTTTGGCGTCGCTGCCAGGGAGTTAAGTAATTTTGATTAACTTTTTAGTACCGGTTAGATTGAATTTTTTATTTTTTTTGGGTTAATATGTCTTTACCACCTCGTAATTTGGGCGAGTTCCGGTTTGCCCACTCTAAAAAAAAGTTTAGATTCCGTCCCTGAAATAAGAAGATTCTTTCGAGAACACTCATGACCCCATTTGATACACTCCAATTGCTGACGTGGCACGCCACTGTGTATTTAATTTAGTTTTTATTTTTTTTTAACCTGACATGTGTGTAATTAATTTTCAAAATAAAAAAATATATATATTTTATTTTAATTCAGAAAAAATTCCATTTTTTGTTTAAATTTAAAAAAAAAAAGCTGAAAAATTCTATTATTTTTTTAAAAAATCAGAAGAAGAAAAAAGCTTAAATTATTTTCAAAATCAGAATTAAAAATCTATTATTTTTTAATTTGAAAAATCGAAAAAAATCAGATTATTTTTCAAAAATATCGTCCTAATTTTGGAAAAAAATATGATTTTTTTTATCGAGTTCCAGAATTATTTTTAAAATTCTTCCTAATTTTGGAAAAAAAAGTATGAATTTTTTATTTCTTAATTTGGAAAAATAATTCATAAAAATTTAGGAATAAAATAAAATTTTCAAATTCATTTCTAAATTCTAACTTAACATATTTCCCATCAATGACAGAAAAACCCATATGGTATTACCATTTATCTCAAACTTAATAAATTTTGAAATTTCCCAAAAAATTATACAAAAAAAATCCGAATTAAATTAAAATTATAAATTTTGAAAAAAAAACATTATCTAATTCTTTAATCTCGAATTTTTTTTTATAAAAATTCAGAAATAAAATTTTCGAAAAAAAATCTGAAATGAAATTTAAAATAAAATCTGATTTTTTTTAATTTTTGAAAAAAAAAATCTGATTTTTTTCGATTTTTCAAATTTAAAAAACAAATAGTTTTTTTTTCTTCAAATTTTTAAAATAATTTTAGCTTTTTATTTAAAAAATAAATAGAATGTTTTCTGAATTAAAATAACATAAAATATTTATTTTTTATTTTGAAAATTAATTACACACATGTCAGTTTAAAAAAACTAAATTAAATACACAGTGTGTGCCACGTCAGCAAGTGGAGTGTGTCAAATGGGGTAAGGGGTGTTTTCGAAAGAATCTTCTTATTTCAGGGACGGAATCTAAACTTTGTTTTTTACAGGGGGTTAAATTGGAACTCGCCCAAATTACAGGGGGTAAAGACATATTAACCCTTTTTTTTCTTTTTTTTTCTACCTTCAACTTCTTTGATTGAGGACATGGCTCAAAACCACTATCAATTGATATGTGAAAGAGTCATCACCGTTATTGCTCCTTCACCCTCTAAAAAAGAGGCAGGTAAGTACGAAGTCTCTGCCCTTTATCACTTGAATGCTAAAGTGGAGGCACGTTTTCAAAAATTTGATAAGTTAATTGTTAGTGCTGTCACACCTGCCCCTGTTTTACCAACGTGTGAAGTTTGTGGAATATTTGGTCATACTGGTGTCGAATGCCAACTAGGTAGTGTTGTTGAAAGTCCTGAGCAATTGAACTATGCTCAATATAATTAAGGAATGAGGCCAAATCAAAAAAATTATAATAAAACCCCTCAAAATCCTTTTGGACAACAAACAACACCACCCAGTTTTGCAAACAACCAAAGAGTCCCTCAAAAATCCAGCTTGGAACTTTTGCTAGAAAACTTTGTAATGGATCAATCCAAGCAAACCCAAGAACTTAAAAATCAAACTGGATTTTTGAATGACTCTCTCACTAAGCTTTCATCCAAGGTGGACTCCATTGCTACTCACAAGAAAATGCTAGAGACTCAAATCTCTCAAATAGCCCAACAAGTAGCCTCTTCCTCACAAACATCCGGAATCTTTTCGGGCCAACCTGAAGCTAACCCAAAAGGCCAAATGAATGTTATTACATTTAGAAATGGTAGACAATTAGAAGACCCCGTTGTGAAAACCAAAACAAATGAGGTTGAGGTAGAGAGTGAAAAGCCACAAAGTGATAAAGTTGTAGTAAAGAGTGAAAAGTCAAATGTCCCACCACCATATAAGCCAAAAATTCCATTCCCACAAAAATTTAAGAGAATTTCTTCTCATCTCTAGTCTTTTATTTTCTTATGAGATTTGATTCTGAAGTTTTATTCGAAAATGAATTTAATTAACCTGGATAGAACTTAAGGGGAGCTTACAAACCTCACCTTAAAGACTATCAGACTTAGGGGGAGTCAGAGTTTACAAACTTCAGACTCTGAGCTTACAAACCTCAGACTCTTATGTCAACTTGTTAATTAGATTAACAACAATTGACCTTTTAAATACTTATGTTTGTCATCATCAAAAAGGGGAAGATTGTTGGAACAAAGAGTGTTTAACAATACCACTTTTAGTTTTGATGATAACAAGATATTAAAAATTGTCAATTGGATATGCTAATATTTGTTTAAGTGTGCAAGATCTTAGTCAAAGATTTTGATCTTAGAAAGTATTCTGTAAGAACAAATGAAGAGCAAAAATCTTAAAAAATCTTGTTGCAAGTGATTCCGAAGACCTAGAGAGCCTGAAGAATCATCAGAAGCTGCTTCGGGAGGTCCTGAAGACTTGGAGAGTCTGAAGAAGCCGTTTCGAAAAAGTACAAGACTCGGAGAGTCTAAAGAAGTTGTTACGAAGAAGTGCAAAATAAGAGCTTCTGAAGACTCAGAGAATCTGAAGAACAAAGAGAGTTTGAAGGAGCTAAAGAGAGTCTGAAGCTCAACAGAGTCTAAAAGTTCTATAGATAGTCTGAAGATTGCTAAATCAATAATTTGTTTAGATGAATCTCTGAAGGCATTTTGTTGCAAAGAAACGTTCATATGGAGTAACGGCTATTTTCAAGTCAACTTAAGCATGGGATGTTTTGCGACAAAGAATGCAGGAAAAGGACATAGTACTATGTAAGAACCTTGTTTCCACTACTCCACTACTTGTACTACTGGCAGCTGTGTTTACTGGTATTATTGCTTCAAATGGAATGGAATTCAAAATATGTATTGAAGGACGATTATCATATCAAGCGACAGATCAACAGTATTTGATCAAGCTTCTAGATGACTCTGTGATATGCTGGATTGTCTCAACGTCTCTCTACAACCTCTATATAAAGGAGTGAAGACTTGGAGAATAGACTACTAACTCTGAACGAGCTATTTGAGCTATTACGCTATTTTGTTATTCTCCCTGAGTCAAGCAAACACATCAACAACTTAGGAAATTCTTACAAACTTGTTTATCCTAGAATTTCTAAGTGTGACAGAAAACAGAGTCTAATTGTTTTTTAATTGGAACACCACTGATTGTATATCAAGTGTTCAAACTCTTATTCAATTTTCTGTAAATTGTGTCAGAAGTCTCTTGTTTGTGAGCTTGAGCAATAGAAGTCTCTTAGGTGTGTCTTTGAGCATTTGAAGTCTCTTGCCTGCGTGCTTGAGCATTTGGAAGTCTCTTGATGTGTGCTTGAGCAACTTATAATTGGTTATTACATTTTAGTGAACTATCCTTGGAAGTGCAAGGGGGACAAAACTACTTCCGGTTTGTGGAAGGAACATGTATAATTTCTTGTGTTCTCTCTTTCCCTTATCTCTTTACTTTATTCCGCTACAACATACTCTGATCTTCCATCAGAACCTGAACTTGTTCAGACTCTGATCTTGGAAAACAGAATCGATCTTTTAAGAGACGCGAAAGTTAACACAATTCAACCCCCCCCTTGTGTTTTTCCTCACCTTCACACACCACCAGAGCACCTGCGTCCTCATAACCCTCAGAAACAATTTGTGCCGAGTTACCATTAATCTCCGGACAATACTTCATAAGGTGACTCATCTTGTGACAGTTAAAGCATTTAGACTTTGACTTGTTACCACTCTTTCTCCGGTTACCTCTACCTCCACCATTCTCTCTTGAGACACTTAGGCCTTCACTGTTTTCATGAATTCTCAAGTCCTTGGACTTGGTCAACTCCTTGGTTCTCAAAGCCGCTTGAACTTCTTCCAAGGTAACAGTGCCTTCTTTGTCATAGAGCATGGTATCTTTGAACGATTCAAAAGATTTCGGTATAGCATAGAACAAGAGTATAGTTTTATCTTCATCCTCAAGTTGCACCTTAATATTCTCCAAGTCATCAAGGATTTTGTTGAACTCCGTAAGTTACTCCATGATGGCCTTTGACTCTACCATTTTGAATGAGTAGAGTTGGTTCTTTAGGAATTGCCGATGAGCCAAAGACTTTGTCGTATACAAAGACTCCAACTTTGACCACATTGATGCTGCGTTTGGTCCCTTTGCTACTTCTCTCAAGACTTTATCCCCGAGGCACAAGACAATGGCACTCCTGGCCTTGTCAACCATCTCGGTCTTCTCCGCTCGTGATACGGTGACCGGTAACGCACCTTCACCCTTCAAAGCTTTCTCACACTTTTGTTGTATTAACATCGCTTCCATCTTTATCTTCCATAACCCAAAATCATTATCTCCGGTAAATTTCTCAATATCCCACTTCGAACCCATGGTACTTGATTATCCTTTGATCCTTGCCCCACGATAGGCGTCTGTGCTCGTGATTTTCGGGTATCAAAATCATTGATTAGATTCGAACCTTGAATCATTGAACTCTCAACTTTTATTCGCGGGAAGGGAAAAAGTGAGTGAAAACCCTTAAGACCTTGGATTCGGAGGTTGGTTTCGATTGGGGAAGGTGTTAAGCACCCGAACCGACTATGGTATCCCATAGGAACCTTCTACCTATTCTCTAATCTTGCGCTAAATTGATTTTACTTATATTAAAAAGTTAAGAGTTAAAGTGAAAGAAGGGAGAAAGAAGAAGCATGTTTTTGGTTATTTTTATTGATTTGGAAGAGTCGAAACCCTTTGCCTACTTACCCAAATAAATCGGGATCAAAATCAAGTAGTTCGGCTTAAGAACTTATTTGATGAGTTGAATTGATTTTAACATTTTTTTGAAAAAAGATTTTAAGAAGAGATGAGAGGCCTCAAGGCATGAGAAGAAAATACGATGAAGTTGGTTAATTTTAAATGTACGAAATCCATGTCTAATGTGGATATTAAATTAATTAACATTTGATTAAGGAAAATAAAAGGAAAAAACACTTGGATTACATACCAAGGTTTACTTAAAATAAAATTGAGTTTGACTTGATTGACTTTTGAAGAAAATATTTTTCTAAACTAACGACGAAATCGCGTAACGACGGAAAAAAATAAATAAGCGTAAAGCGATAAATAAAGTGGTGTGTCGGTGCGCGTGTCAGTGCGTGTGTCGGTTACATATTACATACCCTAGATACATTCTATGGTCTCAAAAGAAAAATGCGCGAAAAATAAATTACATCAATTCCCTAATTATACACACTAAACCAAAAATAAAAAATAAAACAAAATAAATGTCAAGAAATTTAAATATGCATGCAATATTTAATATGAGAATTATTTCTACAAACTAAAATGCAATTTTAAACACATTAAAGACAACAAGACTCTAAAATGCAAATATATGAAATAACCCTAAATGCCGAATAACAAAATTAAAAGAAACAAAAGTACATGAATTTTTTTTTTAGCATATTTAAATGAATAAAATTTATATGAATGGGAAAATTAACTATGAACTAAGCAAAAAAAATATGCATGATGTTAAAATTAAGACATAAAAAAAATGCATGAATTATGGTTTAAAATCATATGAATTAACTAATTAAAATAAACGCATGAAATTATAACATATTCTATTACGCTTACTACAAAAATAAAGACAATCAAAAAATAACAATAAAATATGCATGAGATGGTGATTAAACAATTAAAAGATAATGCATGCATAATAATTAAAACATTAGGCCAAAATGAAAAAATATGAAATGTTACTTCATAACCTAAAATGCATTAAACATAAGTGATAAAATAAAATAAAATGCATGATGTGAAAATTAAAATACTAATGAAGATGCATGAAAATACAATATAACACTTAAATGAAATAATTTAAGAGGCAAGCACATGAAATTAAAAGAAAGAACAAACAAACAAAAAAACAAAAAAAAAAATTACTACACCAAGCAGGGGGTGCAGACAGCATCAATGGGGGGTGAAAATAGCAAATGAGTAGAAACATAGTGGGTTGGGCATGGGTATGGAGCTGGGCATGGGTACTGGGTCGACCCATGGGTGACCCGCTCAGCTCCCATTAATGAGTATATAAAGGTTTTTTATGGCTTTTTCTTCATTTCTTTCCTTCCACTTCTCTCACTAAAAAAAACACAAAAATGCTCTCCCCTCTCTCTTCCAAAGCCTCGCCGGAAACTTCATGAAGGGTGGCCGGAGAAGATGAATCTTCATCTTATCCGGCGAGCATAGCTCGCTCCGGTGCGGTGGCCGGCCACCCTAGGGTGGTGGTGCCGCCGCCGGAAAAACACCACCCTTCTCCGATTTCGAATTTTTTTCACTTTTCTACACCCTTTTCTACTCCTCTATACATATATCCACTTAGTTTTTTGAAATAAGTTCATACAAATCCTAGATCTACAAAACAAATTCGAAAGTAAAACACAAATTTACCTCACTACCGGTTTGTTCTTTGTACTTGTTCGGTTTTGGCCCTTCCTTTTCTTTTGCGTTTTCGGCCTTTCCTTTTCTTTTGCGTTTTCGGTCTTTCCTTTTCTTTTGATTTGATTCTGTTTTGCTTGAAACGGTTCAGCTTTGCTTGAAACGGTTTGTTCCTTTTTCGTTTTCGTTTTTTTTTTGGTCCGAAAATAGCTTCTACTTTTGTGTTTTGATTCAAAACGGATTTTGGGTGTTTATGAATATTTGGATGGTTTGATTGAGGTTTGATTTTGGATCTGTAATGTTGTTGTTGTTTGGATATGGATGAAATTTCGAAAAAAAGGTTACTGGAATGATGATTGGGTGAAGTTCATGATGAACATTCATGAATGTTCATGAGTTTTTTTATTTTTGTGTGGTTTTGATTCTGAAAAATGAGAGAGAGAAAGAGGTTGGTGTTTGTGGCCGTTTTTGGAATGTGTGTCAGGCCTTTTTTGAGCCAATCAATGCCAATCAATCCTGATCAATGCTGTTTAAATAGTGACAAAAAAAGATTGGACAAAAACGCCCCTAGCTTGGGCAGCACCCTACAGACCTGAAAAAAATACTAAAAGGCCAAGTAGACAAAAAAACTAAAATAAAATATTAGATAAAAGATAAAAACGAAAATTGCTTAAAAAAGAAGAAAATTAATTGAGATAAAATAGAAATATTAAAAATGAAAATGAGAAACAAGATAAAGGTAATAACACTTGAAAAATGTCTCTTCGGAACCAAAAAAATGAGGTATTTCAAAATACCTCTCTGCCGAAATTTCGTCTGAGACGACAAAACTTTTCGGCTTTTTAAAACAAGTAAAATTTTCAAAAGTGGTCAAAAAATGGGGTATGACAGCGTCAATTGTTGTGAATTCGATGAAAAATCACACCAATAATAAACTTGATGTGTGGAGCAAGTAATAATCAAGCAACCAAAACAAGTGGGTAACAGTTATAATCACAAGCAAAAGTAGAATACAACGAGAGAAAAGAAGAGAGAACACAAAAGAATTTGTTTACCTAGTTCAGTCCAAAATTGACCTAATCTGGGGGAGAGAGCAGCCCTCCGTTTTACTATAATGATGAGTAACTTTACAAAAGAGATATCAATGGGTTACAAGAATATGTCTCCCGCCTAATTCTACCCAAAGTCTCAATCTCTTCCCGTAACCAAGAGACTCAATCCTAATAGGGTTTCCCAAGGTGAATCAACCCTCAAACCCTAGTGTTTGTTCCCAAGAGACAAACTCTATACAAACACTAGTTTTGTTGTTACCTTTCTAAACCTTTGTTTCAGCCCCCTCTATCTCAAGGTTTACTCTGATACAAAGCATATATTTATAGTAAAAGAATCTCTCATAAATTGGAACAAAATTAGGCTCAAAAATACATTTTATTTTTATGCATCTGCGCAAAATCGTGCTCCGATTTTGCCAGATCGTGCGCCGATTTTTTACGAATGGAAGTGTCAATTCTGGTCCAAAAATCATGCTCCAATTTTGACAGCTTCAGCAAACTTCGATTTCTCCAATTTTTAGTCACTTTCACAACAATTTTCAATCACCGGCATTAAAATGCAACAACCACTTTTTTTTATAATTTAATGATGATTAAATAATTTTCGATCACCGCCATTAAAATGTACCTCACCATAAAATATCATTAGTTTAATAATATAATTATTTAATCTTAACTTTAACAATTTAATTTGAAGTTATAGACAAATTAATAAAGACTAAAGATCTCATTAGTTATATATCATAAAAATAAAAATAAAAATTGTTTGGAACACGGAACTTAAACTTTTGTAAAATAAACTGTGAAAAAAATGGGAAAAACAAAATTTAGAGCGACCAAAAAATGAAAGAATATTTTTTAAAGTCCAAGGAATTTTTTAGAAAGACTAAAATTAAAGTTAATTGTAATATTTAGAAGGACTAAAAACATATCTAACTTATAAATAAATAAATAAATAAATAAAAGTATTGACCTGGCTCATCTAAATGCCATTAAATGCGTAAATATGCCTGCTCCATCTTCCCTACGTTCCAAAATCTGCATCTAACACAAATCACAAAGTAATTAGAAAATGAAGAATCACTCCTTAGAGTTCTTTCTTGTTCTAACTTTCTTCCTTCATGCAAATGCCGGAGACTCCAATGTAAGTATTTTAATTACTCTCTTCACTTCTCATCATCCTTTCATAATAACTCTAATGATCAGAATATGTATGACGTAATTACCATTATCCTTTGTCATGGATTGAACAATAATCACATTATTACATCCACATACCTTTATCTACATCAATGGGATCCACATCTAATACGACCTTTAAAACCTATGATTTGTACTTTACATTATCATATGTGATTAATTATTATGTTAGAACTAAAAAATGTACTTTACATTATCGCATCGCATGTGATTGATTATTATGTTAGTACTAAAAAATGTTACACATATATTAAATTACAAGTGACATAATGATGATACTTGATACACACGTTCAACATTTTTACACGTAAAGAACATGTCAATTTAGTTCTTTTTGTTGCATGTGATGACTTTTTATTCGTTTTTGTTGTTGATGATGATGAATGCAAATAGGAGTGTGTATACACAGTATATGTAAAGACTGGATCAATCATCAAAGGAGGAACAGATTCAAAAATCAGCATGAGATTAGACGATGCAAAGAACCAATCAGTGTGGATCTCAAACCTAAAATCATGGGGTGCAATGGGAGAAGGTCATGACTACTTCGAGCGCGGAAATGTGGATGCCTTCACCGGACGTGGACCATGCATCGGCTCGCCTGTTTGCCGCCTCAACCTCGCCTCAGACGGATCTGGGTACCACCATGGGTGGTACTGCGATTACGTGGAGGTCACCTCCACTGGACCCCACAAGCCTTGCTCTCAGACTGTCTTCTATGTTGATCAGTGGCTTGCCAAAGATGTTGCACCCTATAACCTCAATGTCATCCTTGATGGTTGTCGTCTCACTGCTTCCCATCGACACACCTTAGTTGTTGGACCTTATTCTTCATCGTCGGTGTGATATTAGATTATATAATCTAATATCACATTTTTCTTAGTTTTTAGACTTATTCTTTTTTGGATTTCATTATTCTTCAATTTGATTAATATTTTTCTTTTAAAAAATAGGCTAAATTGCATTTTTTGTCCCTTAACTATTTATGGAGTATCGCTTTGGTCCCTTAATTAAAATTTGATTTATTTTGGTCATTAACTTCTCTCTGTTACACATTTTGATCATTTCCGTTAGTTTTAATTCAAAAACGTTAGATTTTCTTCATCTTCTTGTCCTCTTTTTCATCTTCATATCATCTCCATCAACCTTCAACAACAAGAATCCCAAAAAAAATTCAGAAGAAAATGAAGAAAACCTAACGATTTTGAATTAAAATTAATCGAAAGGACCAAAATCTGTAACAGGAGAAGTTAAGGGACCAAAATATATCGAATTTTAATTAAGGGACCAAAGCGATACTACCTAAATAGTTAAAGGACCAAAAATGCAATTTAGCCTAAAAAATAATTATGTTTAGTTTTTTTTGGGTACTTTGAATTGTGTTTTGTAATGGTGCTTGTTTATTTACAACATTAAGTTTTATTTTTCTGTTATTAACCTCATCTAATAAAATAGAGAATATTAAAAAGAGATTGTTATAATGACCAATGCTTTTTTTAAGACATCAAAATAGAATTATATTAAACAAAAAATTTAAGGTATAAGAAGTGCTAAAATTGAAAATAAATAAAGTCAAGAAATAGAAGACGTAAAAACAAAATGGCGCTACCAATGGAACAAAACAATAATCAAAATCCAAGATTAGTCACACATAAGCAGTTGAGTATTGCATTGATAGAAATAGTAGGAGAAATCCTTTGTTTTATTTTTAATTCATGATCAAACTTAAAGCTTCACCGGATCAACGAGAGGACCTTGAAACTTGTCTTAATTATCAAAACTAACTTGATTATGACGCTTCCAAATAGTCCACAAGCAAATCATCCACATCGAATGAAGACACTCCTTCACTTTTTTTTGGTCGGAAACCAAACCTATAAATTGAAAGAAGCTCATTTAATAATCTCCAAACAAAGAGCAACACCTTCAATGAAACCAAATTATTCAAAAAAAATCTTGTACAATGAAGAATTTAATATTAAATCTAACTTAGAGATCATCTCATAAGCTTTTTTTTTCCTGCGTTAATGTCACTAGGATTACTACCTAGGGGCGGACCTGGACTAGGCCCACTGTGGCAAGTGCCACACCAGTCCAGGCCCAGCTATATATATATTTTTTAAAATTTTTAGCTAAATATTATATTATATAAGTTAAATTTTGTAATTTAATAACATGTGTATAGTGTTATGTAGCGGCAAAGGTGCACATCTTTCACTAGTGGAATTTGGGTTTGATTCCTGCAATGCCTATTTTAGCTTTTTAACTTTTAGTTTTGTGAAGCCAGGTCCGCTCCTATTACTACCCCATTGCCAAACATTCTCCGTGTCATTTTGCAAAGAAATATTAGGTAACAAAGACCTACACCTCAAGTAACACTTCCTCCAAAGCGAACAAACTCATTCTCTAACTCTAAAACTCTTCTTCCATACCACTCGAAATCAATACCATATCCTTCGAAGAAACATTTTTATTAACAAAAAGATAAATAATATACTAAAGTGATCCATTAACACTTCCATAGTAACCAACGCTTGAACCAAAACAAAGTGTTGCAACTAGTCTCTATTTTCTTCAAATATTCTCATGAAACCAACTTCCTCCACTCCCTTAATCACCCCTCACAATATTGAAAATATCTTCCACCACAACAAGTCTCTACTTCCTTTCATATTTACCAACCCATTTAAAAGCCCATATTTATTTACTAAGACTTTATGTCAAAGACCTTTATTTTCTCTCTTTAACATCCAACACCATTTTTCTAAAAGTTCTAAATAAAAATATTTTAAATTTCTAACCCCAAACAACCATTTTATTTTGGTAAATACATTTTGCCCCGTTGAACTCAATTAATTTCACGAGACTCCTCACTTCCACCCCGTAAAAAATATTTACATAAAACTTAGTTTTATACTCCCTCCGTTTCAAAATACATGTCCAATTTTTGTAATGTGCACTATTCACTTGACTTACTTTGACCATACTTTTTAACTAATGCATAAATACAAATATTAGCATGTAAGATGTTGTTTGATTTGTCTTGACAAATATTTTCAAAATATTAATTTTTTACTTTAGATAATTAAAGATATTAACGGTCAAAATTGTGCATTGGCATATGTGAAGTGGTTGACTTGGACATGTATTTTGAAACGGATGGAGTATATGATATCTTAAGGGGCTTTGGAAAAAGGAGAGAAAGTTAATCATTAATGAGGTTAAGCAAATTTTTAAGAGAATAAGACAATCTCTCATTGATAAATAAATTACATAATTTCTAAGAAGGTAGTTTTCTCTTATATGTTCACCATAAGTTTCTAAAATGATAATTCACAAGCATTATCGCCAATTAGAAGCTCAAATTTTTAAAAAGTAGTACCCGCCATGCAATTAAACATTAAAAAAAACCTGATACAAGTATACAACCAAGATCTATCAACATTAAAATCAACTAGAAATTTTTCATGAAAGTTCATCTTCAACCCATAAATAAGTTTAAAAACCAAGGATTGTACGAATATGAGACTTACTCTTTCTACAAATGATCAAAGTATCATTCGTGAGCTGGAGATAAGTAACTCTAAACGCATCATCATAATACACTTGAAAAACACATGGAGTAAATTTTTTGCTAAAGTATAACAGAGGTCCTTAAAGTTATTTAATTGTAATAAATTGGTCATTTAAGTTTTTTCGTACCTATAATTAGATCTTTTATGTTAATTAATTGAATCAAAAGTTTTGGGGTGGAATCATTTGGCTGAAAATTGGGTTTTTAAGCTAAAAGTCGTTTTAAGTGATTATGCGAAACCGCGGACGAAAAATCATAAAATTTTGTGCTGTCAAACTGGCATGACCCGTGCCAGACATTACCGTACCAACCCTACTATGTGCGGAAAGTCTGATTTTTCACTTTTTAAAGAACTTTTAAGCATACTAATGGATCCCAAACACCTAAACATCGTTCATTGACGTATAATTGAGGATTAGTGATGGATTAAACTTAGTTTTATTTTGAAAATGAAATGATTTTAAAAAAACGAAGAAAATGAGACGAATTTTGTGAATTTTGAGAAATAAATGGACTTTGTGAAATGAAGTTGCTATGATTGAATTACTAAGGTGTTAGATGATATGTAGGAATATTTTGTTGATATGTAAGAGCATGAGATATTTGAAAATAGAAGATTTTTGTGGAAATAGACGAACTTTGGCAAAGTCATGAATTATGATATGATAACTTGCAAATGACTTTGTATTCATGATAATATGATGAAATGAGAATGAACTAATGAAGATTGGGTGTATAACATGTTGTTAGATGTGTTGTCCATGATTGTTCGTCTATTATGCAATTTGTGCTTATGAAGTGATGTTACTTCTTTGTGGTAATTTGATGATGTTTTGGTGATGATTATATATGTGTATAACTTGATGGTGTTAATTATGGAGTCAGTGATGGTGATAAAATTGGCGATGTCTTGTGTAACACCCCGTTTTCCCAAAGTAAAAATTTCATAATTAAATCAGAGTATCACATAAAACGGAATGCTACATTTCTTAAATTCTCAAAAATGGAATAAATAATAATTTATTCTAGTCAAAACTATTCAGACATCGCAGCGGATAAAATTCAATGTTAATAAATAGTTTTGGCACGCAGGCCTCATAAAAACGTCTCAACATAAATCAACTGAAAACTTAAATCATAATCAATACGTAAGGAATAGAAAATAGCTATAAAAGTTCTCATTCCGTTACGTATCAGAGCACCTAAGGACACAGTGAGGGTAGCCACTCACAACAGCAAACAGCAGCTAAGCTTAATCACCTGCAAGTTACCCATAGGGAAGGCAACATTTCCAAGCAGAAGGGGTGAGAATCACAAAACAAAAACATTAAACATATAATTCAACAATTATATTTAACAACATATCTTCATCATCATATATCATAACAATAGTCAGGTAACATCCTAATCAACATCATAATTCAACATCATAGTTCAACTTAATAGTTTGACTCGACAATGCAACTTCGGCTCGAGTTATGCAACTTAGACATCTTAATCATGCATGTGGTACCATATTGAGTATAAATATACTCTTAGGGCATAAGCCCTCGTCGCTATTGAGCATAAAAATACTCCTAGAGCATAAGCTCTCGTCGCTATTGAGCAAAAGCTCCTAGGGCATGAGCCCTTGTCTCTGGATGAATATGCATGGACTCAACTTCTTAAATCTTAGACATCTCAAAATAAACTCCAATAATTTGGATTACAACATCATAAATCTTATAACGACACATGCAGTTTTCAATCAATAACAACATGGCAGCGTAGCAGCACATCAACATCTCAAACATAGTAATATCGTAAATATTCACATACGTAATCTCTTATAATTCAGAGAAGGCATATACACTTGTATACGTCACTATTAACAAATCAATCATTAATTAACAGCTCTACAGGTCGTCTTAATATTACAATAGTACTTAATTCTAATCCAGGGGTAATCTCATAACTAATCGTGCGACAAGGGTCGCATTATTCTAAAAGACAGCCTGATACAGGGCTACTCGCTATGGTGAATGGGATCTCTCGCCTTGCGAGCCATTAGGGGTTACTCGCTACGGCGAGTTGAACTGCTCGCCTTGCGAGCCATCACGGGTAGCTCGCTATGGCGAGTTGGGTTGCTCGCCTTGCGAGCATCAGGGGTACTACTCGCTATGGCGAGTTGGGTTGCTCGCCTGGCGAGCTCCTGGGTGTTACTTGCTATGGCGAGTAAGATTGTTCGCCTCGCGAACCTTCTGGGGGTTGCTCGCTATGGCGAGTTGTTTGGCTCGCCTCGCGAGCTGATGAATACTCGTCGTGGCGAGCTGGCTGCTCGTTGTGGCGAGCGACGACAGAACAGTTACGGGTTTACGAGGATTTTCACCCAAAACCCCAAATTTCATTTTATTCCTCCCCAATTTCGACTATAATGATGTTTAAGGATTACCCTATGGTCTGTAAACAATTTTCTACAACATTAGTACAGTTTTTCATCATCTAAACCTCATTTCCTCACTTTTGACCTAATTCTCAAATCTCCAATACTCATGAATTAAACCTAGAATTTGTTAACTATAATCATGAATTACATGTTCTAATGAAATTGTAATGATAGGATCACCTTTACCTTAAGAAAATTGAGCAGCAGCCTCTCTGGTTCTTCTCTTCTGTTTTCTCCCTTTTTCTCCCAAACTCTGAATTGTACGTTCTGCCAGTTTCTAAACCTAGGTTTTCCCTTTTAAATCACTTTTTGTTTTATTTTATCTTATTTCCTCACAACTTTATCTAATTCTAAAAACAACCCCACAACTTAACATTTGTTTTATTTTCAAATCTTATTTTATTAAACAATAAAATAAGTCACAAGGCCTCATAAAAATCACATAAATCATGTACTTCACTTAATTCACACAAACTCATAAAAATATTCTCTATACTATATAAAATAATTTAAATAACTAAAACGGGCGTTACATCTTGTATGATCATATGCATTTGGTGAGTGATATGTTCATGCATTCATAAGTTTTGGTGTTAGGATATTTCAATATCCAAGTGGAGATAGGATCCATCGGAGATATTATTTCCGACATCCAAGTGGAGATATGATATTTATATCTGAGCGGAGATGGATTAATCACTAAAATGACTCTAACATCCAAGAGATTGGTACCACATGCATATAGATGTGTCTAGAACATAGCATGCATATGTACTATGTGATTTGACAAATTGTGTGGTCTTATGTGAAGTGGTGTACTTGAAATATAATTGATTGGTGTTGTTTGTACACTTGGATTGATGTCGTTAATTATGATTGGTATGATGATTTATCCATGAGTAGTTGATGTGATATGCATTGTTGTGTTATGAATGAAATATGATAATATTCACATTATGTTAGTATTCTAGGAGTTATGAGTATGTATATGTGTTATAGTTGAAATCCTTGAATGCTATTTTATGATTATATTTTATTATGTGGAATATTATCTAACCCACGGTGATCATCATTTGGTTGATCGTCTACCCATTTGTACGAATGGTGTAGACGACATGCAGGATTGAGACCTTATTGCTTGTAAGTACTCGAGAACTAGCTTGGAGCTACCTCTTTATCTTTCATTTGGAGTCTAGTTAGGCTCTAATTAGGAGTATAGGGACTTTTACGCTTTCTGTCATTTATCCGTTGCTGGATTTATTTGGAGAGACTGTTGTTATGTATTTGAGACCTGGGACATGGTGTTGAGATTTTATTATTCATGTACTTGAGGATTATTACATGTTGCTAAGATATTTATGTGTGATTATTTTCCGTTGCGAGTTTAATGA
The DNA here is from genome assembly GCA_946800305.1 of Medicago arabica. Classification (NCBI taxonomy): domain Eukaryota; kingdom Viridiplantae; phylum Streptophyta; class Magnoliopsida; order Fabales; family Fabaceae; genus Medicago; species Medicago arabica. Next base: position 17,600,063 of record OX326964.1, read on the forward strand.
AAACCGATTTATGCATGTTTTGATAAAATGATGACGTAGCATCTTAAACTCTTTCGAATAATTGATTTATTTGTATGATTTATTGCATTCGGGGTTTAGGGTGTTACACCTTCCAATAAGTTGAATCCCCTTCCAACAAGTACCAACTAGGTCCTTGAAGTTATTTAACCGTTACAATTTGGGGTATTTTATACCTTAAAAAAGTAAGTTATTCGGGGCTTAAAAATTACAATTAAATAACTTAAATGATGTAAATGGTATAAAAAAACGTAAAGAACCAATTTATTACAATTAAATACTAACTTAAAGGACTTTTAATATAATTTAACCTAATTTTTTTCAAGTTAAACCTTTGTTGCAATTAAACAAAAAGGGTTAAACCTAATTTTTTAGCAGTCCCGAAATCTTGAAATTGAATGACTATAAACGTTCATGTTTACGGAAAAATAAGTCAACATTTCCATTTATATATATATTTTGAAACAATTTCCATTAATATATTAACACAGAGTATTAAAATTTTAGGGGTGGAGAGTAGACCATAGATAGAACCTCTTGACCCTCCAATGCATGCCTCCCCCTCATATTAATGCTAATGATACAAGAAGGATTGGTTGAAAGTGTGGCTCTAAAGGCATTGTGAATTGCATGTGATGAAAGTGTAGCAACAACCCTAAATAAATAAGGCAAGCAATACAAACTTGTAATTGGGCACCAAAGGCATTGAAGCAATGCAAATCCTTTTAGTCTTTTTTAAGCATTGATAATGCCATGTCTTTGATATTCTAAAGATTAATTTTAGGGGGGACCATAGCATCTAGTGGTTTAGGAAGTGCTGCAATCACTTGAGTAAATAGAGTAGTAAATTTTTTTAGCCTCTTCCAAGCATAGATAATGTACAATAACGGATCAAATTTTATGATTCTCCGTACTAAATTATAAATTATAAATCGTCTTGACCATTTAACACATATTAAAAAAATGAAACTATTTTTGCATGGGTAAGAGAAATTATGAATTATTTTGTATGTCTCTTTTCCCTTTCTCATATACTAGCCATCGCAATTTTTCTTTTTCTTGATCTACTAAAAGAGAGGTGATTTAGGGTCAATTTTGACATGAGATCACTCCTCCAAATTGTTTTATTTCTCTTTTAGTTAAATAAGTGATTTTCACATAATTTCAGTTTTCTTTCGTTTGTTTTTGTAATTTCGTCGTCTCACACGACTTTGTTTATTTTGATTTCCCGTCTTTCTCCGGTGTGTTTTTGATTTCCCGTCTTAATGTGGTGTTTATTTGATTCAGGTTGAAAGGTTAGCTTTAATCAATTGCGGATTCAATCAAAAACTTTTGTGTCGTCAACATTGCAAATCCGAAACATGAGTATTTTGGTGACTTGAATATAATCGTATTTGTAGGCATGAGCATATGTATCTTTCCGTTTTATGCTATTAACATGGATGTTGTGAGTTTGTTCACGGATTTATCTTTTTTGTTTTTAACGACTTTGAATTTGTATTGTATCGATCTACTCTATCAATTTGAATGAATGAATATCGTTTATTTTTGTTAAAAAATAATATTGGAAAGATAAATCAACGAAATCGTATTTATAAAGTCAATTAAAAAAATATATAAATCTCTTGAAATAGACTTTATCACTTTTCATCTCATAAAAATTGTCTCGTTTAAGTTTTGCATGGTTGTTTGTTATTTTAATGGTAAAATAAATATTATTTTCTAAAATACTCTTGTTAATTGTAGTTATTATAGTAACTAATTGGAGTGAAATTCAATAAATAAAAATAAACTAGATCTCTTAGAAAAATAAATTAAAGAATCAAAACAAATGTTGCAAATTGTATAGAAAAGGTAGAAAATTTGCATTCAATATAAATAAAAGAATGAAAGAAAAAACATAACCGTAAAATTGTGAGAACACACAATATATAATCATTCCGTCCCAAATTGTAAGCAAAAAAGCTGAAATCATACTTATTAGGAAAACTAAGACATAAGAATTTGGTGTATAGTTTTTTTTTTGTTTTATGTGGAATAAGTTTCTTGAAAAGATGTAAAAACAATTTTTATTGGCCATTGGTTATGGAAAAAATGAAAGAGAGAGGGAAAATTGAACGTAATTTGCATTTAATTTCATGAGAATAAGCAAAAGTATTTTTGAAAAAGATGATGTTTTTTGTAAGAAAAAAATTAAATAGAGTAAAAGTTTGTCTTTTTTGCTTTTATTTTGGGACAAAGAAAATGAATTATTTTTGTTTACTTTTTGGGACTGAGGGAGTATACTATATATAAAAGAAAATAGTTTGTTTTGACTATTTTGGATTAACTTGTTCTCTTTCCAAAATTGCCCTCAACTTTTAATACAAACAACACATATGACAAATAGATAAAAATAAATTTAAATATATATATATATATATATATATATATATATATATATAGGGATCATGTCACATGAGAATGATAGTTATATATGAGAATGAATAGGAACCAAAGAAGACAACCTCTTGAATGGTGCTGACTTTGCCTCATTTGCTTCTGGTTACCATTTTTCCACGGCTGCACTATATGTAAATACCCAAATTTATGTTACATGACATGAATATATTAATCGTCAAGTATTTTATTTATTAGAAAAAAATTGATTATGATGTTTCATGTGTGCAGCATGCAGTTTCATTAATGCAGCATTTGGAACTTTACAAGATTGTCAAAAGGAATTGGTTAAAATTGTAGGAAATATAAATGCAACATCAATTATATCTGGTGCAGCATATATTCTTGTTGCGGGGTCTGGTGATTTTGTAGAAAATTATTACTTATATCCATTTCTCAAGAAACATTGTACAACTTATCAGTTCGTAGACATTCTAATACAATGCTACTCAACTTTCATTCAGGTATGGCCTCTCAACCTTGTCATTTTGACAATGTTATAGTTACTCTATTTAACAATAACTTGTACTGAATAGTGTATCACATACGATTGAATATTAGGAATGAATAATAGAAATGTGAATAACAACGTTGAATATTATAATGTGAAAAGAATTAAATTATTTCCCTCCATTAGTTGATTTTGTTTTGAATTTCTTATCATGCTTATGACAGGACTTACATGCACTGGGAGCAAGAAAGATTGGTGTAACAATGTTACCTCCAATAGGTTGCGTACCTATAATCATCACTCTTTATGGCTCCGGTAACAACAAGTGTGTAGAGGAAATAAATGATGTAGCTTTAAACTTTAATAGGAAACTCAATTTCACCAGAGAGAACCTTATAAAAATGCTTCCTGGCCTCAATTTGGTCCTCTTTGATCTCTATCAACCTCTCTATGAACTTGTTACCAAACCTTCTGATTATGGTACAAAATCTAATTATGCATAACCTATAAAGCTATCTTATTTATGACTTATGAACACAAAGATTGTTAATTTGTTTGTTTCTATGTGTGGAATTACTTCACTTTCGCAGGGTTTTTTGAAGCAAGAAAGGGTTGTTGTGCATCAGGCTTGGTTGAGGTTGGTTTTATGTGTAATCGAAAGTCCATTGGAACATGTGCAAATGCATCTGAGTATGTATTTTGGGATAGTTTGCATCCCACACAAGCTACAAACAAGTTTTTGATGGATCGTTTGATTCCTTCTATCACCTCCCTTATATATCATTAGTTTAATATGATTGAAATATATGTATTCACCAAAAGCATAGTCTTGCCATTAGACAAATTGGCATTATGCATTTATCTACCCATTGTTATCGTAGAACATTTAAGTTATTTAATTATAATAGATTGATTTTTAAGTTTTTTTCCGTACAACTTATATTCTTGACGTTATTTAATTGTAAAGAGTTATCTCTTTAAGTTTTTTTTTCACCAAATATAAATGTGAGTGTTAAAGAAAATACAGGAAAGAGAATATTCATAGGATTTCTCTAATTTATTTTGAGTTTGAGGTTCTGAATTCTGGTGCTTCATCTTTAAAATTGTTAGCCATAACGTTGCTAGCCATACAGGGAAACTACTTTTTTTTAGCATTTCTTTCTCTGCAATTGATGTCCATGTTGTATAAAGTGATCAACTCATGTAGTATCTTCAACTACAGTAATTTCTAGCCACTCATGAATTTCTTTCAAAAGATTTTTAATCCACCTACACAAAAATAAGTGAAATGGAATTAGTCAAAAGTAGAGCTGGCAATGAACCGAAATAACTCGAACATAATTTGAAGTTCGACTCGACAATTAATTCGTTGAACTTGTTTCATCAACCAAATGAGCCGAACTTGAGATCAAAATTAAGCTTGTTAATTAAATGAACTGAACTTGAACTATATATAGTTCGGTTCGTTTGGTTCATGAGTTAGCTTGATAATATATATATATATATATAGACACACACGTGTGTGTGTAAAACTGGTAATATAATGTAACACTGAAGGGTGGCGCAATGACATAGTATATCTAGTTCAGGCTTTTATATAAAAGTCCCACATCGGTGAGTTTGTAAACATTAGAGAGCATGAGTATCTATATAAGCAAAGTGCATCATAGGGGCCCTTGGTATATTATTTTGTTTTTTTAGTACATTTTTTTTTAAAGAAGATAAATTAACCCACCTAAATTGACACTAGAGAGAATCGAACTTTAGACATCAAAGAAAGGCACACTTTCAGATCCCAAGTCAATACTAGTAGGTCAACCCAATTGGATTTCTGGTACATGTTATTCGTATACATATGCATATAAATTATCATGTATACTAATTTGATAGAGTACACTACACCCTTTTGGTACTCTAAGTTTTATTTTAGTTTAGTCTCAACCTTTTATAAAAATAAATTAAAAAGCCAAAGTTATACAAAAAATTGAAGAAAATAGAAGATTTTTAAATTATGTGACTTGAGCTTAACGAGCCGAATCGAGTCGAACCGAGTTGTTCGTGAACTTAAAACGAGCCGGACTCGAGTTATTGAAAAAGTTCGTGTCGAACTCGAGTCGAACTAATTCTTATCGAGTCGAATCGAGCTTAAACAGGTTCGATTCGACTCGACTCATTTCCAACCTAATCAAAAGTAATTATGGATTCTCAATTTAACTACAAGTAATATTGAGAATAAGAGAAATGGAATTAGTCAAAACTGACAAAGCATTAAAGTCAACAGAGAGTGTTGGACGATTAGTTTAACATTTACCTTAAATATGTTACCGGTCTCTGCAATTTTAGTACTTTTTGGTTTCGGTGCTCCCAAGTTTTTTAGTTTGATTTTGATCCTTGGAAAGAACTTGCTTTAGACCCCTAACGTTAGTCAAAGTTAATTTCTTTTTTCAAACAAGATAAAAGACAGATATCACTTTCAAACAAGTTTTCCTCTCTTATTTGTCCTGGGTCCCATCAATATGTCTAAGGTGGCATTTCACATTTCACATGGGAAAGGTGAATTCTTTCCCACCATGGGAAAGTTCACTTTAACCATTAGATCATTTTAAGAGCACAATTTTATCATACACTTCCAACACTATATTATTTCTTTTATATCTTCCACCGCCCTTCTCTCCTCCCCCCACCACCAGCAACATCAAACACATATCATCCCACTTCTAATTTTTGGGGGAACATTCAATATATTTAGACGCAGCTAAAAAAATATCAGGAGCAGGTTTCAAATTTTCAAAAGCATCTGCAGAAACTATTGCATCGAACCTGATAAAAAAAAATGCAACTACAAAAACTTCCTTAAACAAAAATCAAATAAAAAATCTTGGTTTCATACCTTTTTTTTTAGTATCTTAAAGAATAACTCATGGGTTTACCCGATTTTAATATTTTTGCTTCCTCCATAAATCATAATAAAAATCAAAGGAAAAATCAACATTTAATTCCAGCGACCCATGAATCAAAGCAAAATCAGTGCAAAAACTTGCTTGTTGAAACCTCATTGTTTCTTGTAGTTTCACTTTCAAAGATACACATAATTTCTGGGTTTATTAAATATACACACAATCTTAATTTTAATTTAAATCTTATCTTCAACCTCAACCTCAAATCTCATCATCAAATTTCTGGGTTTTCCATTCATCTCCTTTGCATAGACATTGATTGTTGAGTTATTCCATGAAATGGGTTTGAGGTTGAAGATAAGATTTGAATTAAAATTAGGATTATAGTTATACAGAGAGCTAAAGGTGGTGGTGGGGATGCAGCTGCCGTAGATGATGAGAAAAGTTTGGAAAGAGAAGCCATTAAAATTAGGTGCGGAAGAACATGAGAAGGTTTAATAGAAGTGTACAATCTAACCATTTATCTTATGTGACCTATGATGGAAAAGAATTCACCTTTCTCATGTGAAATGTCACCTTTGTCTAATCATATTTCCATTCATTTCATTTATTTGAAAAAACACAATACAACTCAAACCTCTAATAAAAAAAAAAGAATATATTTAGTTGAGTAAAGTCTTTCTGAACAGATGACATAAAACTTTACTTTCTTCTTTAGAATTCGAAAAGACAACCAAAGTGAATCCTTTGCTATGGCCATGAACATCATACGTTACCTGAAGAAACTTAGTAAATGCAGATCTACTTTCAAATATTCAAATAATAATGATGATGAAGTTAGTAATGACACAAATGCATATATGATGTACACATAAATAGGGAGCAGTGTTGATAACATCAGGGCTATATGTACACCCGTCAAAATGAATAAAGACACTAATTTCTTAGCAGAAAATTAAATCTAAGAAACATCACAATTCACAACACATAACACAAAAAAAGACCACCAACAATATTTTTCAAAACTAACCGAACATCAACCCCAATAAACAAATAAATTTATTCATTTTCTTAATACGTAATGATCTAAAAAGCAAATAATTTAAATCTTGCTAAAAAAAACTAGTTATTACGATATTCAATGTTGTTGTGAATTGATTCACAACTTGCTTAAGGAGAATCATTTTCGAAACCAAACAGACCCTGGTAATGCATGTTTTAGTAACTAAATAAAAGATAAAAAAAACGCAATTATAATATTATTATTTTAAATTAAAAATTTAATTTGGAATATTAAATAAATCACTCGCAATTTATTTTCTCTCATTCTCGTGAATTAAACATGAATTTTGAGTCATGCATTTCAATCACAAAAATGACCACCAACTATATGCACAAACCAGAAATATATCTTCCAGAAAATACATATATCCTCCACTCTTCATATATTAAAATACATATATCTCTCATTCTTCATATATTGAATATGACTATTTCATTCATGCATGTCACGTGAAAAATAAATATTAAATATACATTAGAAATATAAAGTGATTCCAAATTTTAACCACTATTATATTTATGTATCATGTATCTATTCTCCATTAAATAACTAATTTTTTAAAATAATCACATAAAATTTCGTAACTTTCTATTATTTTATATACAAATTATAAATTACACTGGTTACCATATTGAAATTAGACACAGGGCGTAAGCCCTTTTTTCTACCCAAAAAAAATAATAAATTAGACACATAACATCAACGTTTATGATTTCTTTGATCTCTCATTTCTCTTCATCTATTATTTTGAATTTTTTTGTTTCTTTTCGAACACATTTCATAAAATGAAAAGACATTCTTACAAACTCGTAAGTACAACAAGTTTTTACTGGCTAAATATTAACATATATTAATATGTATTTAAATATGAAAAATACAAGTGCTTCAATAAATATTTATATATTGCCTTCTACATTCTTTATCTTTGATAAAATATTTATTAATTTTAGTTATTTTTCCTTTTTATTCTTATTAAATCTTATTAACTCTTTTTTTTCAAGTAGTCTAGCGACTTACAGGGAAGATAATAATTTTGCTGACACTTTAGCAAACTTAGGCCTAACTCTTGATCTTCTTTTTGTTTGGACCGAATTACCATTGTGTATATGGCAATCTTTTGTTAAAAATAGGTCTGGGATGCTTAATTATAGATTTATTTATTCCTGAGAAGGTTTTGGTTTGACCCCCTCCTCTTTGTTGCGGTTCCTCCGCTTTCTTTTCAATATATCAGTTGTTGCTTAAAAAAAAGTAATCTAGCGGCTAGAGAAATTCTCCTTAAAGATGAATAAGTGGGGTGTCCGAAGTTCGAACCTCGTCCCCTACATATATAATGCATTCACCTTAACTTTTACATTTAATGACTTTGAATTTATTATATTTTATTTATACTATATATATACTATATAAAGAAAGTAGACCGTTTTGGGTTGGTTTTTTCTCCTTCCAATTACACCCTTCAACAAATTTGACCATAACAATGTTATATTGTTGGGGTCATTCAAAAAGATAAGAATTTATATTATATTTTTGTTATGATGTTTGTGTCATTGAAAAGGATAAGTATAGTTTCTTACAATATGAAAATTCAATATATTTATACTATATATAAAGAAAACTGCCCCTTTCAGCACACTTTTGGGTTGGAATTTTCTTTCCAAAAATACCCTTAATATTAAATACAAATAACACATGTAACAAATAGATAAGAATAAATTTAAATATTAAAACAAATGTAACAAACACGATATGAATATATGTATATCTGTTTTTTCCTTTATCATTTAAAAAATATAACAAACTGGATGAGTATATTTATACTTACTTTTTCATTATTTCAATTATACTCTTAAACAATTCTTTCTATAATAAAGATTGTTGTTCGTGTCATTAAAAAAAAGCAACAACATTTATATTTTTACTTTTAATCAAAACCAAAATTTCATAAAAAAAAATACCGTTCATATTTTCATAAATTTTTTAATCAAACTCTAAATTTCATAAAAATTAATGTTTTAATTTATTCGCATTAGCACAGTAAAAAAAAGTGGACAGACGAGTATGTAGTGTTCGTCTGAACACTAGTACTAATTATGTATACTCAATAAGTAATAGATAAGAATTTATATTATATTTTTGTTATATTGTTTGTGTCATTTAAAAAGATAAGTATAGTTTTTTACAAAATGAAAATTCAATATATACCTATAATTTTAATCAAACTCCAAATTTCATAAAAATTAATGTTTTAATGGACAAACGAATACTAATTATGTATACTCAATATGTAATAGATATATCTATATTTATATATTCATATCTATTCATTTATCTATACAAGATATAAAACTACTTATTACTTCAAAAATTTAGTGTCACTTTAATAGGGCCAAATTTTGGCCGTGCTCATGGCCACTGCTGTCAAGGAACATACACTAACATGCACTAGAACAATAAAAGACAAAAGATACATATATATACGATGTTATTGTTCTAAACTCAGAAAAATTCCTTCATAACAATATCATCAAGGTTTTTCAGGTATAAATTAGAGTTATCGTCCCATTCAGCTTCTCAACAAGATCTATTGAATTCGGGGCTTTGAAAATTCACAAAACCAAAACATTTAGAGTTCTCATTCTTATTTTTCATTTTCATGGCCACAACACTCGTTATTACACTATAAGAGTGATGAAAAGCTTTTTAAGGTCCTCATTAGTATATGTTTCATAAAGTATTGAGGTCTTCATCAATATATAATTTAGAAATTTTTTTCACGTACACAACAGTGAACTTAGGTGATCCATTTTCTGACACCGAATAAAATACTATACATGAACTTTCTCATCATTTATCAACATGCAATCCTATTTTTCGATAGCATTCTATTCAAACTTGTCGTTTTCATATTTCACAAAACCATATCACCTAGATAGATTGACCATTGATATCAAGATCTACCTTACAAGAAAGAACGGTTCAAAAGACAACAAAAGTGTCATGTAATGTCTTGTTATTTGTCGATATGTCTAGATTCTTAATGAACACAATTGCAAATCAAATTTTCCATATGCTAAGGTTTGGATGTGAAAATATAATATAAATGGGATTCCTATCTAAAGGAGTGTATTAGTTGTTGTAATATAAAGCCAATTTAATAAATTCAACAATAATTTCCTTATTCCTAATAAAATAATGTATTCATTGTCTTATAATATATACTTTTATTTCAAATGTAACTCAACTTCACAAAACCATTATGCTAGTTGAGTACTACCTAAGTTTATAAGCATTAGAGACCTCTAGCCAATATAGGAATAAAATTACCTCCTCAAACATTAAGGTGGTAATTAATGTTGTCAACAACGACAGTAGGGTTCATTATGATGTTTTTGGCATGAGCCTCCATCAATAATAATAGAGATAATTGCAAATGTTGATTGTGGCAAAATTACAATCCAATGCTACTAACTCCATCCACTAAGGTTTATGATATTTCCATAATCACACTACTAATGCAATTGAAGCCACATCAATCTTAATACACAACAACTTTCTACAATATTAAAGATCGCTTTCATGATTTAAATAATGAATAATGTCGAAGAGGTTTTAGAAAGAAAAAAAAACATATTACCTTTGGTGACCAACATTTACGATGTACGCATAGATAGGGAGCAGTGTTGATAACATCAGAGCTACATGTACACCCGTCAAAATGAATAAATACACTAATTTCTTAGCAGAAAGTTAAATCTAAGAAACATCACAACACATAACACAAAAAAACACCACCAACAAGAAGCTCATTCATCCCTTCTTTTCCTTTCACTTGTTTTTTTTACAAAAGTAAATCATATTCATTCATTCAAATTGATAGTGTACATCGATACAATACAAATTCAAATTCGCTAAAAACAAAAAGGATGAATTTGTGAACAAACTCACAACATCCATGTTAATAGCATAAATCGACAAAGTACATATGCCTACAAATATGACTATATTCTAGTCTTCGGAATACTTATGTCTCCGGATCTGCAATGTTGACGAAGCCAAAGTCATTGATCGGGATCCGTGACTTGCTCAAAGCCAATCTTTCAACCTGAATCAAATAAACACCGTACTAAGACGAGAAATAAAAAACACACCGTACAAAAACGGGAAATCAAAACAAACAGAGTCGTGCAAAGACGACGAAATCACAAAAACAAACGAAAGAAAACTGAAAATATGTGAAATCACTTATTCAACTCGTAGGGGTGATTTTTGGGTCAAAATTGACCATAAATCACCCCTATGATAAGAAGAAGAATAAGAAAGGGGGTGACAGCTAGAGTTTGAGAAAGAGAGAAGAGAGAGACTTGTTTGTTTTAGGATTTCCACATCGAGTAGATAAAAATTCCATGTGATATTTAAATTATGAGACTCTCTCATTTAATGGACTAGTCTTTTGGATTAGACTCTTATTATCTGCTTATGTCCTAACAATTGGTGCTTTCATTGAGAGTTAGACCATAAAAAGGGTTACCTATAGGTTGGATTAAGGCGCTTTACCGAATACTGATAGATGACTGAAGCCACAAAAAAGGAAAGAGCTATCATCGGATGAATGACGATAGAGTGAAAGTCGTCATGGATGTCGACTCTTAAATGGTATGGCGATGTTCAAAGTCCCACATTGAGTAGATGAAAATGCTCAATGTGATACTTAAGTTATGAGGCTCTCCCACCTAATGAACTAATCTTTTGGGTTGGGCTTTCCTTACGAGCTTAAGTCCTAACATTCGTTTAACCCGTTTTTGTCGTAACCCACCACCCGACCAATCGAGAAACTAAACGGTCAGAGGTAGGCAGCGATTTTCAAGCTGACGGGTCTATTCGGATGGGGGTTGTCGTCATAGAACTGACTGAAATTAACTGTTTTTCACCCTTAGTTTCCATTATTAGGCCACTCGGGTCACAATGTCCAATCTTGAACGTGAGATGACATACCCTAATACCATATTAGAATATGTGATTGTCCTAACACAACTCCATAAAACCGATTTATCATGTGAGAGTTATCTCCACTTATAAACATTTGTTCATGACATATATCACTTCAAATATGGGACTCTAAATAACTTTGATAAGTGATAACAAGTGGGGAGTATCTCCAATTGGTTTACTAAACTGCATAGAAGTTACATTTATAAGCTTGTCAATCAAAATAGTAATTTAATAGCATATGTTTTTAACGATGAAAGTCCCCCACTATATATCCAAAACTATCTTATAAAAAAATTGGTATAATCTTACAATATATTCTAGTTTTAGGACGTCTGGTGACGAATTTTGGCAAGTACGTCAAACCGTACTCAAGTAATAAAGTATTAAGGTATCGTCTTTACCGGGATTGTTGTTCAACTTAGCAATTAGAGGAATTTATTAGATGTAAAATAAAATAAAGAGATGAAGTGGTTGTGGGGTTTAAATTGTCTTGAATCCCCTCTCCTTTCTTTGTTGGAATTAATGAGGTTAATTATTAGTTTATGACCTGTCTTTGATTTACGAAAGTAGAATATGATCTCGTGATGTAGCAAGAGAAGTTTTAATTTTGTATCACCGCAATTTAACCTTAAGACTAGGGAGACAACCCGTGCGTTGCACGAGTTTGATTAAATTTTTAACATAAATTAATGAAAAGAAAATGCTGGTCATTTTTTTTAAATAAGATTATTTTTTATTTTTGGAGTTGGGTTTGATGAAGCAAAAGCGCATTTGCATACTATTAGATGTACATCTTTCGTGATTTTAAGTAGTTAAGAATTAGAAATTCTGTGTTAAAGTTGTTTAATGTCATGATTTCAAGCAAAACGTGATTTACAGGTGTCTGGAGAAACTAATCATATTTAAAGTTGATTAATGTGTCCGAGCGGATAGAAATGAAAAGAATGAAAGTGTACTTGACAAAAAAAATGAAATAAAGATTTAAGATAAAAACTTGGATTTTGTAGGCCTATATTTTTAAGGTAAAAAGTTGGATTTTTTTTGTCAGTTGATTAACTAAAAAATAAAAAAATACCAATAGCATATTCCATCCTAAAAAATAGCATATATTCTATCAAAATTAAATAGTGAATTTTTTAAAATTAAAAAAACAAAAGATATGAACACATAAAAAGGCAGTTTTTCACGTTAATAAAACATAAAAGGAATTGGAAAAAAAATAAACACACTACTCAATCCCTAAAAACGTTAAAAAATTTAAATCATAAAACCCTTCTACCTAATCTGAACTCTGCATGTTATGATTGATAATTTCAAAGGCTAAATCAAACCCTGATCCGTATTCACCATCATAAACGATGTCGGCGGTGTTAAGTTTGTAGATGGTTTTCCGTTGATGTCGAGCGAACAAACCATGGTTCCACTGCAGAACTATTGAGCACCGAGAAGAAGGTGACTCAACATGTAATCGTTTGGTAAGAGCGAGAAGTCCATTCCTTTATTTATGAATCAGTTCCCTCTTCTTTCTCTTTTGTTCTTCATTTGTGGGTTACTTTTCGTTGAGCTCTCACTTGAATCCATTACTGAGTTCGGCGACAATCGTCCTCCCACTATTGTTGTACACATGTCGTTCCTTATAGCTCTGTGAAGCTAAACATATAACTTGTGCGTTGCACATGTTTTAATAGAGTTGTGAAACTTTTTTAGATGTTAAATATTATGTTAGTGTTTTTTCAAGAAGAATTTTAATTAGTTTACGATGAAGTTAGCTTAATATTAATAAGGAAAAATGTGTCATTTATATTGGTCTTGATATGAGAACAATAAGCACAAAGAGGCTTGCATATTATTTATTTTTTAGTACAAAAGATGGCCATATGCCCAATTATTGTTTTTAATCTTTCTTATTTAACTAATTTTGTGGAGGATAAAAACATATTAAGAAGTTTTACTTGAAATTACTTTCGTTATTATAGTTATTAGATAGAATAAGAAAGGGTGAGAAGTTATAAGATATGTGAGAAGATTTTTTACATGTGAGAATGTTTTTTGAAAAAGGAATTACACTTGATGAACATTAAAACTCACTTCCAAATTCATCCAAGAGTTGCATCAGGTAATAGAGTTTTTGTTGGCTACTCTATTAGATAGAATAATAGTCGTGAAACTTGTTTAGATCTTACACATTATGACAATATTTTCTAAAGAACAACTGAATTTAGCTAAATACTAATAAAAAAATGTGCAACGTATATTGGTCTTGATATGAGAACGATAAGCTCAAAAAAGCTTTGATATTAATTTTTTTATCTTTTTTTTTATAATTTTTTAAATCTATTCATTTATTCTTATTAAATTAATTTAATGAATGGTACATAATAACAACAAATATACTAAAAAGGGATGATAAATTTTGTAACTTAAAATTGCTTGCATTCTTATAATTATTAGATAGAATAAGAAAGGGTGAGAAGTTGTACTATATTTAAGAATATATTTTTAGAGTTGGCACATCAACATCATCACAATTTTGCACCCAAATTTACTCTTAATTATAGAAAACTCAATTAATGGAAAGTATGAATGTCAGTCAATTCCACGGTCAAGGGTTAAATTTCCATGTTGCCGCGTTCAAATCATCAAAATATGACTTTGTCTCTCTAATTTCAAAAAGATCAAGAGCATTCCATTAGAGTTTTGAGTAGATGTGTGTTTCTACAATTAGTTACCTAGACATTGATGTTTTTTTTAAAGAAGGAGATGCTAATAGTCGTGAGCAATTATCATTACATTTCTTACAACCTTTCATTAACTAATAAAAGTTAAAATTTTAATTTTTTAATTTTTTTTTTGGAAATATAAACTATTTGGTCAACATAAAAGTAACTTGAGTCTCTATTAAGTCATAAAACCAATGAATAGCCAAAAGATAATGAGTGAAAAATAGAAAAGAAATATAATACCAAATTGAAGAGGTACCATCCAATAGTTTCTTGGAAAAATTAACGATGAACAGCCTTTTTTTATAAACTTCTTCCTGAGTAACAACAATGCAACAAAATAAAAAATAGAATAATTATTTATTCTATTTTTCTAATGCACATAAAAAATTCCCACATACACATTAAGGAATAAAAAACAATATAAAAGAAAGTCGGAAAAATAGACTAACAAACATCATATAAAAAAATGGAGCTTAAATATTTGACCAATCTAAGATTAACTTAACTCCCTATCATGTCATAGAAACAATTAATAATCAAGAGATGAAGAGTTAAAGTGAGTGGAAAAAAAACAGTAATACAATATTGAAGATGAACTATAACCAATTGTTGCTTGAATGTGGTGATGAACAAAACCCAAAATTTGATGCACAAAATCACATATTTATACGCACAATGTTTCTCAATGACATGAAAGTAAAAAACATGATATAAGATGGGATCAATAGTAGACATGGTGAAAAAGTCAAGAGAAAATGAGGTAAATAATAAAATTGATCATCAAATATCACAAAATGAGCAGAAAAGGAATGAAATTAGAGTTGGTTATTATATAGGTGAAAGGGAAAAAGGGAAATATGGATGATCTAAAATGTAACATCTTTTTAACCTTTATGTGGAAGAATGTAAACAGACAAATTCAATGGTGATGGTGTAAATATTATAAAAATTAATCAAGTGTTTTTTAAAAAAAGTAGTTGAAGGAGTTATAAGAATGAAGGATGTAAAAATTGTGTAACCGATTTAATTAAAATAATAATGTTCAGTTACACTTATTCTTACTTCTTTCTTATTAAGGTTGCAATCGATTAGTGTAACTCTTTTTATCAAAATTATTATGTATAATAATGGTTTGAGGGAGTGGCACATAAGCAATGTAGAAGAATGATCAAGAGTAAAAGTTAGAAAGGGGATCACTGGTGAAGTGACATGTAAGCAAAATGTAACTTAGAATACATGTGTGTGTGTGTCTATATATATATATATATATATATATATATATAGAGAGAGAGAGAGAGAGAGAGAGAGAGAGAGAGAGATAACTAATAGAGAAATTAAAGCAGGAAACTATTGTAAATAAATGCAATAAGTTATGTATATAATAAATATGTTGTTCAATATCTAATAATCTTACGACTAAGATATTTACACACTGAATCTATTGGGACTCTTGTGATTGATCCCTTTGTTTTTTTTGACAAATATGTGATTCAAACCTGAAAAGTTAAAAAATAATAGTTATATTTTTCAAATTATCTATTTGATATAATTAAAATAAAAAATGGAAAGAAAGACTAAAAAAAACCCTCAAAATTACAAACCTTTTTATTCTTTTAATTTTAGCAAGAAGAAAGTAAATTCAAACAATATATTACCAATTTCCAAACACTCCAAACAATATATGGAACAAAGACTCAACGTGCAATTTCTCTTGCAAAAAACACTATTTAAAATAAATTTCTCAAGCAAAAATTTAAGTTAGACTCAAAAGTCTCTTGAATTCTATAGCATATATGAGTTGAAATTTCAGTTATGACATTTCTAATCATCGATATAAATCAACATAGAAAAATAATTTGTCATTCCTCTAAATATTAAAGAATTGATATTTAAAATTTATGATTGAAAAAGTGTATATAGAGTGCTTCTAGAGGAATTTGGTCTAATCACTTTAGATATATTTATGACAAAAAATCATAAAGTTTTGAACGGGATAAAAAAACTATAGAGTCATGTGAAATTTTAGTAAACTTTTTAGTTTTCTATCATTAACATTACAAATCAAATTGATATAGCGGGGATGTATAATGAATTTTAGATGTAATTATTAAAATATATATAGATTAAGAGAGGGTGCCAAAGTTTCAATAAAATGTTGTTGCATGTTAGATAGAATAAGAAAGAGTGAGAATAAGCTCTTTTGGAAGTCTCATCATCACAGTGTTTATCTAAGAATAACTCAAACTTAAAATACAAAGATATATATAGATATAGAATTTATTATTTCACTGTCAAATAGTTAGTCTCCATTTTTTTACTAATATAAAATTTATCATTTCACCAAAAATGATAAATTCACCTTTAGAGCCTTTTAAAGATATACACTTATTAGACAAATTCAAGATTACTACCTGTTTTTCTTCTTATTTTGATTCTAATGCATACATGTTTTTCTTCTTCTTTTGATTCAAACATGGAGAAAATAAACCAAAATAATTGATACCAATTGCCAAACACCCCAAAATAAAACCTAGAACAAAGACCCAACATTTGATTTTTGATGCCATTGACAATATATATACACTAAATTCTAAGGAAGCAAATTAGGCTAAACAATGATTGAATATCTCTTCAATTTCTCAATTGGGTGGTTACTACTCTGGAACCCTTAATGCCGTGCTCTAAATAGGCCATACAACACTATAATTAATTTTATTTTGCTTGCATTTAGAATTTAAAGCATAACTCATGTTTCATAAAAGTTCTTTACATTGTGGAAGTTGAAAGATGAAACAATTATCAGTTACATATTTAAGAATTATAAGCATGAGTATATGTAAATATTTAGCAATAAATAGAAGGAAAATAAAGAAAAAGAAAAGAGCGAGCCACATGGTAAATGCTTAGAAAATTAGTTAGAAAGGGGGCATTGGTGAAATGACATTTAGACAAAGTGTAGCTTAGAATACATGTATACAGAGAAGATAGAGATAGAGATAGAGATAAAGATAGAGATAGAGATAGAGATGAGTCAAAACGCTAAATTCATACTTAGATTTGATTAAAAGAATTTAATTAAGAAACTAAGCAATTTAATATTGTCCGGTTCAGATTGAAGTAGGATTGCCAATTCATTAATTCATCTAGATATCAGTTTCATTGTTAGTATGAAAAAGAAGAGGTTCATCTTGGAAACCTAATCAAAGAGATTCATTTGCACATGGAACCTGATATCATTACAAAACAACGAGAAATATTCAGGGTTGCCTCATACACATAGGCGCATGTGGCAGCATCCACTTTGAATAAATAAAAGTGTGTGCAAGAGTTTATTTATATCTATACTTCTATACTATATATAAAGAAAACTACCTCTTTCACCACTTTTGGGTTGAATTTTTCTTTCCGAAAATACCCTTAATTTTCAAAACAAATAACACATGTAGCAAATAGACAAGAATAAATTTAAATATTAAAACAAATGTAACAAACACGATATGAATATATGTATATCTGTTTTTTTTTCCTTTATCATTTAAAAAGTGTAACAAACTAAATAAGTATATTTATACTTACTTTTTCATTATTCCAATTATACTCTTAAACAGTTTTTTTTATAATAAAGATTGTTGTTCATGTCATTAAAAATACAACAAACATTTATATTTTTACTTTTAATCAAAACCAAAATTCCATAAAAAAATACCGTTCATAATTTTCAAACCTTAGCGCAATAAAAAGAACAGAAAGACGGGCTTCATGCTCGTCTTTTCGCTAGTATTTATAGTGCATCATTATTTATGCTTTAAGATATGAATACAAGGTTTTTTTCCACCGACCCAGCTTGAAAAACAAGCAAAACAACATTTATTTCCGCACTCATGCGCATGGAATAGTGTGCAGCGGTGTCTGGGGAAATATCTAAGGCACGTTTGGAAATATCTAGGGTTGTAGTAAAAATATTTGTATAGTTTGTTAATACTTCTATTTTCTATTCATACACTCTAGATTGATATATTTGATTTTTGTTTGTTAAAAAAAATCAAACTTAGCTATTAAGAGAAAATCAACAAACATATATTTGTTTTTTTTAAGGAGAAAAAATTGTTAGTTATTTATAAAAAGGGTTTGGCTACCTGTGCAATATTACACATGAAGCAACTTTTTATTGAAAATCACAACTATTTTTAAAAAAAATTATAAATTTAATATAAAATACACAAGTTCGAAATACACTTACTACTTTAAATTTCTTAGAAAAACCCTTATAAAAAAGCTAATCTAAAAAAATGGATCCATGTGGAGTACGTGTACGTCTCTGATTGGCATTGCAGTTTGTGTTTCACATATAAGCGTAACTTACTGAACAGATATGTTACGTCACGCGTGTTACTTCATAAATAGATTGCATTCGCAATTTCACAAACCAATTTTCTTCTTCAAAGCCCTAACCCTATCTCTCTCTTCTTTCTCTCTCTAGATTCATCCATGGAGGCTCTCGATTCCAATACACAACACCAATCCGAAACCCTAATTCCCCAAAACGGCATCAACGGCACCACCACCGATAACAACGATTCACGTCCACCGATTCCAAATCCACTTCTCTCCGAAAACGGTTTAACCAACGGCAACACCCGAAGCGGAACCGATAAAGATCAATCAGGCGGAGAAGAAGAAACAACAAGCAAACGCCGCCGTAGAAGCCGATGGGATCCACAGCCAGATTCAAACGATCAGAACGGCGAAGCAGCCACCGGGACGAAGAAAAGGAAATCCAGATGGGCAGATGATGAACCGAAACCGGTAATTCAACTTCCTGATTTCATGGGTGGTATTGAATTTGATCCTGAAATACAAACATTGAATAGTAGATTGCTTGAGATTAGTAGAATGTTGCAATCTGGTTTGCCTTTAGATGATCGTCCTGAAGGGGCTAGATCTCCTTCACCTGAACCTATTTATGATAATATGGGGATTAGGATTAATACTAGAGAATATCGTGCTCGTGAGAGGTTTCAGAAAGAGAGACAAGAGATTATTTCTCAGATTATTAAGAAAAATCCTGCTTTTAAGCCACCTGCTGATTATAGACCACCAAAGCTTCAGAAGAAGCTTTATATACCGATGAAAGAGTATCCGGGTTATAATTTTATTGGGCTTATAATTGGGCCTAGGGGGAATACTCAGAAGAGGATGGAGAAGGAGACTGGTGCTAAGATTGTGATTCGGGGTAAAGGGTCGGTGAAAGAAGGGAGGTTGCAACAGAAGAGGGATTTGAAACCGGATCCGTCGGAGAATGAGGATTTGCATGTTTTGGTTGAGGCGGATACGGCTGATGCGCTTGAGGCTGCGGCTGGTATGGTGGAGAAGCTATTGCAGCCTGTTGATGAGGTTTTGAATGAGCATAAGAGGCAGCAACTTAGGGAGCTTGCGGCTTTGAATGGGACGATTAGGGATGAGGAGTATTGTAGGCTGTGTGGTGAACCTGGGCATCGGCAGTATGCGTGTCCTACAAGGACTTCTACGTTTAAGAGTGAGGTTGTTTGTAAGCATTGTGGGGATGGTGGTCATCCTAGTATTGATTGTCCGGTGAAGGGTGCTACTGGGAAGAAGATGGATGATGAGTATCAGAATTTCTTGGCTGAGTTGGGTGGTACGGTTCCTGAATCTGCGATTAAGACAACTAGTACTTTGGCAATTGGTTCGGGCAGTTCTGGAAGCAATCCTCCTTGGGCTAACAATTCTGGTTCGGCTGGTGGTACACCACAAGCTGGATTAGGGGCTGGTGCAGTTAAAAAGGAAATTGATGATACAAATTTGTACATTGGGTATTTGCCACCCACTCTTGAGGATGATGGTTTGATCCAGTTGTTTCAACAATTTGGTGAGATTGTTATGGCAAAAGTTATCAAGGATCGAATGACAGGTTTGAGTAAAGGATATGGGTTTGTGAAGTATGCTGATATCACAATGGCGAACAATGCAATTGTTGCCATGAATGGTTATCGCCTTGAGGGTCGAACTATTGCAGTGAGAGTTGCTGGTAAGCCTCCTCAGCCTGTTGTACCTCCAGGCCCACCAGCGTCGGCTGTGCCCACTTATCCTGTTCAAAGCCAGCCAATTGGTGCCTATCCATCCCAACAATATACTGGTGGTGGTCCCATTGGGAGTGGTCCTCCTGGCAGTTACGGAGGTACTCCTGTCCCATGGGGACCTCCTATTCCTCCTCCATACAATCCTTATGCTCCCCCTCCGCCTGGATCAACTATGTATCCTCCTATGCATGGTCAACCTATGCCTCCTTATGGTGTTCAATATCCACCTATGCCGACAGGTCCCCCTGGTGCCACACCCCCACCCCCGGCTTCTGGTGAAATGCAGCAGAATTACCCTCCTGGAGTGCAGTCTGATAATAATTCTACTCAGTCTGTACCGACCAACATGTATGGGAACCCAATGTCTTCAATGCCGCCAGCAGCTCCATCAACATATCCTGCATCTTATGGATATCCTCCTCCACCTTACTACAATGCAGTTCCTCCACCACCTCCCCCTCCTGCCCCTACTTCAGACCAATCACACAGCATTGCAAATGCGCCCTGGGCCAGTAATCATCCTGCCCCGCCTCCTCCTTTGTCTGCAGATCAATCCCAGAGCATTGGAAATGTGCCTCCACCCATGCCTCCTCCTAACTCATCGGCGGAGAAGACGTCATATGGAGCTGATTCTGAGTATGAGAAATTCATGGCAGAGATGAAATGATTTAGGTTCATTTTCGTCATTCTTCGATGTTACAAAAGGTATGTTTTTGTTCTGTCTCTCTCACTCTTGATTCATTTGTCATAGACATTAGAATTGAATTCCTGACTTGTTTTGACATATATGAGATTATTTACTAACCTTTTACAATTTTCGAATTGCATATTTGTAAGAGACAAGCTCTTTGATATATGAAGATTATTTACTAACCTTTTACAATTGTCGGAATTGCACATTTGTAAGAGACAAGCTCTTTGATAAAGTTACTATCAATGCATATAAGTGCCAATTTTAGACATTTTTTTAGCCCACAAGCATCCATGAAGACCATGTGTATTTTGTTCTGACTGAAAACCTGTGGGACCAAGAGTTTTTAGCTTTTAATCAATACTAATATGTTATTGCTATTAAACTTGCCTTTTGTGTGCTAATGTTCATAGTTCAATGCTGTTGGAGTGTTGGTTACACTTCTGAGTTTGAGATTTGCAACAGCAACTTGTTGGATGGTTAATTTTTTGATATTTGTTAATAATGTTCATTGGTACATTGTTGAATTTATGGCTTATTCTTGAAGCAAATTTCAAATTTGGATGTTATTTTGCATCCCAAGTTTTTTTATCAACTATATCAATATGTTTGCTTGCTTGTGAGTTTATTTTTTCGGCAAATAGGAAGCAATATTGGCTGTAGTGCCTATTAAGCTATTTTAGTTATATGAAAAATATACAATTTTCTCTATCAACTTTCTTTCACTTGAATTTCACCTGGTCTTTTGTACAACTGAAGGAACTCTTACGGAAGAGAGGGCAAACTTTTATGACTGTGAGTATGTTCAATATTTGCACCAACTGTTTCTTAATTTATTATCCCTCACAGTGTTGGTGTCCCGTCTCCTTCCTAATTTTATGGTGTCCATTGAAACAGAAATTAGTTAAAGTTTTATGGCTCAGATGTAAAATCCCCTTGATGACTTAAAAAAAAAAGGAACATGGTTTTTTGTTGTTCGATTAAATGTTATCCATATGATACTATAGGTATATGTATATTTGAATGCAACGTTTTGCAGATTACATCCATGAATTTCATATCTAACTTTCAAATATCTGTCTGTGTTTCTTCACTCAACGGTGTCTATTCTCATGCTGTCATTCTGCATAAAATCAGCACTGGCCTTCTGTATGTTTACTGTATATTTCGCCATAGTTTTACCTTCTCTTAACGCTTCATTGGTATTATCTAACATTGTGACAGGCCTGATGTTTCTTGGAGCTCTTGTGAACCTGATTTCCTAACCGTTTGCCATGTCTTTCTTGGAAGTTTGGGACTCACCTCTTTAACCTTGCTGTACTGTTATGAAATTTGCAGAGAATTCGGGCTGGAAGCTGAGAAAAAACAATCTTCATACAGCTGGAGGCAACATCAAAAACTTATTATTGTTATGATAATTATTAATCTTTTTTAATGTGTAGGACTTAATAGTTTGCATTATTTTCTGTGGCATTTTTGTTGACTTACAGTGTCTGGTTGCTAATGTTTCTTTTTGAAAGCTTGTTTGAACTATTATGGCAGCTGGGACCTGGTGTTTATTGTTTATGCTCTTCTATTGTCACTTTCATTTGATTTTGTTCATTTAGAACTGACTCTAACTTATAGTTTTGGTGATGAGATTCAATATTTTTGTTTGTTGACTATTTCTCTTAATTGCTTGGTGCTGAAGCTGCCTTTTGATGCCTTTAATCACACATATCACCCCGAAGGTAATTGTGCCTTGCTATTTATTTTAGGCATTTCGGGTTGGTACAAGAGATTTGGTTTTTATGTGACAGGTAAAATGATTTGAAACGAATTTTTGTTTCTGGCATGATAAATGTCAGACTTCGGTGGCGTTTTTACATTTTACCTCTAATTGAACTTTTTAGCTGACACGGTGTTATGAGCACCAAGTTCTTGTGTCATGGTACAGGCATTATCAAGTTTCTCGTTTGTTTCTGAAGCGATCATGGGGTCCTGTTGACACCATCAATGTTTTGGGCATTAGATGAAGGCTGAGGGGAAAATTGTTGTTGGTAGTGTTTGTTGTTGTCATATGCTTCGTTTAGTTGTGTTGCTGGGTGAAGATAGAAATAGATGATCGAAGAATTTGAATTGTAGAAATTTGCTACGTTTACTGCTCCTTTTTAAATTAAAACCAACAGTTCTGTTGTATCGTTGTTGGGGAAATAGCTTAAGTTTTCTAATCAAACAATGCAATATTAGATTTTCGTAAATAAAATACTAGAGCCTTGCTAGTTTGCTCAGTCTGCCTATAAGCGATAAGGGAATGATATTGGTAGGAACATACTTTTTAACACAATTTATTGAACACTTACTTTCAATAGTCTTATTGGTTAAATTGGTAGAGTCGCTAAATTTATGCGGAGATTCGAGTTAATGAGTTTCATTTGAATTTATCTCATTAAGAGAGTGAATGTTAAAAATAATGTATTAGAGATGTTTTGATATCAATCCTATATTGTCTATAGATGCAAAGTACCAAGTGAATCTTTGTCATGGTTTGTCAAACATTATGTATCTTATATACCCAAAGAATTGTGGATCTTGTCCAGATTTTCTGATCTGATTTGAAGAGTTTCTTCTTGATATGAATACAGGGGACTCTATGAGTGTTAGGAATACTCTATTATCTGTAACACTATCTCACTTACCAAATGAAATCAATCTGAGTTGGAGTCACATTGATTTCATACAAAGTAAAGTAGTGCACTTGGGTGACTTTTGTGTTGGTGATTTTGGTGCTTTTTTCTTTATCTTTCTCGTAATCAATAATTCTCTCTTATTCATATAATTTATTTTAATCAATCATTTATTACTCTTTTTCTAAAGGCATCAAAGTCACCAAATTTTAGTCTCTCAAGTGCTATCCGTTGAAATGAGTTTTTTTCTTTAACCCCGTGAATACAATATGGTCTATCCAAAATATGGTTGCCCAATATCTAGTTAACTTGGTTAGATCCATCAATTTGGTTTCTGGAACGTTGGTAATCGAAATGGATGCATGTCAAACACTAGTTTATAATATATCAGAAGTCTCGCAAATTAAGTCTAGGACCTGAACTTCTTTGAAAATCATGTAAAATGAAAGTGATATTTCTTTTGAATTTTATAAGCTCTTTCATCAAATATTCTTTTGAAGAGGACTGCTAAGGTCAGTTGCTCCAACAAACGCTTTTGGTTACTTTCTCAAAAGTCTTCTTGAACTCGCCTTCGTCTTCCCAAGCCCTCCAAATTAGGCATCAGATCCTTTCCATAGCAGAGGTTATGATGGCACATAATTTGCTGGAAAATTGTTGTTCTCGTGTTAAAGTAGCATATGCCATCAAGAGAATGAAATAGAGAGGATGCCAAAAAACTAATTTTTGTAAAATTAAATCACCCATTTTTCAATAGACGAAGAACCCATTTTTAATTTACAAAGATGGTGGTTAAAACCTTTCACCGATAAGCCTAACACAGTCAAATTCAAAAAGCTCAAAGAGAATTCAGATCTTGAATCCATTTATTAGAAATGGATCCAAGATTTAGATTCAATAATCTCAGGGAAGAAGATAAGTGATTTTCATTTTTTGAATTGCAGAATATGAGGTTGTTGCAGAAGAGATGAATATGAAGAGACACAGTGTGTTAATGAACCAGTTATTGGGAAAGTTCAAAGAATCCATTTTTATTTTTATTTTACTTTTTTAAAGTGCAGAGAATCGATTTGTGGTGGCTGCCAATTCTAACCAGGTGAATGATTTGGTGACTCTATGTGGTTGGGGACGAAGGACATGCTGTTTTTTTTTTTTTTAGTTTGAATAAAAAATGAATGGTTTGTCTCTTAACTTGTATAGCCGAGGTAATAAGTTTTGTATAAACGATGACTTGGACCAATAGATAAGGGAGTGTTTAGGAGAGAGTGTAAGAGAGATTGTGCTTAGCATTCCTCGATTTGGTTTTTAGAACGTTGGTAATCGAAATGGATGTATGTCAAACACTAGTTTATAATATATCAAACACCGTCTCAAAGTCTCACAAATTAAGTCTAGGACCTCAACTTCTTTGAAAATCATGTAAAATGAAAGTGATATTTCTTTTGAATTTTATAAGCTCTTTCATGAAATATTCTTTTGAAATGTTATTTTATGAATTCCTTCATCAAAAAGATTCAATGCCCAAAGTGCAAGTTCATTTTTCAATTATTTTCAAAGAAATACTCAAATCAAATTACGAAATACTCTTCATTCAAAAACAATAAAAGTTACGAAATACTCGTAACATTCTTTTCTATTTGAGAAACATCTTTCGATGACAAATTGAAACTTCCTTTAAAATTTACTTTTTCTCACAAACAATACTCATTAATACTCCTCATGTTTATAAACTTTTCAAAAGTCAAATTTTAATTGAAGTGCATACTTAGAGCCACACCACTTCAAATTTTTCATAATGAATGATGAAACTTATAAAAAAATATAAATTTGGACAAACTCAATATTTTCACACGCGCGCGCACAAGAATTCCTAACTCTATAATTTTTACCCAGGCTCTATAAAATTTCTGGCTCCGCCACTGCAACAATTCAAAGCATCTTTCACTTCTTCGACAATTTATCCACAATATCATCTTTATATCATCATCAACCTTAACGTTAAAATTATACCAAGCTATCTATCAGTTTCAATTAATACAAGAATTAAATTCCACGTATCACATTGAGCATCCATAAAGCTACCAAACTCTCTTAATATTGGGACTACTCTCTTACTATTTCCTTATCTTTTCTTAAGATTATGCAAGTTGTTACGTTAAGATTGACTATATATGATGTAACATTGAACCAATTATAATATGATGAATAGTAACAAGGTTTCACTTTCTTCACCAATTTTTTATCTCTTTTCTTTTTAGGTGTTAACACTCACTCAAAGAGTGCATTTTTCTTCACCCTAACATATTTAAAGTGTATAAGAAAGTGAAAATATTATATTGAATTTACTAAAGGTTACATCTGGTATTTATAGACTGTGGGTATTTTACTATGAAATACCAAGTACTGCTATAGATTTGTACTACATTACAATGACTTGTACTACAAGATACTCTTGCCTTGATTCTTATTTGCCTCTTTTGGCTCATGGTGTAATATGAGTTACGCTCACAGAGACGTTTATTCATAAGAATTATTATATTTTATTAACGCAATGAATTTATTAAAAAGAGGCTAAAACTTGTATAGTACTATGAGCACTAGCAACCAAATATATAAAAGGCTGGCTAAACAAAACAAGACATTAAACATACAACAAAGGAAATCTTGGTAACATTAATAACAGGATTGGAGATTGAATTGGTGCGTTCGAAATTCGTACATGATTATGGAGGCGGTCGAATTGGCTTTGCAGGCGTTAAGCGTGGTATTTCTGGGGTGATAATCGTAGGTTGTTTTAGACCTTGTGGTAGTTTTCTGTGTCTAGGTCGCTGTTTGCTGAGACCAACCGATTTTTGTGGATCAGTTGTTGGTGGCTGGTAAATGATTTGTCCATCGGTTTGGGCATGTATTTGATAATTTGGATTCCCTGCAATACTGGTAAGAGTGATAATTGTAAGAAACAAAACTAGCACGGATAAATGATAGTAAGACATATCTCCACAATGTAAATGACACAAATAATTTCTACCAGCTTTAGAGTTTAGGTAGAGTCTCTGTGTGTCTATATATATAGACAGTAATTTCCACAGTAATGAAAAATGCACAGTGCTTTACAATTTTCAAAGTTTTTGACTAACGTTACTCGCTTCATCCAAAGACTTTGGTGGCGTGGGTTTTAAAAGTCTCCAAGCTTTTTGTAAGGCAATGCTTGGAAAACAAGCTTAGAAACTTGTCTTGGATCCCGATTTCTTAATCATTAGACAAGTCATAGCTAAATGCTTCTATACTAGTTCTACAACAATTATGATGTAATGCAACACCACTTAGAAAGGACTAATGAAAAACCGTTTTTTAATAGGACGAAAAAACACAATATTAATCGTCTTTAACCTTCAGCTTAGATGCAGGGCCGGCTAATAATTTTTAAAAATAAGCGGGATCTAAAGTAAGGTTGAATGTATGAGATCTTTTCTTATTAGAATATGAGACATTTTTGCTTGTAAAATCTAATAAAAATGATTTTTTTTGTTGGGAGGCCTAAAGCTAGAGTTTTGGTGGCCTTACCCTTAGGTCGGCCCTGCTTAGATGTTTACAAATTACACAATAATTGAGAAAATGAACGGAAACATCCACGTTAGGTTCGCCGACTAAGGATTGGAAATCTTTCAACGCAAATAAGGGTTTTGATAAAAATTTGGATGACCATCCATATATACAAGTCCATGGTTTTGACAGTTCCAAAGGGATCAAGAAAATCTTCTATCAACAAGCACATGCAACCTAATTTTGTTATGATTTTTATTATAGGTCCAATTAGAGGAGTGTCTTATAGTTGGTCTTATAGAAGCAATAAAGATGGGTAGACACTCTTAATGTGTATACCCCTTTGTATCACTTTGAAAAATTTCAGTTAACTAAATAATGGTCTGTGTAACCACTATTTAGAAGCTGAAAATGTGGTCACGCAAATAAATGCGCGTGACCACTATTTTTCCACTTAGTTAACTAAATAAATTCTGAAAAACTAGTGGTTACACAACTAAAAAAATATAGTCACACGGACCATATATTTGGTTAACTGAAAGTTTTCAGAGTGGTATAAAGAGGTGTACACATTAAGGGTGTCTACCTATCATTGCTCTATAGAAGTGTGACTATATTGGTCTACTTATTGTTTAGATATACAAAAGTCAACATCTTATCTTGACATTGACACCATGTACAAATAAGTGTGTATGTGAGACCCGAGGAGAGAAAAAAAACCCAAGATGAGAATAAAGATGGTCAGAAACTGTACAAACATATGTGGATCCTCTCCTTTCATGTTCTCTCCTTCCGTCTCCTAACTCTTGGTCACTTTCTTCATCTCATTCACTCTCTTCATTCTAAAAGAAAAATATAATCAAAAGAGAATAGTTATATAAAAATATATAATCAAGAGAATATAGAGTTATGTGAGGGAAGGAGAGAATATAGAATGAGAGGATCAAATTGGTAGATTGGGTAAAAAGAGTTATCAATAATCTAAAAAACATGAATATTTAGTACTCAATCACTGGCCTAGCCCTCTTTTCTACCTCATCCCATCCATCATTTGTTCTTATATTTTAAACCCTCTCCCTAAAGGTCAAATGAATTAGTTTCTTTAGTGGCTCAGTTATGACCTACTAAATTTATCCAAGTCTTTTTTTTTCTTCACATATTTGTTTTTTTAAATTATATTGTGGGATTGAGCTACACAAAGCACGCGATTTGTCCGGATTACATAATATGAATGAATCGTGTAATTTAGACAAATTACATGTTTTTAGAATGTTAGGGGAGAGGAGAAATCATTTTGATCACACCAAAGCATGATGACCTCATTGAGAAGCTTGCAATTGTTCAACAAATGAAAAAGTGATTGGCTGTTTATAGGAAAGCTCGAAAGATTAACTTTGCGGAGTTTGAAAAGTGCAAGTCAAAGAGCATCCACCCCATCGAGATAGCCAGTGTCGTTTTTGCAGCCAAAGGAGTAGCTGAGGTCGAGTTGTTCGAGAGAAGGGAAACATTTTGCGATGAGGAACAAATCATATGTATTAATAAAACCAATGTTGGAACAAATCATATGTATCAGGACAATAAATATTTAAGAATGATTTTTATGATTACATCACAAATTTTGGACTTTTGGTTTTGTTTTTAGGAATTTAGTTATGGTATGATCATTCAAATTAAAATTACTGTTAACGTGGCTACTTGTCTTAAATCAGTATCTTACCGCTCAACCAGATTGTTTGATGCTATTTCTCAATTTGATTTGACTTTTTATTTTCTTCAATCAATTATGCTATAAAATGTTGCTTCCTTCTAAAACTCCCTAAAACTGTACATTGAAGTTAAAACTGTATCATTTAACTTGATTACAGAATTCTCAACAGTGAAAGTTTTCAAGTAATAGTATTTCATCATTTAAATTCTTTGGCATTGGCAGGGAAAGTTTTCTGGCTTCTTGGCAATGGTTTTTTTTCCACTTGGAACATTATGCTTACAATAGAAGATTACTATGTTTATTTGTTTCCAGCAGTAATTTATTTACTTAGTGATATATTTTTTTATCTGATGTAGCTGCTAGCTAATTACTCTCTGGTTTAGGAGCATCCAATTTCATGTTTCAGATCATTTTCACAATATACAGATA
The DNA here is from genome assembly GCA_946800305.1 of Medicago arabica. Classification (NCBI taxonomy): domain Eukaryota; kingdom Viridiplantae; phylum Streptophyta; class Magnoliopsida; order Fabales; family Fabaceae; genus Medicago; species Medicago arabica. The sequence goes on from OX326964.1 coordinate 17,629,775, forward strand.
ATTTATTAGAAAATTCCTTTATTAAAAAAAAAGGATATGGATATTTCATGGACCGTCATGTATAAGATTAGTATAATAAAAGTAATAGACAAATAACTGGACTAACCAACTATGTTCGAAGAAATTCGTTTAGCCTTTGACCTTGTAACAAACTTTCTTAACTCAACACAATCCTAGGAGTATAAATACTCATTTTGTTGAGAACTGTAACCAATTTTTTCATTTGAACAGAATATGAAACTAAAGTTGGATACACCATTACTTGCTTTACAAACAAGGTCATTTTAAAGCAGCCTTCCCATGATAATTGGATCTCTAATCATGTTTTTTGCTAAAAGCTTTGAACACTGCACTTGGAGTGTAATTAAGCTGGTAATCTACGAGTACTGAGCCAAATATTTTGAACTTTTTAGCACTACTCAGAGCTACCTCTGCATCTACAAACTTCTTAAAGACCACTCTTGCCCGTTTGCTTGCTCTGTCGACTTCTGTTTCAGATTCCTTTAGTCGTCCAAAACGCCTAAACATATGGTTAAGGTTTTTTTCTGAGGGAACAGAATTAACCTCGGCAAAGTTCATAACAAGCTCTGCAGGAGCATTCTCATCTATATAACCAGAAGGTTTTTCAGGAGCCTCAGCATGATTGTTTTCTGATTTTTTTCCCAAGGAATAGGGCCTAGGGATAACTTGGGCTGGCTCTGGTAACTCAGTAGGCTCTGGTGAGTCAGCAGTGACAAGTAGTTCATCTTTTTTCTGGTTTTTCCGTAATGGTTGTTGCACTGGTTTCTCTTCATTGCCATTGTCAATGACCTGGTCAGTCCAATACGAGTCACTGATATCTTCAAATTCAAATGTGTCAGATCCAGTTCCAGCCATGGGTAGTTTCTTCCTCTTGGTGCCAATTTTATCTGTACGTGAAATCTCTTTCCAATCAGCAGCCACAATTACAGAATTCTTGAACTCGGAGAAGAAGCTGACTATGCCATTCAGAAAGGTATATTCTCCAAGGGGTTTTTGTGCCACAGTCTGAAGTGAAGACAGCATATCATCTAGACACGAATATTCTGTCATGCTCTCATCATGCTCAACAGTTGTAGGAGAAACATCCAATCCATTCTCAGGAAAAACATCAACGACTCCATCTGTCGTCGGAATGAGTTGACTAGCAGTCCTATGAATACAGTCACCAATTTTAAACGATGGATTTGTGGTATTTAAAACTTTTGTTCCAGAAATTGTTTTATTCCCAGTATGCATTTCAAAGTCATCATCAAAGTGATCCATGGCACTCCTTTTCTTGGAATGTTCAGGTGAAACCAGGTGATCTTGAGTCCAACAATCACCGTCTCGAGAATCTGGAGCCCCATTCATTGGGTCTTTACACTTTTGATGGGTGCTGCTTTGATTTTTCAAATTTCTAGGACCAGCTTGATCCTCAGTATTAACTACAGGAGTTGCATGCTCAATAACCTCAGACAAATCTTGTTCAACGTCAACAAAAAATAAATTGTCCTTGTCAACGCCTCCACAACATTGTATTTCTGGCAAGCAAGAGAAACTCTTGAACCGATTAAATGCTAGCAGCTGAGCCTTAGCAATCTCAAGCTCTAATCGATCAAGGCCACCGGTAGGCAACTCAGATAGTGTTTTCACATATTCTATAAGTTTCATTGGTGAAAATGAGTCAACATTTTGAGATTCATCAACCCCATGTGTTATGCTTATTTCTTGTCGAATCCCAGTGTTGTCTACAGTCTGACTTTTGATCGTGTCATAGGTGTCTTTAGGTATACAAGAACATGCTAGCCCGTATTCGACTCGTCTTGAGACTTCATCCAAAGCACAATCTATAGCATTCTGGAATGATTCTGAACGGGTCCTCTGCTTTTCCATTGTGGAGAAATGTGCTCTAAAATCATTCAGCTGAGATGCTTCATTCCATGCAAATGATCGGTCACCAAAATATGCAACGAAATAGCAATCTTTTTTATAATGCTTCATTGCCCACTCAGATGCATCCGAGGGATCAAATATCTGTCCAGGCCACCATGGGTAGGTTCTCACTTTGCCCCAAACCATATCAGAGAAAGAAAACTCGCCTTCTTTTTTTACTGCTGGCAGCGAATACCGTGCCTTATGAACTATTTCTGAACTACCAGGTTTCACGAGTGCATCTTTTACAGCTTTTCCATATGTTAGTTTTCTCTTCCCAGCTTCATTAAATTGTTCAATTTCCTGACCACCATCTGAACCAGCCTGTTCCGAAATGCATTCTTTCTCTCCAGCATTTTGCCTCATACTTGACTCCTCCCCGAGTTTTTCCTTTCCATCACGCAACGGCACATGGCTCCATTGCTCAGTAATTTGAGTGCCTTTTTCTACAATTGCATTAGCATCAAAAATTTCCTCACTACCAATAGATGCCGACAAACCTGCACCAACAGAGCTACAAGCATCACTATCTAGAAACCTATGAAGCATGGAAACAAACACAGACATGATACCGACATGTCGACACTGATAAAATTTTCAGAAAATGACATTATCACAAGTGTCGGTGTCGGAGACTGGGACACGCCTTCGATCAGAAGTGTCGGTGCAACAAAGCTAGAAACTAAACAACATTCTCATTTACGACAACTACAGTTTCAACCACTAGTTAAGCAGGAAAAAAAAAACACCAATAAAATCAGCAGATATCTTACCTTCAACCTTGTCTGCTTGGTTCGTTGTTTTACTCCTTTCTGTTCCTTGTTGATCTTCAACATCTATTAACATCTCCTCATATACATCACATTGTTCAGCATTCAAAGCAGAAACACCGCTAACATCCTTGTCAGCTATTATTTGCTCCTTTGCACTGCACTTTTCAACTTCAGCTCCACAAACAACTTCATCTACAATATTAGCTTTGCCATCAACTTTATCATTCCCAATCGGCATATTCAATATCGAATCTATCATTTCCACGATATCAACAACACAAGAGTTTGTGTCAAATTTATCATTCCCAAAATTTGACATTTCCTCAATATCATCAATATTATCATTCCGCCCAATCGGCATGTACAAAATCGAATCAATCGTTTCCAACATTTCAGCAAACAGTGAAGTAACCGGGCGAGCTACGGTCCCAACACCTTCATCATGAAGCTCGGCATCCTCAACTATCTGAACCTGACCCCCACATTCCACAGACCCATCTAGGGTTTCACCAACATCAACTTTAACATCATTGGCCACAATGGTTTCTGAAGTTGCAGAAGTAAACAACAAACCCTTTTCTGCTTCTGCCATGGATATATACCTCTAAAACTTTCTTTGTATGTAACAAAAATCAAAACTTCAAATTTTCAATAAAAACACTCTTTTTTACTCAGAAATTCAGTAAGATATAAATGACCCGACCCACATGGAAAAAATAGATTTTGCAGAAAAAGCCATTAAAGAAAACAGCAGAAATGTTGAATCAATGAGACCATGAAATAGAAAAGAACAATGAAAGAAAGAGTGAGAAAGGGTTCACCAGGAAAATATATTTCGTACAGTGCCGAGAGCTTCAGCAGAGATTTTTTTTTACCAAAACACACTGGACCTTCAACAGAGATAAAATTAGAAGAAAATATAAAAGGGTAAATGGTAATTTTGTTCTCTGATTTTGCATCAAATTAGGAGGCAATTGTATAAAAATGGTATAATTTATGGTTATGCTATGGTATAGAAATGACAATGACAAGAAAGATTGTCTACTCTTTTTGTATTTTATCTTGAAATAGAACAACGAGGTACAAAGTCAGGGATTAAGGTAACCATTCATCTGATACAAAATTAAAAGGAAAAAATATTACACTAAATTTAGACCGTCTCTTACTATATGAGTTATGTTATTTAGACATATAAAAATCGATAATTTATATATATGAATGTGTTGATAATAGAGTTTGAGGATAGAGAAAACAATATAAAAAATAAAAACAATATATTCACACATACAATGTTAATATCGAGAGTGTGTTTATAAACTATTTTATCAATTATATATAGTACAAAAAAAGTTATCGATATCGTTTAGACTTAAAAAATATTTAAAATTGAGCAAATAATTATTTTAGTCTCTAACTCTGCACCTTGCTGTCACAAAAGTTTCTGACTCCGGATTAAATACGAAGAAGTCTTTGCACTTCCGTTATCACTTTAGTATCTGGCGTTAAATAATTTTGTTAAGTGACGATGTGACACAAGGACTAAAGTGAAAGTAGAAAATGGACACTTTGGTTGGTCTTTGAACCAAAAATCAATATCCCTAACTTGAATCTCAAATCCCTAAATCTCATCTAATACTTATTATCAGTTAGGTCCCTGACAATAAAGTTGTGTAATATAAAGCAATTGTTTTAGTTTTTTTAATCTTCTATACTCGCATATTTATATATAGGTAAATATTTGTGCCGATAATCTTGCTAATCTGGGTCACATTGTGACAAGTCTTACTTGGTGGGATACTTTACCAGTTAGTCTCTCAAAAGACTTTGTTAGGGATCACTATGATCTTATTAATTTTTCATTTTTGCTGATTTTTTATTTGGTTTCTTATGTTCTATTTTGGGGGTAAGGGGTTGGTCCATGTCCCTCTCCCTTTCTCCCTTTTGACAATGTCATATAAGCACTTGACATATGATTAGAGGTTGCAATGGATTCGAATGTAGTTAAGATGTCTTTTAATCTCTTTGATGTTATTATGCTCTTAATTTACCAAATAAAAGCTTAAAATATGACATTGTCAAATGTAACCTTAATAAGACTCTTATAAATTTGAACACATAAGAAAGATAGATTAATTTTCATACAATCTCTATAAAGTTTTACATCGTGAATAAATCACAACCACTCATGTGTGTGACTTTTAAAATACTTATGATTAAAGTCAAATATTTTCAATAATCTAATAATCATATTAATTGATAGTGTTAAAAAATGTTACACTAACTTTAAAAAAAAATGTTACACTAAGGGTGTTTGGTTTAACCTTTAGATGCATTAGAAGTGTTTTTCAAGTATTAGAAGCAATTCTAACTCTAAAAAATTATATTTGACATTTTTTAGAAAAATTGATTTGAGAGATTAAAAGCAATTCTACTGAAACTACTATTTATAGTTTTTGATTTTAGAATTGATTCTAACACATAAATTTAAAATTCAATTCACTTTTAGTACTAAATGCATTCAACCATAAATCATTTGACTGATAACTCACTTTTAATCAGAATCAACTCATTCAAAATTAATTATTGTCAAAACAAAATCAAACATACACTAAATCAAATGATAACAAACATTGTATTTTTACTCATAGTTTTTATAACTCATTTAACCATTATATACATTTAACACGAAACCCTAAACAACAATCCATTATAAGCCAGTTGGTAAACACTCCCAAATTCATTTTCTAGGTCGCGAGTTCGAATCTCACAATTTTTTATTTTTTTTTCATTTTTTTCTTCTGCTTTTTCATTTCTTCTTCATCGTGTTCTTCAGCAAAGCCATGGATAAGAAAGATCCAACCAGAACTCCACGAAAGGTACCAAACAAACTCAAAATCCCAAAATTACTTCATCTGAAAAGTGCTTTTCTTTTAAAATCGATTTTTTGTTTTTATTTTCTTCACAGCTGAAGTTTACTCCAAAGGGAAAACCCAAATCTCAAACAACCAAAATGTAAGTCCAAAACACATAAATATCACTTAGATTTTTGAAATATTCAGTTTTTCATTGTTGAAAAGTGATTTTTTATTTTTGTTACAGTGAAACTGGTGTTGAAGATGAACAGAAGAATTCTGAAACTCGTGTACGTAGTTTATTGGTAAGTCTCTAATTATTAATTACTATTTTTTGTTTTTGATTAAATGTTCTTAGATAAATTGATGTTGTTAATTTATAATTAATTTAAGTTAATTACATCTAAATTCGTGTTTCCTTGTCAGAAAGAATAAACTGCAGTGAAATGATAAATTCGGAGATCTTTGTTTACCAACATAAATAAATATATATATTTATATATATATTTTTTTTAAAAAAGGTACAAATTATTTTATTGTGGACGCTATTATTTTTAAAATAAATTTGTTATGCTGCTTTTTATTTATTTATTTTAGTTTTGTTCTTGGTTAATTTAGGAGAATTTTTTTTACATGGTAAAAATTGGATGTGTGTTGGTATAAAAAGTTAATCGACTAACTAATTTTTTACCAAGATATAAAGATTTCACTTTTGGATTTGTGAACAGGTAATTGAAAATTTAAGGATAAAACTTTCATAAATTTCTTATGTCAAGTTTGTATGTTGTTTTCTTTAAAAAAAAGTTTGTAGGTTGTTCACTAAAAGTAATCTAGCACTAATTATTTTTACCTATTTGTGGTGGCTGTTATTTTTAAACATTTTTTTTTAGTGATGAACATAATCAACTTGATCTAAACTAAGTTGACCTAAATTTTATCCAATTTTATAAGTTATTTATATTCAAACTAGTTTATTTGTAAAATAAAAGTTGAAAACAGAGCTTTTAAAATAGACTATTTGTTAAGGAAGAGAAAAAGGAAATTTTATTTGAAACTATTAGTTTAATGAATATCATATAACTCACTACAATAGGTTTAGTGAATATTCCGTCGACGATTTCGATTTCACTTAATGGTGTGTTTGGTTGAATAGTGAAAAACAATCACACTGAGTTTGAAGCTCTTACACCGTGATTTTTTAAAAGCTACATTGTGTTGGTTTTTTATTTCCCGAATATATTTGTATAGTGTGCAAATTACTTATTTTAACTCCATATCTTGTTATTATATTCTATTTTTGTAAGTTATCAGACATAACACATGTGACATGTTCTGATCTAATTCTAACATGTCCTACCAAACCCTATCATAGTATTATATATCAAAAGATAGCAATTATTCTGTTTATAAAGATATGCTAATGATGCTTTTTCTTTCTTTACTTTCCAGTATTCTTAAACTGACACCATTTGTTTTATCTATATATTGCAGGAGAGGGTTGGAAGACGCCAGCCTAAAGTTGGAAAACAATGTAAATTTTCCTTAGATTTGTGATGTTACATGTTAGGAAGGAAAGATAATATTTTGGAATAAGAGAAAATTACTTACTTTCAAATGCATATATGAATGTTCCATTTTTGTATTTAGACATAAGTCAAAATCATTTGATCTTGGAAAAAATTACTTTTACTAGCATGAGAATATCTTAGATTCCATGACTACTTGATTCTATGTGGCCTGCTCTGCTCACAATGATAAATTATCATCACATTCTAAAACACCTTTTCCTTTCGGTGTTTAAAACTTGCAGCCAGTGCGCGAGATGCATTTCCTAGAGATTCATCACTTTCACTGAGATCATTTGGCAGTGGTAACGGTGAAAGCAGTGGCTCGGAGTTCAAATTTTCTGCTGATGAGAAATATGGTTCAACACATTCTTCAACTGCTATGGACTATCAGAGTTATACTTCTGTGATAGATGTTATGGATGATACCACTGATGACGAAGACTACGTGGAACCATGGGTGAGAAATTCTTATCCCTCAGATGTTCACTTCCTATCTGCATCTTTCTCATCCATATAAGCATCTGAACCTTTGATTTAACTACAGCATCCTGACTCAAACTATCCTACTACTCTTCCTCTAAGGAAGCCCAATTCTGGAGATCCAGGTTTGATGAACTAAACAAATAAAGCTTTTAAGGATATGTAAAGTGCTAGCATTGCACAATCTAACACGCTCTTTCCGTCAAACTATCTCCTATTGGATGAATTTCATGCAAGTTCCGCCACTTTATGCGGGACCCATTCCCAAAATGGCGGGACATACTCGAGTTTCACCAAATAGAATAGAGAATGTCGGAAAAAGCATGTTAGAGTGATTGTTTCTAACACTTTTTTCTAAGAATATATATTAGCAATAGCCAGTTCCATATAATATTTGATTTTGCCACTAACAGTTGTGTTGATTTTTTAATATGGTAGAAATTCTTGATAAGATAGAATTTGGGGAGGCTGCTACTGATGTGAAATATGATGGTGATAATCTTAATTCCGCAGAAGAACTTGGGCTCTTGGTTAGTAGTCACAATGACATAATATTAAACTAATCCTACTATCATTATGCAGCTGAAATTTCGATGTAATAATACATAGGAAATTTTTCTTCAGGACAAAAGTGAGCAACCACAGTTGATTTTCTTTAAGCTTCCTAGTGTTCTGCCTTGTGTCAAGCCAATGAACAGTAAAGGGAAGGAGAAAATCGGTACCTCGAAAGTATCGGCAAAGGCGAAAAAGGCGAGTAACTTGTTGGAGCTTCCGAGTGGATATATGGGCAAAATGCAGGTGTATAAGAGTGGAGCAGTCAAATTAAAAATAGGAGAAACCCTGTATGATGTAAGTTCTATCTATGTTTCAAAATTGACAATAAGCATAACAAGCCACCTCATTTACCATATATTTACTGAATGAAGTACCAAGTTAGCTTACTTGTGATTCAATCTAATTGTAAAATATGCAGCAATGAATTGAAGATCCCAAAATAGTTATCCCATATTTTGGTATTATACCATTTTTAACTTTGATTATTGAAGTTGATAACAAATTATTTTGTTTCTCATACAGGTGTCTCCAGGTACCAAAACTATACTTGATCAAGATGTTGTAGCAATTAACACTGCAAAGAAAAACTACAGTGTTATTGGGTCGGTTACGGTTGACGCAAAAGCTGTTGTAACTCCTGATATTGATGCCATTGATCTCGAATCCATTGGACTATAAAAGACTCAAGCTAATCACGATTCATCGCCATTATAAGGGGATAGTACAGATACCTATGTGGCTTATGTGAATAGAGATGTTTTGTGAATACATCTGACTAGAGATATCATGATGATTGGAAGTACAAACTAGGTAGCAAAACTAGTATGACATTGATGGAATATCAAGTGGAAAACGAATTTATGTTAATTGCTCTGTAGGAATAGATAACTTTCTTTCTGTTGAACTAAAATCATTGACCAATGTATGACAATATTTCATTTGCTTCAATGTTTATGGTCCTTGAATTGTAGGCATCTGTATATGATTTCTCTACAAGAGAACCTTTGAAAATCTCTAACCTCCAATACAAGAGAACAAATTACGTGCAACAAATTTCTCTAAATTATTCTTCACATTGGTTTTGAGGAATGAAAACAAAATTGATTTTGACTGCAAGCAAATAAAGCTATTTCAATTAAGTTCAAGAAAATAAAATGTAGCATTCAACAACTATATGATAATTTAATCAGATTTCTGATATAAGAATAAACAAAAGTACCAGTATAATAAGATCACATTTAGAAAGTTTTGCGTATGTGTAGAAGAGTGTTCATGGCACTTCTCTAACCCAAAAGTCCAAAAAATTGTGTTGTAATGTAGTCGAATTATGTCGCGCCTAACTTTGGATACGATGCACCACCACAATCAACAAGACCATGATCGAAAGCATGAAAGAAGCTCTCAGCTTCTCAATAAAGGGTTGAGAATCTTTTGTATGTGCAATTGTCTTTTTAAATGAATGTTGAAAAAAATTGATCACAATCTTGGTAATTTTCTCGATTACTTCGATGAGTTTGGCTCTGGCAGTACTTAATAGCCAAATCAAAACATTTGTTGTATTGTCAGGGTCATCATCAGCAATCTCATGCTCTTGATCTGCAAATTACATGTCCAGATTAGTGTTATTGTGATTCCTACGCCCATCAGCCAGTAGATCATAATTCTATATTATCAACAATGCTAAACTACAAATGAAATTGAACCATAAAGCTTATCTATCTACTCAAAAAAGCCTTCCCCAAATAACATCATGACAGAATTCCATACCTATAATTTCCATCATTTCCTCAGATTCACGCAAATACATATATCGAAAATTGAATAATGTAAAACGAATCAATTTCATCAAACGTTCCCTCACCACTAATTCACCGTGTGAAAGCGAACCACACCTTAACAAAGCTATCAACATAAAATCCAAATATTAAACAAAATGAAAACTTAAACTCCAACCTGAAGATAATGACCCTCTGAGTTGCTGAACAACTTCATTATTCATAACAGCCTCCCAAACAGCTTCATCGGTGGATAATGATTTTACTAATCTCTGCAGTAACAAGACCTTAGTTATCAAATATCTCATGGTTAAATTTTCTCTTTTCAATATAACAATAGCTTGAAGGCTTGACACTCACCCAAGAACCTCTCCACAAACAAAGTATACTTTACATTACTAAACAGGAAAAGATAACTGCAATCAGCAATATATGTCAAAGAAAAAAATTTGCTTCAAAACAATGTTTATTAAATTTGTTTCCCATAATGCAAAACAACATGTTTATCATTTTACATTTCAAAAAAGCTTACATTTTTCAAAAATTAACTAAAAATAATGCTATTAAATAGATTCACTACGAACCAGGACTTATCAAATGATCAAACAGAAGCAGTTTTACCAACCCAGAAATGTATAGAAAAATAAGCAGCAACTTTGTAAAACTAATTTTATTTTTCTTTTGTGTGGGGTTTACAATAAGTTGTAAGACCTTGCAAGGAGATGAGACAATATATTAATCCAGTACAGTGCTGTCGATTGCTGATCCCAGAAAATAGTGTTCTGCTCAAAGTTTGTACGTATCGGTGTTATAGCACCACTTTAACTGCTATTTAACAATATTTTGTGCTAATAGCACACGGAAGAACTATCGCAAATTGTTCACATTCCGCTATGCAACAGTCAGGGACGGAACTACGTATAATAGTTTTGGGGCGGTCGCCACCCCAAATACAATAAATTTAGGACTGTTTATATAGTGAAACATATTCTCGCAAACTAAGGAAAGAAGAGTGCTATTGTCGATTAGCAAAACAGTACACTCTAATTTCAATTCCTTTCCATGTCACTTGGGATATTTATACATGCTTTCCATCTAGTGCCAAGTTTAGTCATCTTTTTATAATGATATTAATTTTTGCTTATAGCTTAAAATAAAATAAAAAATAGTTCATTAAATTTGCCTCTTTTAAAACTAGTAGTATATAGTCATATTAGCAAAAAAAAAAATATACACTAATATGACAATAGTTAATGAGCTTCAATTAAGCACCCGAGTTTAATCATTTAGTTTAAAAAAATATTTGATTAGACTTTATGTTATTTATACCGTCCCGTCCTACCTCAAAATTACCAGAGCTTTTTCCCTGGAAACCAGAAATTTAAAACAAAATTGATTAATTGATTTCAAAACAAGCAAATGACTCGACATTGCATGAATTATTTTTTCCCCTCTTAACAAAAATTTCTGGTTCCAATCCTGGCAATAGCGCTATAGCTGTGCTATTTAACAACAGTGATCAAGTATGAAGTGATTCCCAAATTAAAATATTTGGAAGATATAACTACTAAAGGTAAGTAAAGTGAATATTTTCATAAACACTTGTTATAAAAATATAGTCATAGACCACGGACTGCACCTGAACAGATGGATCAGTCTGCAATAAGTGAATTGCATAATAAACTCTATCAAATCCATCATCGTGTAGCATTTTCGGATTATACGGAAACAAAGACGGTTCTAGCCAGTCTGTATTCTCATCTTCAGAACCTTGGCCAAGACTGCCTAGCTCAATTTCTAGTTTGTTGAAATACCTGTCCCTAAGGAGCTCGGCACGTGAAGCAGGCCCTAACACCCTGCACATATGCTGAGATTTATCACTTGTCCAAATTTGATAAACAATAGTTTTGTTTTAATTTAAAAGAACAAGAAATTCGGGCAGGAGAGAACATAGCTGAAAAAAACAAAAAGAATATTTAAAAGTCATCAAAATTTTGCATAAGATAAATCTATCTATTTATCTCTGTCTAAACAAATTCCTAATGTCAGTATGAGGCATGGCAGAATTGCATGCATTTGTTTTTCGCCACTAAATTTTTACTGCTAGTTATTAGAGAAGAAGAAAATCAGAAGAAAGCACTAATTCTGAATTTCTGATAGCTAAGCTCGTAAATTAAGAACATTGGTGGTTAATTATACATAATTGTCGTGCAGAAGACTTTTGGTTAGCGAAACAATAAACTCAACGACGCCATGATTAGGCACTGGAATGCTTGCAAAATGGATGTGGTTATAGTCCATGACATATATGAATGTATCAGGACACATTACACATACATGAAAATAAAATGAGATATAACAATTACTATGCACAGATTAAGATTTTGATTATGTTGGTCGAGTTAAAATCTATTAAACACAGACACTTCACACTGAACAGGACACCAATGATAATTTGAAAAAATACATGTAATTGTATGTAACCACAGGTGTCAGTGTCGTGTTGGATACTAAGACAGGTCTTCAACCTGAAGTGTCCGAGCCACATATGTATAAAATTCAAATAACAATCTGATCATACTGAGTCAAAAAACACTGACCAAATTTTAGATGAAAATTGAACTCGTCACATTCAGACTTCAGCAATCAGCGATTGAATACAAAACAGAAACTCAAACAGTTACGCCAGCAAATTTTAAATGAAGATTAGACTCCTCACATGCCTGACAGAAAATCAAATTTAAAACACAAACTCCAACATTGCAGTGAGCAAACTTTAGATGAAAATTGAACTATTCATATTCAAAGTTTAACACATCAAATTCAAAACACAAATTAAGACGGCACAATGGAAAAAAATTATTTTTCAAATTCCAAATTTTCCAAATTGAATTCAAAATACTACACTAAGACAGCACAATGAAAAGATTTTTTTTTGTAAAAATTAGACTCCTAAAATTCCAACATCAGCTAATAAAATTCAAAATACAAACTTAAATAATAAACATCGGATCTTCATCCAAACTTAGATAATAACCAAATTATTTTAGCTTACCTACTAACATAAGTTTTGTGAGACTGTTTGGAAGAACTTATAAAAACAGCTTATGGCATTTATCATAAGCTTTTTTCAGCTTATTTTCACAAGTTCTCCAATATAGCTTCAGCTTATTTTCATAAGTTCTTCAAGATAGCTTATAGCATAACAAAAACAACTTTACTCTATTTTATCCTTCCTATAAAAATAGCTTATGCATGCCTATACGTAAGCACTTGTGCTATAAGCTGAAAATAACATGTTTATTCAAACAGGGCCATAAACCATGATTAACAATTAACAATATCACTTAACAATAAAAATCAGAAACAAAGAAACAATTTTAAGGTTAAAAAACACAAAACCAATATATTTTTACCGTTGAAGAGAAGAGAGAGCATCATGAACCTCAGTTTGAGAAGGAGGAGGACCAATGAAGGGTGCAGCACCATCATCATCAGTAGTAGTATTGTTGGGGGTGTTAATAGTAAAAGAGTGTAAATTAGAAAAAGGATTATTTTGATTAGAAGATAATGGAAAAGGGGTTGATAAAGATTTGCGTTTGGAGGTTCGTGTAGAAGACGAAATGCCGGGAAACTTCATTGTAATAGTGAATGTGTAAATGTGAAAGTGGAAAAAAAAAAGAAGGTATTTATATTAGAAGTTAGAATCCTAAAAGTCAAAATTTACACTTTCAATGACATTTTCGAAGTGGAACGATGCAACTACGTATTTTACCACAATTATCCCAACATCAGATTGGTGTGGGTCTCTTCCACTGTCCGGTTTACCAAAAGAAGAAGTTTCAATCATAAGGGTGGATAATAATGAGATTTCAAAAGATTTTTATATATTCTTTTTGAGGATTTAAAAAACAATTTTTTATATATTAAATTATGAGAAAGGTTCCCGGCACTAGTTAAGGGTCTTAAATAGTAACTTGTATAATCTGTCTAATCAGTGCATTGGAGCTAGAAACTTTGACATTTTAAAAAAATAATTACTTAATTTATCAAAGAGTGTCTTGGGAGCACTCGTTAACAATACCATTAAATTAATCAATTATTTTCTTTTTGAATTCTTAACACTTCTTAGCATAACTTGCATTAATATATGAGTCTTGTTAACCCGTGTTCTCTAGACAATGGTTAAAGAATCTACAAATAGAAATTTTGTCTTAAAAATATAAGATTTTGTTTTTGATAAAGTACTCATTACACAACTTTTTTATGAAAATTTATTTATTTTAAACGTTTAACCATTGCTTTTGGGGCATGATTAACATTCTTTCTAATATATTAATACAGGTTTAATTAATGTGTTGAGTTCGAATTGAGCCTTAAAACATGTATGTAGCAACCTTAAAATTCTTAAGATTTAAGTGTCAACACACCATAAGTTATTAAGTTTGTTGTTTCTTTGTTATAGCATCCCCCAATGCTCTTTTTCTATCTTCCTTTTCCTCTTTCATAAGAATCCGAATCCCGCTTTTCACCCAGCACAAAACACTTCCGTCTTGCAGACAAGACGAAAATGCTCCTGCGCTAGTTAACTAACGCAAGTGTAAAACTATGTGTTAGTTAACATGCGATGCGTGACTTAAGTCGCGCATGTGTAAAGCACTGCGTGACTTAAGCTACACACACTCACGCAAGTGTAAAGCACTGTGTGAGTTAGCTCACGCAGTGTCATGCAAGTGTAAAGCATTGCGCCAGTTAACTCACGCAGTGTTTATATATTAGTACAACATTAATTGATGTACTGATATGCGTTCAATGCATTGAATGTCATTAATGACCCGTAATTTTTACACGCTCATAATTGAACCGAATTACGCCAGTTTAACAAGATTATCGGATAATATGACATAATCGATCAAAATTACACAAAAACATCGTTTTTTTATCACAATCACATAATCACACATAACGATCCAAACGGTCCAAATTTCACAAATTCGCCGGTAATGACCCGTAATCACTTAAACACACTTAATGACACGTAAACGATCCAAATTACACTAATTTGTCCATAAATCATGAAAATCACATAATCTCACATAAACGGTTACAATTATCGAAATTCATCGTTAAATTACATAAACACAACTTCATTAAAATTCAATAATACGGACACAAATTCGAACAAATTACGATATTACACGTTAATAAATATTACACTTCAACGGATTGGACATAAAGATGTAAAGCGTTATCTTCAACCATTACGTAAAACATGTTAGCGACGTCGCTATCATCTTTGACACGTTGTGGAAAATACACCGTCTTCGAAAAGTCCTCTTTCTTATCCTCCTCCAAGTCCACGCTTGGCACATTTAAAATTATATCGTGTGTTCTATGATTTGGACCAATATGAATAAAGAAGTTGTCAAGTTTTGTCTTCAAATCGTCCAACTTGTCGGTGGGATTTACAAAGAACCTAGCCTTCATTTGTACATCTACATAACGGACATGAAGTTTAATTGGACCTTGTGCATCTTCATACATGTTTCACTTCAAAAAATATAAATAGTTGAATAATTAGTGACAAAGTAAATGCGAGCAATAATCGGTGTGACATAACCGGCCACCAAAAAAATAATTCATTTCATTTAATATATAATATTAGTTATATATTGGCCACAAATATCCAAAGTACATAATCGGCCACCCAAAAATACGTCGGGGTGTAATACCACCAAAAAATAGGACGAACACCGACCGACCTAATAGTGTCATAACCTATAACCTATCTAAGAAGTCTAGTGACATTCCTAAATTTTCCTCTACTTCTATGTCTTCCATCGCTTCAAATTCTTGTTCCTTTTTTTGCAGAGTAAGAGTATTATCACAAAATATTGGATTGTGCTCATTTGTTGGTTTCTTTGGCGGCTTCGGCTCCTTAGACATGAGCTCATTGAAGGCATCTTGTCTATCCAAAAACTCAAAATGTCATTTCTCCGCCTCACCGATCTTGTTGGACATCCACTCCGTACAACTCGGTGGTAACGGACACCCTTCGTTCAAAGTAACATGAAGATAGTGGCCGGGAATAAAGCAAAGACACATGATGTTGGCACGTGGATTAAGTGGTGGAGCACTTCAGATTGAGAAATATGTCTCACATACACCACCCCTTTCGGGCAATGTCAATAGAACAACGACTCTATTGTAGCAAATAGCAATAATGTGACTCATATCCGGAGTGGTCAACCACTTATCTACCGGCGCAATACCAATTGTACATTTTGGAGGGTGTAAACCATTCAAGATTTTGTTATAACGCTCCTCCGTGACATATATCGGCATGTAGTCACTCTTATGAGTTCACAACTCATGAATAAGTTGATGACAAATCAATACATGATCTTCCTCATCCATCCCCAAGTGCCTAGCTATGACCCGGAATCCACAATGACCATCCCCTTTAACATTCACAATGTCTTCAACAAAAGGTCTCATGAGATTTGGAATTTGTGAAATGTAAGGGATGCTCCGAAGCGGTTTTGAAGTATAGGATGAAGCTTGTGAGCGGGAGTACGTGCCAAGACGTGCATCTTTTCTCTTTGGAAGTGACCTCTTGGGTTGTGAAGGTTGACTATCTGGATTTTGAGAATCAATAGTCTCCCATCTAGAGGGGATTAGACCCGTTGATGACACTTTGAGTGTAGTCGTCTTCCTTTTAGGTGCTCCCTTGGTTACCTCTTTTTTTGAAGGTGGACACATATTTGTGGTTTCCGAAAAGACTATTTGATGCATCATCTCTTTGATGTGGAGTTTCATATTGTAAGGGCTTGTCTTGAGACGTTCTTGAATGCCATTCCACTCTTCCACCACGGAAAAATCATCATCAATCTCTTCTCCTTGTACACTTAACATTCTCCAATGAGGGTATATATCATCAAATACAAGAGGCAATTTTTGCTTGCACCTCATGGCAATAATACATGCACAAGATAACTCGTACGATGTCGCTTGCACACAACCACAATCTTCCTTCTCAAAGTCGAATGTCTTGGAGTGTTGCAATTCATCATAGATAAATTTCAATGCGCGTCTAGATACATAATCCTCCATCTCTTCCATCATATTGATTTTTTTGTATTTGTGTTCAAAGACCGTTTTGTTCCTCCCAAAACTTCCTTGTATCTCACCAAATTGCACGGCCAACATCTTGTCTATTTCATCCCTACATGATGCCAAATCACCCACGCTACTCCTCAAATATTTTTTCAACACTCCATGAGCCGATTCAACAATGTTGGTGGTTCTACACCCTAGATGCAAGACTTTATCCATCCATGCCCTCACAAATTTTTCCTTAAGGTTCAAAACCGTTTCTTCAACATATTTTATGAATTCCGGAAATGGCATGCATACCTCTTTGAATTTCAATAAATTACTTGCATATGATTCCTCCATAGGTGATTCGACCAACTCACTCTAAGCGATCACGACTTTCTCAACAACTTCTCTATTCTTCACCTTGCTCTTCTTCAATTCTTTCTTGTCAACTTTTGCACCCTTAGGAGGCTTTGGGTGAACTTTACAATCCGTGATGCACTTAGCCCTTACATTCTTCCCAATATGAAAATAACAAAGCATGGTGTATGTTTTAGGAAAAACTGTGCCAACGACATTCATCAAAGCACCATCTCTGTCGGTGACAATCACCTTAGGCATGTTGTCTTTTGAGGACAAAAAACCTTTCAACATCGTAAGTGCCCAAGCAAAGTTGTCCTCTAGTTCAAAGTGAAGGAAGGAGAAACAAACGGAATACGTCATTTTTGTAGAGGTGGAACAAACTATCTCAAACAACAGCATTCGGTAATTGTTGGTTTTGTAAGTGGAGTCCATCGGAAAGGTGTTGGGCAATTTAATTGACTCCGGATGAGCAAAAAATATGTCTTCAAGAGTGCTTTCCTCACTATTGCATCTTGTGTAATAGACATATTTATGCTCCACCAATTTCGAAATCAAGAATTGCAACTCCGTCATGTTACCTTTTCCCCCTTTCGCCATCTTGTTTGCACATTGTACACTTGATTGATAGTTATATCACTTTCTTTGTTATTTTGCTTCAAATTGGTGAGGATATTCCGAGGCACCGTCAAGCTCTTTGTCATGTCAATAACTTTTTTTCTTCTCCTCCGCACTAAGCCTTCCCACAATAAGGTGCCCCTTTAACTTCTCATCCAAGTCATGGTTGTGCATTCCACAAAGCATTGCAAGCCACCAATCATTTGTCTCTTTATCAAAGAAACCTTTCAACCTAAATGGACAATTACATTTCCTTGAGCCGATGCCTTCAATGTTCGGTTTCTTCCTCATCTTAGGTGGCTTGTATATCCCACTCCTTTCACATTGCATCGTCAAGTACGGCCTTTTTAAAACGGATTTATCTATACAAACACTAAATCCGGCCCTTACCCCTTGTCGACGAACCCAAGCAAGTAACTCTTCTCGCTCTCTCCATCTTTCATTTGTTGTGAAAAATGAGGCGGTTTCGCGAGCTGCGCAAACAACACCGATATGTATCGGTTTAGGTTCTTCAATTTTACCAATGCGAGCTTGAAATGAAATTTTGACTTTAAACGGTTTGACATTAATGGTCGGTTTGACATCGTCAAAACCTTTGCCGGAAGCATCGCCATAAGCTTCATTTTTGGCTGGTTTTGGTTCAACGTCATCACCCGCGACATAGTCAACCATCTCCTTATATATCTATTGAATAAAATAATTTACAAAGTGAGAATAAATAAATTACTTGTGTAGCAAGCTAACCAAGAACAAAAATGAAGCAAAAAATTCAAAAATCTGGACTGTGTACAGTGGCGTGACTTAAGTCACGCAACACATTAACACCTGTGCGACTTAAGTCACGCAGCACCTACGCCCTGCGCTAGTTAACTTGCGCACCTTTCCCTACTCCCTACGAAAACCAGACGAACCAAGCACAAAAACCAGCAAAATGAGATGAGTTTTGATGATACAATACCTGATATTTGGTGCTTGATGAGCGTAGAAACTTGCTTCCTGACGATTTGCAATGATTTGGAATGAGGATTTTGACCCAAGAAATCGTACTTTTGGGTTTTTGAAGGTGGAGGGAAAGAAAATGGTGCTTGGAGTATGGACTGATGAGTTTTGAACAAAAACTGTAACTCTGCGTAACTTAACTCGCGCGGCGTGAGTTAAGCTGCGCAGCGTTACTTAACATGCATAGCGCATGTTAACTTACGCAGGGGTAAAATTGGAAAGCATGTAGGGCGGAAATGTTTTATACAGGGGGGAGAGCAGGATTCCTTTCATAGTTGGTTCTTATTGATCCTTTTTTCCATCTAGAAATCTATTCATACTTATTTTCTTTATCTCTCTTTAAACTCCCTTTTTTAACCTCTCTCTACCATTGTAATTTCATTATGAGCCACCTTCATGGAAAGGAAATCATGGTGTCCCAAAATTCAATGGAAAACTCTCAAACAAATAATATCATAATTCACAATTTATTTTTAAAACAAAAGGATTGAATTAAAAAAATAGTAATCTATACTTCTATATAAAGAAAATGAAAAAAATTGTTTTTTTTTTAAATTGCTTCATTGGTCCTTTAACTTTTTTTTTATGGCATTTAGTTTTTTAATTTTTTTTTCTCATTTCAATCTTTTATGTTTTTAAATGTTGGCATTGCTATTTTTCTTTTAAATTGTCAATAAATCGAAAAATTATTCATGTCATCTTCATCGTTTTAATCAATATCATTCAAAAAAAGACCTCAAAGTCAAAACCACCAAAGAAAAGTGTAACACCCCGTTTTCCCAAAGTAAAAATTTCTTATTAAATAATCAGAGTTTCTCAATAAACGGAATGCTACATTTCTAAAAATCTCAAAATAGAATAAACAACGATTTATCCTTCGTAAAATAATAATCATAAAAGGTTAAAAACTTCGCAGCGGATAAAAATTCAAAACAACAAAATAGTTTTGGCACGCAGGCCTCATCCAAACTTCTCAACATAATTTCAACTGAAACTTAATAATATTAAATCATAATCAATACGTAAGGAATAGAAAATAGTTATAAAGGTTCCCATCCCGTTACGTATCAGAGCACCTAAGGACACAGTGAGGGTAGCCACTCACAACAGCAAACGACAGCTAAAAGCTTAATCACCTGCAAGTTACTCATATAAAGAGCAACATTTCCAAGCAGAAGGGGTGAGATTCACAAAACAATGACATTAAACATATAATTCAATAATTATATGTAACAACATAGACATCAAATACATTCACAACAAAAATCATATAAAATCTTAATTAACATCATAATCATCATCATAATTTAGCATCTTAGTTAAACTTAATAGTTCGACCCGACAATGCAACTTCAACTCGACTTATGCAACTTAGACATCTTATTCATGCATGTGGTACCAATCTAGGGCATAAGCCCTCGTCGCTATTGAGTATAAATATACTCCTAGGGCATAAGCCCTCGTTGCTGTTGAGCATAAAAATACTCCTAGAGCATAAGCTCTCGTCTCTGTTGAGCAAAAGCTCCTAGGGCATGAGCCCTCGTCTCTGAATGAATATGCATGGACTCAACTTCTTAAACTTTAGACATCTCAAATAAACTCCAATATTTTGGATTACAACTCATAAGTCTTAGCATGACACATGCAACTTTTAATCAAATATAAATGGCAGCATGGCAGAACATCAAACATCTCAAGACATAATAATATCATAAACTATCACATAATTTATCTCTTGTAGTTCAAAGAAAGTATACGCATTTGCATATGTCACTACTAACAAAAGTCAAACATTAATTATCAGCTCTACAGGTCGTCTTTAATATTGCAGTAGTACTTAACTCTATCCCAGGGGTCATCTCATAATAATCCGTACGACAAGAGTCGCATAGTTCTAAGAGGCCGTTGGGTACAGTACTGCTCGCTATGGCGAGTTGGGCTGCTCGCCTTGCGAGCCAACAGAGGTCACTCGCTATGGCGAGTTGAACTGCTCGCCTTGCGAGCCATCAAGGGGGTTACTCGCTACGGCGAGTGGGATTGCTCGCCTCGCGGACTTCTAAGGTAGTACTCGCTATGGCGAGCGGGTTTCTCGCCTCGCGAGCTGTTGAGGAGCACTCGTCGTGGCAAGTTGATTACTCGCTGTGGCGAGCGATGACAGTATAGTTACGGGGTTACGACAATTTTTACCCCAAACCCCAATTTTCATCATATTCCTCCCCAATTTCGACTATAATGATGTTTAAGGGTTACCCTATGGTCTGTAAATAGTTTTCTACAACAATGGTACTGTTTCTCATCATCTAATCATCAATTCATCACTTTTCAACCTAATCCTCAATTTCTAATTTCTCATGAATTACTCCTAAAATCTGTTAACTATAATCATGAATCACAAGTTTAATGGAATTGAAATGCTAGGCTCACCCTTACCTTAAGAAAATTGGAGCAGCAGCCTCTTGGTTCTTCACTTCTAGTTTTTCTCCCTTTTTCTCCCAAATTCTGAATTGTACGTTCTGACAGTTTCTAAACCTAGGTTTTCCCTTTTTATGTTTTCTAACTAATTTATCTTATTTCACTTATTCCATCACAACTCTATCTAATTCTAAAACAATCCCACAACTTAATATTTATTTTATTTTCAAATCTTATTTTATTAAACAATAAAATAAGTCACAACACCTCATAAAATCACATAAATCATATAACTCAATTAATTCACACAAAATCATATAAATATTCTCTATACTCTAAAAATAATTTAAATAATCAAAACGGACGTTACAAAAAGCCCTTTCCTATTTTCCTCTAAAGTTTCATCATCATCATTTGCTTCATCTATTTGGTTCTCAAATCAAAACCTGAAATTTCTAATTTATGATTCCTTATTTATGATATCTTTTATTCAAGGGTTTTTATTTTAATATTGACACTTTTAAACAAATCAGAAAGATGTTTACGAATTTCATATGTCATTATGGAATGTACTTGTGGTGAGTACAATAGTACATACCGCCTACAATGGATCACGTGAGTAGTTTGAAAGTAGTAATTTATGAGAAGGTGTGGATAAAGTAGTTATCGAGCACTTGTGTCTAAAGTGATATATCTTCTCTACCTTAGAGGAATGCATCAAAAAATCCAAAGGCGTACTTACCCCCCCCCCCCCCCCCCCCCCCCAAGCGAGAGGCTTTGCATGTTGGATTGAGGTCAGCCTTTGAGATTCTCTCACGTATGGGTTCTTCTTAGCATTCTGAGGCAAGATCGAAGTTTTGTTTTGATAACACTTGTTTATTTAGCTCTCGACGAGTTATTTCTTAATCTCGTTCATGGCTAGTTAATGTCTAAGTGAATACACCTTTTCTCTCTCGTTCTTTAGATTTAACCTCGTGGAGATGACTTATTTATCGAGATCTTTAATATGAATCATTGATTTCTGAGAGGGATTGCCATATTGTACTTGAGAGGCATATTCGTTTATCTTGGTGAAGCCCTCAGAGATTTTTGCCTTAGTGCAATACCAATACATATCATGGGATAAGGATGTTTATAGATTTCCACTTTTTAGTGTTCATTGATGGTCAAATTAGGCACGTGTACCAAATAGTTTACCAAGTAATAAAGTGATAAGTAGAGTATCTTATCCACATGGATTGTCATTTTGTCTAAACCATTCGTGTTACTTATTTGGAAACAAAATAAAATAAAAGAGATAAGGGTTTAGAGTTTTGCAATTTAATTTGTTTGCAACAGAGTAAAGTTTACCGGTTTTGATTGCAGGATGTTAGCGGCGGTTAGAATTCTTTAAATCCCCTCTATTCATTTGTTGGAGTTAATTAACAATCAAGTCAAATTCAATTATTTTAAGTAGACTATTTAAGTGATTAGTTCGTTGGGACATGATAATCTAATCAATTGTCAAATTGCACCTGCTGGTCACAAAGTGATCCTTACGTGTGTGGTCTTACTCTCTCGTAGATTTGGTCTATCTCTTCGCCTATCGAGTTGCACCTGCTGATCCATGTGACGGTTCATGGGGGTCTTACTCGCTTAGGGGTAATTTAAACATAAAATTAAATTAGAGTTCCTAAAATTCCAAAGGTATGACTTCTCAATGTTCCTAAAGGTTCCCTCGTCTATGAATCTTAGAAGTGCATAGTGTAACGCCCTCTTTAATTATTTAACTATTTTATAGAGTTTAGAGTCCACTTTGATGATTTATGTGATTTTATATGATTAGGTTATGTGTTGATATTTTATTGATAGACTTATTTTATTATTTACTAGAATAAGATTTGAAAATTAGAGTAAATAATATGTTGAAGGGTTGTTTTGTGAATTTAGAGAGTTTTGTGGAATTAAGAGAAATAAATAAGTTAAGAGGAAAGAGTAAGTTTTGGTGTGAGAAGAGAAATTAGGTTAAGAATATAAGACCGTAAGAGAAGTTAGAAAAACAGAGAACGCGTACAACAAGCTTTGGAGAAAAGAGGAGAAAAGAGAAGGGAGAGAGAGGCTGCCGATTTCACTTGTCTAAGGTAAGGGTGAGACTAACATTCAATCTTATTAAGTCTGTAATTCTGATGATTATGTTTAACGAGAGTAGGAAGAGTTTTGGAGGATTTGAGAATTAGGTTAAAATTGATGAATTGAGGATTAGATGACAAGAAGTTGTTAGATTGATGTAGAAAATTGTTTACAGACCATAGGGTAACCCTTATACATCATTATGGTCGAATTTGGGGAGGAACATGATGAAAATTGAGATTTTTGGTGAAAATTGTCGTAACCCCGTAACTGTTCTGTCATCGCTCGCCGTGGCGAAGCAGCCCAGAAGTTCATCGCTCGCCTGGCGAAATATTTCTCGCATGGTGAAGCAGCCTAGAAAATCATCGCTCGCCTGGCGAAATATGTCTCGCCTGGCGAAGCAGCCTAGATTTTGAGCTCGCCTGGAGAAATATTTCTCGCCTGGCGAAATACACAGCATCAGTACCCTTGTTTCGTGATCTTGTGTTTTTTCGAAACGAATTGTTATGAGATGACCCCTGGGTTAGAATTAAGCGTTACTACAATAGTAAAGATGACTTGTAAAGCTGTTAATTAATGATATGATTGTTGTTAGTAATGAGATATAATCGTATATGCTTTATGTGAAATATATATAATGTCTAAGTTGAAGTTGTTGCTGATTATCATTTGATTATTGTTATGATTAAGCTGTTGAATTCTGTTGTTGACTGATTCTATTATCATTAAGTTGCATGAGTCGGTCTATGAAATAAGAAGTTGATCCAAATTGTTGGAATCCTAAGATGTCGATGTTTTGTAAGTTGTATGATGTTGAGTCCATGCATACCCATTTCAGTTGGGGGCTTGATGCCCTGTGAGTTTTTACTCTACACGTTGAGGGCTTGATGCCCTGGAGCTTTAGCTCATTTGCGATGAGGGCTTGACGCCCTGGAAGTATATTAATACTTATTACGTTGAGGGCTTGACGCCCTGGATTGATACCACATGCATGAATAAGATATCTAAGTTGCATAGTCGAGTTGAAGTTGCGTAGTCGATGTCGAAGTTGTCGAGTTGTCTAAGTTGTCGAGTTGATAATTATCAATGAATCATTAATGAAGAGTTTTATGTTGTTGTTTATGTTGTTTATGTGAAGTATCGTTAAAGATGATTTGAAGTTGATTGTCGCTTATGTTGTTTATATTGTTTATATGAAGTATTATTAAAGATGAACTACGTGGTTATTTGTATTACTAATTGATGTTGTTATGATGATTACATAATGTAGCTTATGAGTTGTTAAAGAAGTACTATATGAAGAATTATTATGATTAATTGATGATGTCCATGTTGTTAAATGTATTTGATGGATTATATGCTTATTATTATTGTTTTGTGAAATCTCACCCCTTCTGCTTGAAAATGTTGCCTTCCCTATGAGTAACTTGCAGATAACCAAGAATAGTTGCGGTCGTGTGAGGTATCTCTCGCGTGTGTCTTAGGTGCTCTGATACGTAACAGGATGGGAATTTTGTTGTCGCTTTCTATTCCTTACGTATTGTTTTATGAACATGTTGATGAACTAAATTTATGAGATTTTGTGTTGAGGCCCTTGTGCCAAAGATTGTTTTGAAAAGTTGAAATATTTCCGCTGCGATGTATTAAAGGATTTTTTTTATTCCATTTATGATTTTATGAAAAGAAGTGTGACATTCCGTTTACGTTGAAAAACTCTGATTAATCTATGTTATTTTAAAGTTGGGAAAACAGGGTGTTACACATAGCACACTCTCCCTTTTAGCAGTCCTACAAACTGGAAGCCATGTTAGCGCCTACCTTACCAAGGTGCAAGAAGAGTGAAGTTACTGGGCTGATTTAAGTCGTGAAATCACTCGTTTTCTTAATTACTAACTAGTTACTACCTGATTTCAGTAGATGTTCATATATATTAGGTATGTCACCTCCCTAAGTTCTTACTATCAGGGTACGCTTGCTTTCGGTTTGTTTCACTAGTTACTACTCCCTCCGTCTTACAATTATTGTCTCTTTAACATTTTTTTATTTTTCTCAAAATAATTGTCACTTTACAATACCAATGCATCATTTATTATTTTTTTTCCCACTACTATACCCTTATTTATTGAATTTCATCAAACTGAACTTCTCCACTAACTACAATTAATAAGGTTGTTTTAGTAAATGCAACTAATTTTACCATTGAAATCAACACATTTAACCATTTCCTTAATAATCGTGCACAAACCTTAAACGACTAATATTGTGAGACGGAGGGAGTAATTAGTTACTTCCTGGTTAGATAAATATAAATATCATATATGAATATCAAAACTAGGCTATGTCACTACCTAAGTGCCTAAACCAAGGTTATGCTTCAGAGAAGACAAATCTTACGCACTACAGTAAAACTAAATAGCAAATAGTAAATAACTGAATAAACGGCTTTAAATTAAATACTTATCCAACAAACAAACTAGAGGATCATCTTAGAACCCTAGCCTAAAGATTTATCTACTCATGGTAGCCAAAAACAAATTACAAAAGAAATAAAACATACCCTAGTAAAACCTTGAGTGAGGAGAAAGACTCGTCCCTTGAAGCTCCTAGTGCTTTCCTTCCTCTAGAACCGCTTCGTTCTAAATGAGAAATTGTGAATGAGGAATGCTTTCTTTCCTCGCAGGCTTTCTTCATAAAAAAGTCATAAACACAACGCTTTGGGCTGCAAGGAACAGGCGACATGCACCTAGGACCATGCGTCAGGCGCATGTGAGATGGAGTTCAGGCGTCAGACACCTACTTTCATGCACCAGGGGTCCATTGTAAATTCATGGGTGCCTGGCGCCACCTTCTGTGCGTATGGGAGCTTGTGAGTGCGTCCAGTGCTCAAAATATTTGTTTCTTCGCCTTTTTGGGTGTTTGCTTCTATGTAAAATGTCTTGAAACTTGAGAACATAGTCCTCCCCAGGGCGCCGCCTCAACCTGCTTCTAGAAACTGTAACACCTCAATTTTTAATATTAATTGTCAGTATTATTAATAGATATTATTATTATTATTATTATTATTATTATTATTATTATTATCGGGTAAAATTACTTATTGTTATTATTATCATTGAGGCTTGATATTATTAAATTAAATCCTTTGTGGTTATAGGTGTTACGAATAATGAGGAAGTAAGGAGGAGTTAACTAGTCGAGTGAATAATGTGATAAAACAATTTTTAGGGAGAAAATAGCGTGCCATTGTTGAAAAATAGAGTTTTGGTGGTTATTAATATTTTGTGTGAATTTAAATTATAAAGAGAGGAATGATATAATAAATAATAAAGATAAGAGGTGAGAAATAGAAGTAATAAAATAAGTGGGGGAGGAGGCAGTAAATTATGATAGGTGGAGGGGAGAAAAGTAATAATAATAAGAATTTAACCTAGTTTCCTAGTATAAATAGAGGAATAGAAATTCATAAAACATTATTGTTGAACGTGAGAACCAGAGAGAAGTAGAAAGGAAAGGAGGCAAACCCTGGCTAAGGAGAATTGAACCAAAAGCTGCGTTTCCAGAGAATTCCAGGTAATGGGGAGAATCTTTGCACTTTAGGGTATCTTAATCTATGATGGGAGGGTTGTCTTAAGTTTTAGGGTTAATTAAGTTTTTGGTCCCTATAAATATATGTAGCCTTGTTTTTAGTCCCTATAAAATACAATCACACTTTTTAGTCCCTGTGACATTTTTCTTTAGCATTTTAGGGACCAAAAATGCCGATGTAAAATTTTTACAGGGACTAAAAATGTTGATGGAAAATTTTATAGGGACTAAAAATAATGACGGAAAATTTTACAGGGACTAAAAAGTGTGATTTTATTTTATAGGGACTAAAAACAAAATTCTGAATATTTATAGGGACTAAAAACATATTTAACCCTAAATTTTAATACATTGTTGCTGTTATGATGTGAATTTTGATAAGATAATGATGATAAACGAATTGAAAGATGAAGTTGAAATTAACAATTGAGGAAAAGTAGTTTAAGTTTTTGAATTGAGTTTTAGTTTTAAAAAGAATGGATAATCAGGTAGGTTAACGAAAAATTAGTGTTTGAATGATAGAGTAGTCATGGAGTGAAGATTAGGGTTGAGTTTGGCGAGTTTAGGGTCGAAAACGGAGTTAGGAAAGGTCCCTTAAGGCTAAATCGCATATGCGAAATCGCAGAAAATCCGTGATTTCTGTAACCGAAAAAAACAAATAAAATCTGGCACTTTTCTGTTTAGAATTAGGTTTCGGTGTCTTCATGAAAGTTTTAGATATGAATGTTATCTTTAATTGGGAGGTTGTTTGACCTCATTCCAATGTCTAGAACTCAAGATATGGTCAAAATACTACACATAGGTCAGCAAGGTCTTACTCTTTTCCGAGGCTTAGAAAATCCAACTTTCAACTCTTTTATGTTCTGAACTAGGTTTCGATATAAACATGAAAGTTGTATTTCATGGGGATTTGGAGTGACTTCAATAAGACGTTAAAAACTTGAGTTATGATCAAAACACTACACATAAATCAACAAGGTCGTGTACTCTGCCTAGGTTTAGGAAAACAAACCTTTGCACCCCTCTCTGTATCGAATTGGATTTAGGCTCCTTCATGAAAGTTATATATATGGATGTTATATTTATTTTAGCTTTGATTTGACCTCATTCAGACATTCCTAAGTTGAGTTATGATTAAAATGTCGCACGTGGGTCATGCTGCGTTTTTCATGAAGTTTCAGCACCTCCGTTGTAGTGACTCTAAACCATCCATGATAGTATTAGTGATTTTAAGAAATCTGTTAACGTGTAAAGTAAAGGTGAGGATCCTAAAGCTTTACATCTAAATGAGGAAGTGTGATTAGGCATAAATAGAAAGGATTACCTCGAGATAATAACAAGTCTAAAACATAAATCGGTGATAGTGATCTAAGTGAATTTAATGATGTTAAAAGATGACTTGATAATAGTACGTGAAAAATAACGAGCTTAAGAGTATTGATAATTGGAGAGTGAGATAGCCAAGGTAATTGAATAACTTATTGTCATACCCCAATTTTTGACCCAAGGTCCCACCGACACGCGTCATTCGACCCTGACTTTTCAGTGAAAATTTCGGTAGAGAGGTATTTTAAAATACCTCATTTTTTGGTTCCGAGTCGATCCCTCATCTCACTTTATTTTTTTTATTATTTATTTTATCAGTCCTTTTAATTTTTATTTTTATTCACTTCCATCATTTATTTTCTATTTCACTTTTTAATTTAATTTTAGGTCCAATTCTTTTTATTCCTTTTTATTTTTTGTCCGATAAGTCCAAATCCGTTCAAGTCCAAGAAACCAGCCTGTCCAGTTCACAAGCCAAAAAAGAAATGCGTTTTTTCATCCGTTCCAATCCAATTAACTAGTTTTTGTGCACATTTTTAACAAATCCTAAAACTAACACTATCACTATATTACTGCATATCCCATAATACCACTGCACCCCCCTGCATTCATCTTTTTCTCTTGTCTTTCCTATTTTTGCCATGTTTTGTTTCTCCGTGCATTTTTATTTCAATTGCATTTTATTTTATTGCATCCTATATTATTTTAGTTTACTTCTGTTTCATATTTTATCGTTAAGCATTTTAAATTATTAGTTTGTATATTAGGCTTAAACGTATATTATTTATTTTTTCCATTTTATTTCTCGCACGTAGGATGTATATTTAGGTTTTGATGTAATTTATTTATTTTTACCGCAGACCCTAGAATGTATTAATAGGCTTTTGTAATAGCTTAGGTGCATGTGTGCGTGTGTGGGTGTATGCCTCGTCTTTTATACTTCGTAGTTTAGGTTAAAGGGTTAAAGGGCCTCATGTGGTCCAATGCCACCATGAGTTCCCCACGCTTTTATGCTTTCCTGCTCCGTTAGTTTACTCTTATTCCAATTATTTAAAAACAATAAAAATATGCAAATAATCCAAAAAACAAAAAAAACATTTTCACAATAAACCTCGATCCACAAGTCGAGTGATTCCTCTTTTTTTCAATTTTTTCTTAATCAAATATCAATCAATTTAATTACATTCTGAGTCCATTTTCCTTTAACATAAAAAACACAAACAAATTTATTTTTGCCACTTGGCTTTTCATTTTTTAAAAATCTTTTTCAAAACTAATAAAAAACACACAACCAATCAAACGTCAATTTTTACCCCGAACTACGAGGTTTTGATCCCTCACGGGTACGTAGGCAAAGGACCTTGTCCTCTCAAATCAATAAAAATGTAGATAATTAGGTTTTTTTCTTAATCATTTTAAATTTCTTTTTTTTCAAAGCAAGTAAGTTATAGCACAAGAATTAAATAAAACCAAGAGGTTCCCGTAGAGTACTACGGACATAAATGGTGCTAATACCTTCCCTTTATGTAACTAACCCCCGAACCCTAAATCTTTTTTAAAGTGGTATTTGAACCTTTTTCCACTTTCTTTTAAAAAATAAAATGTTCAGTCGTGAAATAAAATAGTGAGTCAAACGCTAATCAAATAGCATTGATCTCCGAAAAATGACGCGACACTTATGACGAATGTTATTAGGAACGTTTAAAGTGTAAAAACAAATAAAGATTATAGTGTAGTCGAGTTAGATGATCGTAGGCGAAATGTAAAGAAAGATATGGAATTGTGAATTAGGTAATGAAAAATTATAGTAATGATAATAGAGATGAAAAAGACGGGAAACAATTAGAGAGCAAGATGAGTAGGAAAGAGGATAAGCAGGAATAGTTATAATGTTTGACGATAATAATAATAATAACCGGTATCGAGAGAATAAAATCACAAATTATAATGTAGCCTTAGTGAGGAAAGTTTCTGAAGTCGAAAGTACTGATAAAGTGAGATAATAACTTTAAATTAGGATTAAGTTAAGATTAGGAGAATAGTCGATGTATAGATGACGACGAAGATGAGAACAAGGTAATAAGATATAAAGTTGTTTTAAATGAGAAGAATAATTACGAAAGAGTTAATGACGATGGTGGGGAAGAACCTAGTTTTATAGAGAAGAGACATTATATGTAATGATAATGAATTAGAATACATCTTGAGACTAAGAATGAGTAATAGGTTATGCTATCAGAAGTAAAGTATATAGAGAGCCTAGAATAGATGATGGAATAGAGTATGTCTGTAAGATGAATAATAAAATTAAATAGAGGGATGTTGATGTAGAAATGAGTCACGTGTAAGGGTTGAATTAACGAGGAGAATAAGTGGTGATATAAACGGTCGATAGAGAGTGTCGATGATTAATATTAAATATATATAATAAATAAATACGATGAGAGTGATGATGATTAAATTATGATGAAGATGA
Organism: Medicago arabica; assembly: GCA_946800305.1. Taxonomy (NCBI): domain Eukaryota; kingdom Viridiplantae; phylum Streptophyta; class Magnoliopsida; order Fabales; family Fabaceae; genus Medicago; species Medicago arabica. Next base: position 17,660,693 of record OX326964.1, read on the forward strand.
AGATGACAATGTTTATATTTTAGTGGTGATGAGGATGACGATAACTATATCATTATGATGATGAGAGTGATGATGTTTATCTATGATAATGATGAGAGTGATGTATATAACGATGAGAGTGATATATAACGATGACAAGAGTGATATATGATGATGATGAGTATGTTGATGATTTGTGTGCTTGCATTAGAGTCGTGCATTTTAGTGAGAGTCTTGCATTAATATGTGAATTATTTGAATATGTGTATACTTGTGTTACTTGTTGAATTTATTTTTATACATTCATATAAAGTCTAAGACTGATGGAGTGCATGACTGATGGAGAAGTCCAGTAACATATCTCTGGCAAACTATGATGAGAAAAGTCCAGTAACATAACTCTGGCAAAATGATGAGCATGAGTGGTGTTGAGACAAAATCCTTATTTGATGTTTTAAAGATTACAAACATATATCTTGTTATCTACTAATTCGTTTTGTGAGAATTTGTTTCATGAGAATGTACTGAGAACGTTCTAGCATATACGAAGAAATAAAAACATGACATCAAGTATGAACAAGACTATACAACGTGTAATCAAGGCTGATCATATTTGTGCTCGTGATTTTCGGGTATCAAAATCATTGATCGGATTTGAACCTTTAATCATTGAACTCTCAACTTTTATTCGCGGGAAGGGAAGAAGTGAGTAAAAACCCTTATAGACCTTGGATTCGGAGGTTGGTTTCGATTGAGGAAGGTGTTAAGCACCCGAACCGACTATGGTATCCCATAGGAACCTTCTACCTATTCTCTAATCTTGCGCTAAATTGATTTTACTTATTTAAAAAAAGTTAAGAGTTAAAGTGAAAGAAAGGAGAAAGATGAAGTATGTTTTTGGTTATTTTTATTGATTTGGAAGGGTCGAAACCCTTTGCCTACTTACCCAAATAAATCGGGATCAAAATCAAGTAGTTCGACTAAAGAACTTATTTGATGAGTTGAATTGATTTTAACATTTTTGAAAAAAAGATTTTAAGAAGAGATGAGAGGCCTCAAGGCATGAGAAAAAAATACGATGAAGTTGGTTAATTTTAATTGCACGAAATCCATGTCTAATGTGGATATTAAATTAATTAACATTTGATTAAGGAAAATAAAAGAAAAGACACTTGGATTACAAACCAAGGTTTACTTAAAAGAAATTTGAATTTGATTTTTTTGAAGAAAATATTTTTTCTAAACTAACGATGAAATCGCGTAACGGCGGAAAAATAAATAAGCATAAAGCGATAAATAAAGTGAAGTGTCGGTGCGCGTGTCAGTGCGTGTGCCGGTTACATATTACATACCCTAAATACATTCTATGGTCTCAAAAGGAAAAAATGCGCGAAAATAAATTACATCAATTCCCTAATTACACACTAAGTATGATAAATAAATACATAACAAGAAATTAAAAGATGCGTGAGATGCAAAACGAAATATACCGAAACATTAAGCATAAAGAGAACACCACATACTAGAATAACTACCAAATAAAATGCACGACATTAAGCATATTTAAAAAAGTATGAAACGCAAATTTTCGAAAAAAAGAAATATTAGTTAGAAAAATGCATGAGTTTGAAATTAAATTAATAGGTAATCTATACAATGTATGATACTTGAAATGCTAATTAAACAAAATGCATACGATAGGAATTAAACCATAATCAAATAATAAATGTATAATAATTAAAACATTAGACCAAAGTAGAAAAAATATGAAATGTTACTTCATGGCCTAAAATGAACTAAAACATAAGAGATAAAATTTAAATAAACAAATGAAAAAAATGCATGATATGAAGATTAAGACATTAATAAAAATGCATGAAATATAATCTAAATCTTATGTGAATTAATTAAAAAGATAAATGCATGAAATTGAAAAAAAAAACAAAAAAATTACTACAAAAATGCAGGGGGTGCAGTAGCAGACAGGGGGTACAAACAGCAAAATAGTAGTAACAATGGGCTGGGTCATGGGTTACAAGAGTTGGGGCGGGTACTGGGTCAACCCATGGGTGACCCGCCCCAACTCATTAATGAGTATAAAAGATTTTTTAAAGGCTTTTTTCTTCATTTCTTTCAAACCTCTCTCTCTCTAAACCAAAAAACACAACATTGCTCTCCCTTCTCTCTAGCTTGTCTCGCCGGAGAAGAAGGAGGGGGAGGTGGCCGGACGTGCTCCGGCGCGGTGGTCTGCCGGAGAGCCGCCGCGCCGGAGCGGTTTTCTTCATTTTTTTAAAATTTTTTTTATGCCAACACCTTCCTTTCTTCATTCTCTATGTAGATCCAAGCTTAGATTTTCAATAACAATGCACAAAAAGCCTAGATCTACAATTTAAGTACACAAAAAAATAACACACAAAGTCATGAAAAATACCTCTATTTTCTCTTGTTCTTCTAGTTTTCGGTTCGGTTGTGTTGTTTTCTTCCTTTTCTCGTTCGTCTTTGTTCCTCTTTTCCTTGCGTTTTTGCTCTTCTTCGGTTCGGTTTTGCCTTGTTTGGTTCGGATTTGCCTTGTTTTGTTCGGATTCGGTCGAACTTTGAGTTTTGGTGGTATTTAAAGGTTGGCCGAAAATGGGTTTTGGTGGTGTTTAGAGGTTGGCCGAAAATGGAGTTTTGTGTTGGTGTTGGTGGTTGGCCGAAAATGGGTTTTGTGTTGGTGTTGGTGGTTGGCCGAAAATGTTGTTTGATGGTTGTTGTGATGATTTTTGAGTTTTGAAGTTCATGAAGTTCATGTGATGTTCTTCATGTTCTTGAGTATTTTGTGAGTTTTGATCCAAAATTTTGGAAAGAGAAAATTATTTGGTGTTTTTTGATGATTTTTTGACTGATCTGACTTGATTGTGATTTTTCTGACTTGGGGGACCATTCTGACGCGTGAACAGTACTCTTATAGTACTGTTCACTGATACACTGACAATGACAAAAATACCCATGCAGTTTCTTGGAGAAAAAGTTGGACAGGACCAATGATAAATTGACAAGTGGACTAAAATGACTTAAAAAAATAAAATCTGATAAATAAATAACAATAAATAAATAAATGAAAAAAAAGAAATAACTAAATAAATAATTAAATAATTAAAAACGAAAATTAATAAAAGAAATAATAAAAATGTCCCGTCGGAACAAAAAAAATGAGGTATTTCTCTGCCGAAATTTCGTTTGATACGACTGAGATACGCGGCTTTTTTTACGCTAATTAAAACAATAAAACGACGACGTGAATAAAATGAACTTTAAGAACGCAAACGTTACGCTACACTAAAATACGCACAAAACGCGAGTAAAAAATTACGAAATTAAATACGCGAGCGATATTAAAAATAAACGACGAACGAAAAATAAATGTGACCACAAGTACGAATAAAAACAGATATTACAAAAATTAGCGCGCGAACGAACGACTGAAAAAGATCAACGTACGAATAAATAAAAAATAAGTTGGTCAAAAATTAGGGTATGACAGATGCCCCTATTTAAGTTTCTCCGTCACGAGGATTTAAAAGGACGAAAGTTTTTGAAACGACGGGTCGGAGAGACTTAAATATCAAGTACACCAATTTTTGACCAACTTAGAAATCGAGAAAGCTCTATGGATGTAATGATATGAGTTGTCTGTTATGCAAGTACGAATGCAATGACGATGAAGATACTAACTCGAGAACCAAATTAAGTGTTACTGGGGTGAAAAAGATGTATGTTACCGTTACTGCGATAAAGACGAATATACGAAATGAAATACAGTCTATTACCTTTACTGGGGTAACGACAAACATACGAAGGGTAAAACTGTCAATTACCTTTACTGGGGTAACGACAAACATACGAAGGGTAAAACTGTCAATTACCTTTACTGGGGTAACGACAAACATACGAAGGGTAAAACTGTCAATTACCTTTACTGGGGTAACGACAAACATACGAAGGGTAAAACTGTCAATTACCTTTACTGGGGTAACGACGAACATACGAAGGGTAAAACTGTCAATTACCTTTACTGGGGTAACGACAAACATACGAACATTTAACAAAGGACACTTTTGGAATAGTCATTCGGGAAGATTGAAAAGACATTGGTAAAATGGTTGTTTGACACACAAGTAATTGCAGGCTATTATCCTGATTCAGAGCATTTGCAGGGTATTAACCTGATTCAAAGGCATTAATCAGGACATCAAACCCGACTTCCAAAGGTATTGCAAGCTATTCGCTTGACACATGTAACAAAAGTGGTCTGCAAGCTATTCGCTTGACACACACGGAACTAAAAGAGGTTTGCAAGCTATTTGCTTGACACACGCATAACAAAAGAGATTTGCAAGCTATTCGCTTGACACACACGTACCAAAAGAGGTTTGCAAGCTATTCGCTTGACGCACACATAACAAAAGTGATCTGCAAGCTATTCGCTTGACACACACGTAACAACAGATATTTGCAAGCTATTCGCTTGACACACATGGAACAAAAGATGTTTGCAAGCTATTCGCTTGACACACGGGTAACAAAAAATGTTTGCAAGCTATTCGCTTGACACACATGGATGAAAAAGGACCAAACTGAAGGGATACGACCCATCAAGACTAAGGGTGACAACACCGATCAGACACATTGGGGATGACACTTTTATGCGATACACTTGAAATAAGACACAAGATGGTTAATGCAATAATATATAAATGGTATTGTGCATGTTACATGCATGAATGTTTATATGCATGAATATGTATATGAATGAATGTATGAATATATGCAGGAAACTTGTACGACCATATGACTGTATATAACTTGATGAAACAAGACTGGGAAAGTAAGATAAGAGGTGAACCGACATCGCAGTACAAACACTCGGCAATCTTCAATGGGGATATCATTACTGGGGATGAATCAAAACACTATCGGGGTACAACCCGCTAACCGAACCACTGATGGGGTAAAGCTCCATAATCAAACCATTGATAGGGAAAGACCCAATAATCAAACCATTGAAGGGTGACAACCCACTAACCAAACATTCTGGCAGAAGTCGTCATTCATTGGGAACAAAATCCATCAATCAACAAATCGGCAGAAGTCGCCATTCACTTAGGAACAAAGTCCATCAATCAACAAATTGGCAGAAGTCGCCATTTGTAAACCAGCATGAAGTGCATTCTTCCATTTGGCCCACTTGGATTGTGATGCCTCTGTCTTTGTTTGCTTTTCATCATTCATTTTTTTGTATTGTTTTTTCTTTTGAATCCCTAACTTTTGCCTGGACCGCCCTTTCGGGTTTTCAATCCACCGGGAATATATTCTTTTTTTTGTATGTCCCTAATTTTTTGCCTGGACCGCCCTTTCGAGTCTTCAATCCATCGGGACGCTCATTTTTGGCTTAAGCCGCCCTTTCGGGTTTTCGACTTAGCGAGCTTTTTCTTTTTTCCACTTTTTCTTCTCTTTTTTTTTTGACAGAGGTCATCTCATAGCCTTTGGTCCCACTTAACTTGCAGAGTTTAAACTGTCCTTGAGACGGATGTTGATGTATGCTTCAACTACTCATAAGTTCAAAGAAGATGTACCTGTTGTTTATGCATTTCAAAAGACATGGAAAAAACTATATTTTTTTTGAATGTTTTTGCTTTAAATATTAACATCAAAAATGAAAGAAAATTTCGCAAATAAAGAATAAATGAGAATTTCAAATAAATTGGCACAGGCTCAAATTAATGTAAATGGAGTGGTGGCCCGCCAAAAGCGTGGCTCCATAGATTTTGAAAATTTTGGAAAATGGTAATTATATGGGAAAGGTACATTGAACACAATAACCACGGTTCTCCCTAACAACTTTGAATTCCACTGTTCCAAGTTTTGATTTGTGGACGCTCCATATCGAAGGTCTTCTGACAGTTAGGATGCCCCAAGTGAATCATATCTGATCAGATGCTGTTACTTTGCCGTAAGTTGGAGATCTTTTGATGACTAACATGCCCCAAATGAATCCTGTCCAACCAGATGTCGTTACTTTGCCATAAGTTGAAGATCCTTTGACGGCTGAAATGCCCCAAGTGAGTCATGTCCAAACAGATGAAGTTACTTTGTCGCAATCCTTAACTTTTGCATAGATCGCCCTTGCGGGTTTCAACCTATCAGGATAAACATTTTTCATTTTTCATCATTCTCTTTTTTACATGTCTTTAACTTTTGCGTGGACCGCCCTTTCGGGTTTTCAGTCCACCGAGACGCTCTTTTTTGCCTAAGCCGCCTTTTCAGGTTTGCGACTTATCGAGCTTTTTTCATTTTAACAAAGTATTTCTTGACTGCATCGGTATTCATAGGACGTACAAGTTCATCACCATTCTTTACAATTAGGCATTCTTTTGCCCCTGGAGTCTGGTAAAAATCAGATAACATATATTTGAGCACAAGGCCGCTTTTTTTGACATTCATGGGGACGATCCTTCTTTGTCGAAACTTGCTTCGTCCTTAAGACCATAATGCATTTAAGTGCAAACAAGCTTAACCTTCATCAAAACTTCCATTGACGGGACTCTGAACTTCATGTTGTGTACTGAGGGATGGTGGGAGGGATTGCCCCTGTTGAAGTGTGTACTGGAGTACAATTCTTATACAAGGCAAATGCTAACATCTTATTGCCAACTTTTGTAATTGAATGCCAACTTCTGGACAATCTTTCTTGATATTTCTTTGTAGCTTCAATGGCTGAGATGCCCTAGTAGGCAAGAGTTCTTATTAGGAATTTGTCCTCATTTTCTTTAGTTTCAGACACAAGGAACTCAAAGTTGAGAGAGAGTACAAGGTTGAAGTGTTCAACGGGTTTGTTAATGCATGCTTTGATTATTAATTTTGACAGATAAGTGAAAGTTATGAATATGATTAAAGAAATTTTTTGGTTTTTTGTATTACCATTCTTCCAGAAAAAGCACAAAATAAAACAAAGTCGGGATCAAAGCGACCTTTTAATTAATGATGAAAATACATAAAGCAAAAAGCCCTAAACAAGTTCACTTTCGCCTCGGGTAGGACGAAAGGATTTTTTTTTTTTTTTGAAAAACATAAGACAACAAACAAACATATTAATTGAACAAATGAGTAGTAGAAAGAAACATCAACAATGACCCAAGTGCAGCTAAACATTCCACGTGTCAACGAATATCATGATCCAGCTAACTTCCATGTCAGAGTTCAAACTTTAGAATGACCAGAGGTTCTTTTGGACCAGCTTCTGCACTATCTTCTTCAAAGCAAAGCAGTCTTCAATATCGTGACCTGGTGCCCCTTGATGGAAGGCACAAAAGCGATCGGGTCTGTACCGGGCTGGCAATTTTGCTGGCAACGGAAGAGGTGCCTTGGTGTAGACCAAATTCCTTTCAAGCAATATTGGAAACAAATCTGCATATTTCATGGGAATAGGATCCATCTGTGTTCTTGGAGCCTGTTGTCGAGGCTGTTGTTGAAACTGGGGTTGACACACTGGATTTGAAGCAGCGTTTATGATTGGCATAATAGAGGCAACAGGGTGATAAGCCAAATACTGTTGTTGAGACCAACCTTCCACCATACTCGCTTCCTGGTCTTCATCCTCTGATCCATCAGTGGGAACACTTCCTTTGATCAAACGTCCTTTTCGGACCAATTCTTCAATGCGCATACCCACGGTTATCATCTCTGCGAAGCTGCCGGATGCACTTGTCAACATACGCTCATAATAGAACTAATCCAGAGTATCAAGGAAAATCTCAGGCAACTCTTTCTCTTCCAGAGATGGACGGACTTGTGCGGCGAAATCTCTCCAACGTTGGGCATAAGCTTTGAAAGACTCATTATCATCTTGGGTCATGGCCTGCAATTCACCTCTTCTTGGGGCCGAGTTCAAGTTGTAGTTGTATCGCTGGACGAAAGCTTCGCACAAATCATTAAAAGTTTTGATATCAACCTTGTTCAGACCCATGTACCATATCAGTGCGGTATCAATCAAACTCTCTTGGAAACAATGGATAAGAAGTTCATCATCCTTGATATGAGCAGACATCTTTCTCACATACATCACCTGATGATCCTTAGGGCAAGTGTTCCCTTTGTACTTCTCAAAATCGGGGACCTTAAATTTGGGTGGTATCACGACATTGGGAACCAAGCAAAGGTCATAAGCATCCTGGCCAAACAGTTATGTCCCACGGAGAGCTTTCAATTCCAGCCGTATTTTATCAAACTTTTCTTCCAGTTCATCTATCCGGTTACATGCAACCACACCTTCTGAGTGATGAATGGGTTCGTGGTTTTGCTTAACAGTGTTGACCAAAGGAGATGAGTAGGTCATAGCAGCTTGAGGGAACAAAGGGTCCGATTGAGGGATAGGCGTTGTCATTTGCACAAAAGGAGCTTGAACCTCAGAGACAACAGGACGGAATACTTCATCAGAATTTAAAGGTGTGCTCCAGAGATAACCTTCCAGCATAGCATTTTGAGGAGTACTAGCGAACACCGTTGAAATCGGGGTAGTGGAAGCAACCGGCTGAGCTTGAGTGTTAGCAATAGGATGAGATAATGGGTGACTTTGTGCAACCGTCATCAAAGATACTAAGTTCCTCAAAATCTCATTTTCGGCCCGGAGGGTTGTCACCTCTTCACGAAGTTTGTGGTTCTCTTGTTCAAAGTGATCCATTCTGATTTGCCCGAGTGTTGTAGATGCGAGTAGACTGATGGATTGACCTTTTATTGAGAAGACGCCATGTGAGACACGGACTAGAAACTATGAATGCCAAATGATGCATGATATGTTTATGCAAAAATATACAATTTTTGTTATCGAAGGATTTGTCAAAGTGAATTGTAAACATCGCAGAGGAACATGGTTTCAGTTGAAAACTCGTAAAGATATTGCAATCAGTTCCTTTTCAAAAGGTAAGAGTGTAACCAAGGGAGAAGTTCTTAATAAAAGCAAAAGCTTCGTTAAGATTTTTGAAGTTGTATTTCTTGGTGTTCATTCTTACAAGGTTCATACCTTTGTGATGTTTACAAAAACTTGTTTAAGTCCTTCGATTTTTTTGATGAGAAAAAGGTTTATGAATGAATGCATGTATGCATGATTATGCTAAAGAACATAGAAAACATGGGAGGTTAAGTCCACAATGTTGGAGTCAAGGGTAACAACGCCATTTGGTAAGGACTATGGTTCCACATGTACCTGTATCACGGGTTCTACCAAGTTCCCAAATTACAACCCCCTCCGAACTTTATTGGATGCCCGGGACAACACCCGGTCCAACAGCGTCCGTAGGAGAGTCTAGTTTGAGTGTAGCATCGCGTGTCGACTAAGACCAAGACAACACTTGGTTAGCCACCGCACTACATCCTAATGGCCAAGATGGGTTAAAGGTAACTAAGGTCCTTAGCTTCGACAGAAACTTAAAAGTAATAATGTCTAAGCGCGACAACACACGCCGACGTATATCACTTCAAGATCCTCCGCTAAGTGTGGTTATATCACATGTTTCACCACACAAGAATACTCTCGGCATGTCACTATGATTCTACCACTCCTATCTTATATTTCACTCAAGCCCGGGTATAGGACTTATCTCGCCACTCACGTAAAAAGTAAACAATTAGGCACGTATTTACAAGGTGTAAGCAAATAATAAAGCGCAAAAGTAAAGAAAGATAAAATAGGCTTAACCCTCTAAAAGGTCCCCAGTGAAGTCGCCATTTTTGTGCTCGTGATTTTCGGGTATCAAAATCATTGATAGGATTTGAACCTTTAATCATTGAACTCTCAAGTTTTATTCGCGGGAAGGGAAGAAGTGAGTAAAAACCCTTATAGACCTTGGATTCGGAGGTTGGTTTCGATTGAGGAAGGTGTTAAGCACCCGAACCGACTATGGTATCCCATAGGAACCTTCTACCTATTCTCTAATCTTGCGCTAAATTGATTTTACTTATTTAAAAAAAGTTAAGAGTTAAAGTGAAAGAAAGGAGAAAGATGAAGTATGTTTTTGGTTATTTTTATTGATTTGGAAGGGTCGAAACCCTTTGCCTACTTACCCAAATAAATCGGGATCAAAATCAAGTAGTTCGACTAAAGAACTTATTTGATGAGTTGAATTGATTTTAACATTTTTGAAAAAAAGATTTTAAGAAGAGATGAGAGGCCTCAAGGCATGAGAAAAAAATACGATGAAGTTGGTTAATTTTAATTGCACGAAATCCATGTCTAATGTGGATATTAAATTAATTAACATTTGATTAAGGAAAATAAAAGAAAAGACACTTGGATTACAAACCAAGGTTTACTTAAAAGAAATTTGAATTTGATTTTTTTGAAGAAAATATTTTTTCTAAACTAACGATGAAATCGCGTAACGGCGGAAAAATAAATAAGCATAAAGCGATAAATAAAGTGAAGTGTCGGTGCGCGTGTCAGTGCGTGTGCCGGTTACATATTACATACCCTAAATACATTCTATGGTCTCAAAAGGAAAAAATGCGCGAAAATAAATTACATCAATTCCCTAATTACACACTAAGTATGATAAATAAATACATAACAAGAAATTAAAAGATGCGTGAGATGCAAAACGAAATATACCGAAACATTAAGCATAAAGAGAACACCACATACTAGAATAACTACCAAATAAAATGCACGACATTAAGCATATTTAAAAAAGTATGAAACGCAAATTTTCGAAGAAAAGAAATATTAGTTAGAAAAATGCATGAGTTTGAAATTAAATTAATAGGTAATCTATACAATGCATGATACTTGAAATGCTAATTAAACAAAATGCATACGATAGGAATTAAACCATAATCAAATAATAAATGCATAATAATTAAAACATTAGACCAAAGTAGAAAAAATATGAAATGTTACTTCATGGCCTAAAATGAACTAAAACATAAGAGATAAAATTTAAATAAACAAATGAAAAAAATGCATGATATGAAGATTAAGACATTAATAAAAATGCATGAAATATAATCTAAATCTTATGTGAATTAATTAAAAAGATAAATGCATGAAATTGAAAAAAAAAAACAAAAAAATTACTACAAAAATGCAGGGGGTGCAGTAGCAGACAGGGGGTACAAACAGCAAAATAGTAGTAACAATGGGCTGGGTCATGGGTTACAAGAGTTGGGGCGGGTACTGGGTCAACCCATGGGTGACCCGCCCCAACTCATTAATGAGTATAAAAGATTTTTTAAAGGCTTTTTTCTTCATTTCTTTCAAACCTCTCTCTCTCTAAACCAAAAAACACAACAACATTGCTCTCCCTTCTCTCTAGCTTGTCTCGCCGGAGAAGAAGGAGGGGGAGGTGGCCGGACGTGCTCCGGCGCGGTGGTCTGCCGGAGAGCCGCCGCGCCGGAGCGGTTTTCTTCATTTTTTTTTAAATTTTTTTATGCCAACACCTTCCTTTCTTCATTCTCTATGTAGATCCAAGCTTAGATTTTCAATAACAATGCACAAAAAGCCTAGATCTACAATTTAAGTACACAAAAAAAAACACACAAAGTCATGAAAAATACCTCTATTTTCTCTTGTTCTTCTAGTTTTCGGTTCGGTTGTGTTGTTTTCTTCCTTTTCTCGTTCGTCTTTGTTCCTCTTTTCCTTGCGTTTTTGCTCTTCTTCGGTTCGGTTTTGCCTTGTTTGGTTCGGATTTGCCTTGTTTTGTTCGGATTCGGTCGAACTTTGAGTTTTGGTGGTGTTTAAAGGTTGGCCGAAAATGGGTTTTGGTGGTGTTTAGAGGTTGGCCGAAAATGGAGTTTTGTGTTGGTGTTGGTGGTTGGCCGAAAATGGAGTTTTGTGTTGGTGTTGGTGGTTGGCCGAAAATGGGTTTTGTGTTGGTGTTGGTGGTTGGCCGAAAATGTTGTTTGATGGTTGTTGTGATGATTTTTGAGTTTTGAAGTTCATGAAGTTCATGTGATGTTCTTCATGTTCTTGAGTATTTTGTGAGTTTTGATCCAAAATTTTGGAAAGAGAAAATTATTTGGTGTTTTTTGATGATTTTTTGACTGATCTGACTTGATTGTGATTTTTCTGACTTGGGGGACCATTCTGACGCGTGAACAGTACTCTTATAGTACTGTTCACTGATACACTGACAATGACAAAAATACTCATGCAGTTTCTTGGAGAAAAAGTTGAACAGGACCAATGATAAATTGACAAGTGGACTAAAATGACTTAAAAAAATAAAATCTGATAAATAAATAACAATAAATAAATAAATGAAAAAAAAGAAATAACTAAATAAATAATTAAATAATTAAAAACGAAAATTAATAAAAGAAATAATAAAAATGTCCCGTCGGAACCAAAAAAATGAGGTATTTTAAAACACCTCTTTGCCGAAATTTCGTTTGATACGACTGAGATACGCGGCTTTTTTTACGCTAATTAAAACAATAAAACGACGACGTGAATAAAATGAACTTTAAGAACGCAAACGTTACGCTACACTAAAATACGCACAAAACGCGAATAAAAAATTTCGAAATTAAATACGCGAGCGATATTAAAAATAAACGACGAACGAAAAATAAATGTGACCACAAGTACGAATAAAAACAGATATTACAAAAATTAGCGCGCGAACGAACGACTGAAAAAGATCAACGTACGAATAAATAAAAAATAAGTTGATCAAAAATTAGGGTATGACAATATTTAAGAGATATCTTTTGGGCCATAAGAAAAGGTTTTGACCCATTTGGAAAAGGCTTTAAGCCCATTAAAAGAAAATATCTCATTCATAAGAGCACATGGCTTATTAAAGCATGACATCACTAAAGCAAAGGACAATGACATAATCAAGCATTGGGCAGCAAGTAAAACAGCTCATCACAGCTGTTCTCTCACTCGCAAGCAAGCTACAGTGTTTTGAAAGCTAGGCAAATCAGATGGAACATTCTGAGAACGTTCTGGCTATTTTAAAGAAGAAAAGAGAAATCAAATGAGACTTTGGACAGCTATCAAAAACGTGTCGAACAGCTCTATTTTCTCCCTTGGTCACCAAGACACTCCTCACCTATAAATACAAGTGGTCTTGAAGTTCAAAGGCAAGAGTTTTGAAAGCAAATATTCTCTCAAGTGAAATACATCACTACATACAAAGCTCTTCTCAAAACAAAGCAAATTCCAAGCTCTCTCACTATATCTCTTGGATCTTATCTTTCGAATTTGCTATTGTAAAACTCAAACATGTGTTGAGTATTTTTGATCCAAACAAAACTCACTATACAAAGTGTGTTGTTTTTTCTCAAGTCTATTGGGCTTAATAGTTTGAGATAGAAAATTCCAACCTTTCTTTTGCTAGTGTGCAAAGAATTGTAGAAGCCTGCTGAGGTTGATAATACAGGTGTTACGGACTGATCTGGTGTGATCAAGATCTTATAGTGCTAGTCAGAAGTTTCTGTTAGCAAGAAAACTATAGTGGATAATCTCACACGAGGTGTGGGGACTGGAAGTAGCCGGGTTTGGTGAACCAGGATAACTCTCCTGTGTTATTCTTCTTCTCTTTCTCTTTATTTAAAGTTACACATCACACACTATATCACATATATTAATCCAGAGTTCTCTGGTCCTTAATTAATCATTAAATATTGTTGTATAAGTTTATTCAATACTAAAACTACCTCCAGAACATTCTGGTCCAAGATAAAACAATTGTTTAACTACTTCAACTAAAGTTTAAATTAAACGTATAAAATTGTTTTATTTTTCATATAACTTATCATTCTCCAGAACATTCTGGTCCCTGTCAAAACAATCTTTTTAAAAGATCATTTTTCTCATTCTGTTTATAAACCTTCTCCAGAATATTCTGGAACAAATATTTTAATTGTTATATATTCTAATCTTGTTAAACTAATATTTACCAAGAACTTTCTTGAGTATATCAATCTTTGTTTAAAGCTTTCAGGAATAAAATTAAAAAGGGTCACAATTCAAACCCCCCCTTTCTTGCGACGTTTATTGCTACTTCAATTGGCATCAGAGCACGGGCTCTAAACTAAACACCTAACAAGTGTTGGAGAAAAAGATTCAGGAAGAAGGCAATGTCAAAAGAAAAATACATACCAGAAGGTCTGTCCTGTACAAGACCACCATTCTTCAATGGAAAGAACTATTATTTCTGGAAAGGAAAGATAGAGCTATTTCTTAGATCACAAGACGTGGATATGTGGAAAATAATCACAGATGGAAACCATGTTCCTACTACAACTGATGCAACCACAAAATTACAAACAATCACACCAGAAGCATCATGGTCAAAAGAAGACAAAGAAAAAGTACTCTTAAACTCTAAAGCTCGACTCTTTATATCATGTGCACTAAGCATGGAAGAAAGTGAAAGAGTTGATGAATGTGATACTGCACAAAAGGTTTGGGAGACTTTAAAAATTCATCATGAAGGAACAAGTCACGTAAAAGAAACAAGAATAGATATCGGTGTTAGAAAATTTGAAATCTTTGAAATGAATGAAGATGAAAACATTGATGAAATGTACTCCAGATTTACATCTATAGTAAACGAGTTGAGATCACTTGGAAAAACTTATACGACTCATGATCGTATAAGAAAAATACTAAGATGTCTTCCAAGCACATGGAGACCCATGGTCACTGCAATTACTCAAGCTAAAGATTTAAACTCCTTAGCTCTTGAAGACCTCATTGGATTATTAAAAGCCCATGAGACACTACTTCAAGATGATAAACCAACAAGAAAAGGAAAGATGATCGCTCTCAAGGCATCTCAAAATAATCAAGAAGATACATCTACACAAAATGAAGAAATCAAAGAAACCAATGAAGAGGAAAACATCCAAGAAGAAGCAGAAGATGAACTAGCTCTCATCTCAAAGAAGATTCAAAGAATGATGAGAAGAAGAGATCAAATAAAGAAACATTTTCCAAACAGAAAGAACAACACTAAAGGAGAAGTTGACAAAAGTCAAGTAACCTGCTTCGGATGCAACGGACTAGGACATTACAAAAATGAATGTCCACTAAACAAAAAGAGTCAGAAGAAATCTCCCTACTCGAAATCCATGTTTACATGGGATGATCCTGAAGAACCAAAAGAAGAAGACGCTGAAGCCAACATGTGTCTAATGGCAGATTCAGAAAATGAAGAGGTAATTCTTTTCGACCAATCCCTAGTATATAAAGAATTAGAAAATAAATTTGATAGTCTTCTATTCGACTCAAACTTTTTAACTAACAAATGTCACTCTTTACAAAAAGAAATTTCTGATTTAAAGGAAGAAAAGGAGAAACTCAAAACTTTGAATAATGATCAAAAGAAAATCATTCAAAGTCTACAAGACTCTTATTTTCAAGCAACTGAAAAATTAAAAACTTTTGAAAAAACCAAACTTCCTGAAAATCCTAAAAATGAAAATACTATTCTTAAAAGAGAAGTTAAAGAACTTAGAAATGATCTCTCACAGTTTATAAAATCAACAGAAACATTTCAAAAAATTATAGGTTCACAAATGGCAGAATTTGACAAATCTGGTTTAGGTTTTAATCAAATTTATGAAAATTGTCTTATACCACAAAAATTAAAATGTTCGTTCTGTAAGAAAAATGGACATCATGAATCATACTGTTTTCATAAAAAAAAGGAAACCAGTAGTTAACCTAGAACAACCTTCTTCAGAACATTCTCCAGAACGTTCTTCTTCTTTTAAAAGAAAAGAATGCTCATATTGTGAAAGATTAGGTCATCTAGAATTAAATTGTTTTCTCAGGATTAAACATCTTGAGCTTAAGAAAACTAACCTCGAAGGACCCACATCTTCATGGGTACCTAAGGAACCACTAACTCAACATGCAGGGATCCTCACTAGATGCAAGAACAAAGCCATGGTACTTGGACAGTGGTTGTTCTAGACACATGACAGGGGAAAAACAATGCTTCATCTCTTTCGTAAAAAAGGAAGGAGGTCAAGTAACCTTTGGAAATAATGACAAAGGGCAAATTAAAGGTAAAAGTATTATCGGTAAGAAAGACTCTGCAAAAATTGAGGATGTTCAATATGTTGAAGGTTTAAAACATAATCTACTAAGCATAAGTCAGTTATGTGATAGTGGCTTTGAAGTTGTTTTCAAACCTAACATATGTATAGTAAAACACATATCCTCAGGTAAGATTTTCTTTACTGCCTCTAGAAAGAAAAATCTATATGTTTTATACTTAGATGATATTCCAGCTGAAACTTGTTTTATGACTCTTGAAAAGGATAAATGGATTTGGCACAAAAGAGCTGGACATATAAGTATGAAAACTATTTCAAAAATCTCTAAACTGGATCTTGTAAGAGGACTTCCAAAAATTAATTTTGAAAAAGATAGAATATGCGAAGCTTGCACAAGAGGAAAACAAGTTAAAAGTAGTTTCAAAACCAATGATTTTGTTTCAACTAAAAAACCTCTCGAACTACTTCACATAGATCTATTTGGTCCTGTTAGAACCGCCAGTTTAAGTGGAAAACAATATGGTTTTGTTATAGTTGATGATTTCTCCAGATATACATGGGTTTTATTTTTAAAACATAAAGATGAAGCTTTTGAAACATTCAAAACCTTTTGTACCTTAGTTCAAAATGAAAAAGAATCCAAAATCATTTCAGTAAGAAGTGATCATGGAGGAGAATTTGAAAACACTTTCTTCAAAAACTTCTTTGATGAAAAAGGAATCTTTCATAATTTTTCATATGCAAGAACCCCACAACAAAATGGGGTTGTTGAAAGAAAAAATAGAACACTTCAGGAAATGGCAAGAACAATGTTAAATGAATCAAATGTAGAAAAATATTTTTGGGCTGAAGCCATCAACACTTCTTGCTATATCATAAATAGGGTTTCAATTAGAAATTTTTTAAACAAAACCCCATATGAACTCTGGAAAAATATAAAACCTAACATCTCATATTTTCATATTTTTGGATGTTATTGTTATATTTTAAATGATAAAGAAAATCTAGGAAAGTTTGATTCAAAATCAGATAAAGGAATATTCTTGGGATATTCAACAAATTCCAAAGGGTATAGAATTTACAATTTGAAAAATCAAACCATGGAAATTAGCATGCATGTTATCTTTGATGAGTTTGATGATTTGATAATCAACAAAGAAGATGAAGAAGAAATCTCTCAAAAAGAAGGAGATAGTATTCAAGAACAATCTTCACAAGTTCTTCCAAGAAGTTGGAAAACCGTCGGTGATCATCCTCCTGAACAAATCATTGGAGATACATCTGATGGAATAAGAACAAGACGATCATTTATAAATAATGATAGCAACATGGCCATGATCTCTCACATTGAACCAAAGAATATACAAGAAGCAATTTGTGAAGAATCCTGGGTAATAGCCATGAAAGAAGAACTTTCTCAATTTGAGAAAAATGAAGTATGGAATCTTGTTCCTAAACCTCAAAATCATTCCATCATTGGAACAAGATGGGTATTTAGAAACAAGCTAAATGAAGAAGGAAAAGTCATCAGAAACAAAGCCAGACTAGTAGCTCAAGGATATAATCAACAAGAAGGTATTGACTACGATGAAACTTTTGCTCCGGTAGCAAGGTAGAAGCAATTCGAATTCTTCTTGCATATGCATCTCATAAAAATATTAAACTATTTCAAATGGATGTCAAAAGTGCTTTTTTAAATGGATTTTTAAATGAAGAAGTTTATGTTCATCAACCTCCTGGTTTTGAAAACACAAACAAACCTAATCATGTGTTTAAACTCACAAAAGCACTATATGGTCTCAAACAAGCTCCTAGAGCTTGGTATGAAAGGTTAAGTACATTCTTAATCAAAAATAATTTTTCTAGAGGAAAAATAGATACAACTCTTTTTAGAAAAGATGACAGAACAGATTTTTTAATTGTTCAAATTTATGTGGATGACATTATTTTTGGGTCAACAAATGAAAAAATGTGTGATGATTTCTCCAATCTCATGCAAAGTGAATTTGAAATGAGTATGATGGGAGAATTAAGATTCTTTCTTGGCTTGCAAATTAAGCAAGAATCAAATGGCATTTTTATTTGTCAAGAAAAATATATAAAAGATCTTCTCAAGAAATATAAAATGAACGAAGCCAAAATAATGGCAACTCCCATGCATCCAACATCTAATTTAGATAAAGATGAAAATGGAAAAACTATTTCTGAGAAAGAATACAGAGGTATGATTAGATCTCTGTTGTACTTAACTGCCAGTAGACCAGATATTGTTTTTGTTGTTGGTTTATGTGCACGTTTTCAAACATCTCCAAGAGAATCTCATTTAACTGCTGTAAAAAGAATTTTTAGATATCTAGTAGGTACTACTGATCTTGGCCTTTGGTATAGCAAAGGTTCTTGTTTTGATCTTATAGCATACTGTGATGCTGACTATGCTGGAGACAAAATAGAAAGAAAAAGTACAAGTGGAGCATGTCAGTTTCTTGGGAATGCACTTATAAGTTGGTCATGCAGAAAGCAAAACACTATTTCTCTGTCAACTACAGAAGCAGAATATGTGTCAACAGCCAACTGTTGTTCTCAAGTCCTCTGGATTAAAAATCAACTTGAGGATTTCTCCATAAGGTAGACAAATATTCCAATATTTTGTGACAATACAAGTGCAATAAATTTATCAAAGAATCCCATTCAACATTCAAGATCAAAGCATATTGAAATTAAACATCATTTTATTAGGGATCATGTTAATAAAAAGGAACTTGAATTGATTTTTGTTGATACAAAAAATCAATTAGCTGATATCTTTACTAAACCATTAGTTGAAGATCATTTTAATTTTATCAAGGAGAAATTACACATTATTCAAAATCCTTGCATAAGAACAAAATAGGAAGAGTCTTCTTTTCACTAGAATGATATGAGAACATGCTTGAAAGAAATCCCCATTAAAAGGAGACAAACTTGATGGCCACGCTTAAACCATGACCTTTCAATTTTTTTTCTATTTAAACTAATCTCTAGGTAGAAATGAAATTACCTTTACCTAGAAAAATTACAGCTAATAAATGCTGTTGTCTCTTTTACCATCATTAAACCACTAAGTGTCACATCTAAACTTTTCTCCTCTTCCCAAAACTGGTTTTCTCTCTCTCTCTCTCTCTCTCTCTCTCTCTCTCTCTCTCCCTTAAACCGTCATTCTCCCTCTTTTCTTCAAAACTTCTCAACTTCCTTCTTTCAAAAATCAACCAACTTCATCTCTACCAAAATGACAAGAACCAAAGGTGTTGGAAACATGAACCCAGAAAATCCATCTTCTCTGTCACCATCTCCAAACCGCTCACCATCTCCTCCGTCAAAGAAACCATCATCACCATCTCCATCACCATTGTTCGATTCAACTCCTCCACCAACCAAGGAATCCACTCCTTTTGAAACACCACCACAATCTCCGCTCAAAAACTCTAACGAACCACCCATGCAAGATGGTTATCTCACCACTGAAACCTCACCTGAGAAAACTCCATCGAAGAATGATGAAGAAACTTCATTCGTTCCTGACCCAGATTCCTTCCATCCTCTCGCAATGGTTTTATACGTTGAACCTCAAACTACTCCAATCAACATTGATCTTAACACTTCACTTGAAGTTGATGACGATCATCAAACCACTCCTCTAGAACCTCCAAACCAGAAAAAGATGGCCCCTCATCTTAAGAACGTCAACAAAAGAAAAATGACTCCCAAAAAGGCTAAATCTGCTCCAAATCCAAGACCTAGAAAATCTCAGAGGATTCGCTCTGCTATTGGAACAAAGAAAACCAATAGTGTAGACACAACTATCCATGAAATCTCTGATTCAGATGAAGAAACTGAACCGTCCACCCCTTTGGCTGAGAAAACCTCTTCTCCTCTGAAGCCTAAAACTAAGAGTGACAAAAAGGTTTCAAAATCTTCTGTCAAAGCTTCTGTACCAAAGCCAAAGCCAACTGTGAAGGATAAGGGAAAACAAAAGAAAACCATCCAACCAGAACGTTCTCCAGAAAGTTCTCCAGAGAAAGACGAAGAACTCTCTTCAGATTATTCTCCAGAATGTTCTCCAAAACGCAAAACTTCTTCAAAACCAAAAAACATTAATATCTCTAAAGGAAAGAGGATGCCTCTTTTTGATCCATCTCTGAAAAAAGAATTCAAAGAAAAATGGGGAAACAGATCTATTGGAATTGGAAGATATTATGATTTTGTCAAATTGGAAAATGACAAAATTATTCTTAAAGAATATGTTGATGAACAAGGCTGGACCAAGTTCCTACAGCTTCGAGAGAGACACTACCCAAAGCTCATTCAAGCTTTCTACTTCATGGCAGAAGTCTACCCTGAGGAAAGCCTAATAGTGTCTAGGATCAAGGATGTTGAGATACGTCTCACTCCACAGGTAATCTCTGATACTCTAGGTATCTCTAACTCTGGTCAAACTGTCTTTGGCGACAATTGGTTTGAAAAACTTGATATTAGTTCTGAAAATTTTTACAAACTCCTTTTCAAACCAAATGTCTCTGAGTTTGTTTCTTCGAACCTTCTGCCAACTCCAAAAATGTTGAATGGCATAAGTCAACATTGTGTCTTGCCTAGAAATGGAAATTTTCAACAAGTCAATCCAAATCCAAATGATCTCTTAGTTATGTATCATCTCTTCATGAAAGAAAAATTGAATCTTCCTCATATTATCATTCATCACATGATAAATGTTATTCAGTCTCGTAACAAAAAAGCATGTCTGCCATATGGAATGGCTCTTACCAAAATCTTCATTAAGAATCATGTCCCTTTTGAGGGAGAAAAATCAATTTTTGAGTACTCTCAATTCACCCCAAAAAATCTTAGTCATATGAAACAAGAATCTGGTGTTGAACCTCAAACTGACTTCAAAAGAAAAAGGGAAGATGAACCTGCTCTGACAACACCTGTTCCAGAAAATGCTTCTGATGAAAATTGCATCCCTCCAGGACGTTCTCAAGAACGTTCTCATGTGTTGGAGACAGATCAGGAATTGCTTGTTAATTTCGGCAATCATTCATCTTTTTCAAATATCAAAGCTTCAGAGATTCTGCAAAGTTTTACTGAAAAACCACCAAACACAAAACCATCAAATTTGTTTGTCTCTCCTCAAAAGCATGATTATTCTGCTTTGTTTCAATCAGATTCAGTGGACAAATTCTTTGTTCCACAGAATTATGAAACATCTATACAAATGGATTCTTTTAAATCTCTTCAAACAACTCTAACCTTTCCCTCAAGGTTCACTGATTCGCCTTCAATGGCGCAAAGGATTGTTGAGAACAATGAAAGGCCAACCAAAAGGTCTAAAGTTGAGAAGGACTGCAGCAAGACACGCGGTGATTTAACCAGGGTAATTGAAGGAAACAGTGCCATTCTGCACTACTTGTCTTGGATGACATATGAGATGTCTCTGTCAAGAAAATGGAAAAACACCATAAGTGACAAAAATGAAGTTGCTAGACCAAAACATAATCCTTTCCCTGTTCCAGTGTATTCAATGTTTATGCCCACCATCTCTTCTTCTTCTGATGCTTCTTCTCCAACCCTGCCACCAGCTGCTGCTGTTGCCCCTTTTTGTGATGACAAAGGGGGAGATGATTTAGGGGAGTATGAGTTAGGAGGACCAGGAAAACAGTTAGGATCTAGGGAGGAATAACTTAGATCTTCTGATAACTGCTTTATGTTTAATTATGCTATTTTGATGTACTAAAAACTCTGTTTTTATTCTCTCTGTTTATGCTTTCTAGTATGAATGATCTAGGATCAAACTGCTGCTAGTATATGCGCATATGAACAAATGCTGCTTTTTGATATATTGAAATACTAGGTTTGATACCTTGGAATGATCTTCATGATCTATTTGAATTATGTTGTTTATGTTATACATTCTCATATTGCATATAAATCTTGAATGCATGAATTGAGGGGGAGTTCTCTGATAAAATTATCAAACTCAATTGTCTATAAACAAATTCTGGAATACTCTCAAAAAAAGGCACAAAATTTTAGTTGCTTAAATTGAGGGGGAGTTTTTAACAAATATTTCAAAAACTCAAAATCAAAATCAAAATAAATTTTAAATGTTTGTCATCATCAAAAAGGGGGAGATTGTTGAGACAAAATCCTTATTTGATGTTTTAAAGATTACAAACATATATCTTGTTATCTACTAATTCGTTTTGTGAGAATTTGTTTCATGACAATGTACTGAGAACGTTCTAGCATATACGAAGAAATCAAAACAGTACATCAAGTATGAACAAGACTATACAACGTGTAATCAAGGCTGATCATATTTAAGAGATATCTTTTGGGCCATAAGAAAAGGTTTTGACCCATTTGGAAAAGGCTTTAAGCCCATTAAAAGAAAATATCTCATTCATAAGAGCACATGGCTTATTAAAGCATGACATCACTAAAGCAAAGGACAATGACATAATCAAGCATTGGGCAGCAAGTAAAACAGCTCATCACAGCTGTTCTCTCACTCGCAAGCAAGCTACAGTGTTTTGAAAGCTAGGCAAATCAGATGGAACATTCTGAGAACGTTCTGGCTATTTTAAAGAAGAAAAGAGAAATCAAATGAGACTTTGGACAGCTATCAAAAACGTGTCCAACAGCTCTATTTTCTCCCTTGGTCACCAAGACACTCCTCACCTATAAATACAAGTGGTCTTGAAGTTCAAAGGCAAGAGTTTTGAAAGCAAATATTCTCTCAAGTGAAATACATCACTACATACAAAGCTCTTCTCAAAACAAAGCAAATTCCAAGCTCTCTCACTATATCTCTTGGATCTTATCTTTCGAATTTGCTATTGTAAAACTCAAACATGTGTTGAGTATTTTTGATCCAAACAAAACTCACTATACAAAGTGTGTTGTTTTTTCTCAAGTCTATTGGGCTTAATAGTTTGAGATAGAAAATTCCAACCTTTCTTTTGCTAGTGTGCAAAGAATTGTAGAAGCCTGCTGAGGTTGATAATACAGGTGTTACGGACTGATCTGGTGTGATCAAGATCTTATAGTGCTAGTCAGAAGTTTCTGTTAGCAAGAAAACTATAGTGGATAATCTCACACGAGGTGTGGGGACTGGAAGTAGCCGGGTTTGGTGAACCAGGATAACTCTCCTGTGTTATTCTTCTTCTCTTTCTCTTTATTTAAAGTTACACATCACACACTATATCACATATATTAATCCAGAGTTCTCTGGTCCTTAATTAATCATTAAATATTGTTGTATAAGTTTATTCAATACTAAAACTACCTCCAGAACATTCTGGTCCAAGATAAAACAATTGTTTAACTACTTCAACTAAAGTTTAAATTAAACGTATAAAATTGTTTTATTTTTCATATAACTTATCATTCTCCAGAACATTCTGGTCTCTGTCAAAACAATCTTTTTAAAAGATCATTTTTCTCATTCTGTTTATAAACCTTCTCCAGAATATTCTGGAACAAATATTTTAATTGTTATATATTCTAATCTTGTTAAACTAATATTTACCAAGAACTTTCTTGAGTATATCAATCTTTGTTTAAAGCTTTCAGGAATAAAATTAAAAAGGGTCACAATTCAAACCCCCCCTTTCTTGCGACGTTTATTGCTACTTCAAGTGGTACCACAATCATATAGGTCGTTAGGAGAGTCCATATGCATATATATGATGATTTTGTATTGGGTGTTTGAGTGTGAAGATGACGTGCTGCTGTGATATGTGAAATGAAGAGATTATACATAGTAATTGCTGAGAGTGATGAGATAGAGGATACTATATTCTTTTGATATTTATTTAATGTGCATGACATCCCTAATAATATGTTATGACTAGATTTCTCACCCTTTTCTTGTTGTTGTATTTACGGTGTCTGTACCTGTGGGGTACAAATACTTAGGACGAAGAGATCTAGTTGTGGGACGCCTAGTAGGATACGACGGAAATTGTCTTCCGTATATTTTATTTTAGCAATGATTAGATATGTAGTTGAATACAAGCTCTGATATGTAACACCATGGGTTGGGGTTAACGTTTAAATTAATTTGATTTTGACTTTGAATCTTGGAACAAATATTATTTCAATTTATGATCTTGAATGACAATGATAAGATTTATTAATGAGAATAGTGAAATGTTTCCGTTGCTGAAATTATCAATTAGCAAGAAAATTATATTATTTTTGTGATATAAAATCGATTTGTGTAACTTCCTTATTATTAAATATATTATTATTATTTAATATTTATCGACGGAATTAGGGTGTTACATAGTTGGTATCAGAGCAGGTCGGTCTTTCCGACCTAAATTTTAGGATTTTGTTAAGTCCCCACAGACGACACGTGTGCAGACACTGTCATTCTATTTTGTCTTCGCGGCGCCGTCGTTATTCAATTTGTTCGGTGTTGGTTGATGGGGTGCGCATTGAAGGCGTGAATCCGGTTCGAGAAGCGGTGTACAATCATTTTGAACAGCACTTTAAGGCGCAGAGCGTGGAGCGACCGAGTATCTCTAATCTTCGGTTTCGGACCCTGTCTATAGGGGAGGGAGTCTTATTAAACCTTTTGCAGATGTTGAGGTTAAGGAGGCCGTCTGGGACTGCGATAGCTTTAAAAGTTCGGGGCCGGATGGTATAAGTTTTGGTTTTTTGAAGGAGTTCTAGCCTGAACTGAAGGGCGATGTGATGAGGTTTATCTCCGAGTTTCATAGGAATGGGAGCTGGCGAAGGGTATCAATGCTACTTTCATTGCGCTAATTCCGAAGGTGGACAATCCTCAGAGGTTAAATGATTATCGGCCTATTTCTTTGGTGGGAAGTATGTACAAAATTCTTGCTAAAGTTTTAGCTAACAGATTGAGATTGGTTATGAGCAGTGTGGTGGCTGAAACTCAGTCAGCTTTCGTTAAAAATCGCCAGATTTTAGACGGCATCCTTATTGCCAATGAGGTTGTTGATGAGGCTTCTAAACTCAAGAAGGAGCTTTTGTTATTTAAAGTGGATTTTGGAAAAAGCCTATGATTATGTTGATTGGGGCTACTTGGATTCGGTTATGAAAGCGATGGCTTTCCTGGTTCTGTGGAGGAAGTGGATCCGCGAATGTGTGACTACTGCTACTGCTGCGGTTCTTGTTATTGGAAGCCCAACGGATGAGTTCCACTTACAGAGAGGTCTTCGCCAAGGGGACCCTCTCTCCCCCTTCCTGTTTTTGCTTGCTGCTGAAGGCCTTAATGTTGTGATGAAAGCGTTGGTTGCGAATAATTCATTTGAAGGGTACGATGTGGGCACAGTCAATCATGTGGTGGTATCCCATCTTCAATTTGATGATGATACTCTGTTATTAGGTAATAAAAGTTGGGCGAATGTTCGGGCCCTTCGAGCAGCTCTTGTGATTTTTGAATCTATGTCTGGATTGAAAGTTAATTTTAATAAAAGTTTGTTGGTGGGAGTGAATATCTCTGAATCTTGGCTTCATGAGGCAGCTCTGGTGTTGAGTTGTAAAGTTTGTCAAATTCCTTTTATGTATTTAGGTCTTCCTATAGGTGGTAATCCGCGGAGGCTCAAGTTTTGGGAACCTATTGTGAATCGGGTTAAAGCTAGATTGTCGGGTTGGAACAGCAGATTTCTCTCTTTCGGTGGCCCCCTAATTCTCCTCAAATCTGTTCTAACTTCTCTGCCTGTCTATGCACTTTCCTTCTTCAAAGCTCTAGCAGGTATAATCTCTTCCATTTAATCTTTATTGAATAATTTCTTTTGGGGTGGGAGTGAGGATAGTAGAAAATTTTCTTGGATTGATTGGCAGACTTTGTGTTCTAAAAAGGAGTATGAAGGTTTGGGGGTGAGGAGGTTAAAGGAGTTTAATGTTGCTCTTCTAGGTAAATGGTGTTGGAGGATGTTAGTGGATAGGGAAGGTTTGTGGTTTAATGTTTTAGTCGCCCGTTTATGGCGAAATAGGTGGGAGGTTGGAGGTGGGGGGCCGGAGTGTGTCTTCTTGGTGGAGGGAGGTTGGCAGGATTCGTGATGGGGATGGGGTTGTAGGTGGATGGTGGTTCGGTGATAGTGTTAGGCGGAGGGTTGGTGATGGGACATCGACGTCTTTTTGGTCGCATAGGTGGTTGGGAGGATCCCCGCTTTGCGAGCGTTTCCCTCGCTTATTTGATTTGGCTGAGAACAAAACTATCTTTGTGACTACTTTGTTTTCTAGAGGCTTGGGGACGGATGGGGAGGGTTGGAGTTAGAGGCGGAGGTTTAAAAACCATCTCTTAGGCACTCCTTGTGCTTAGAAACTACTGTTTGATGTGGTATATATAATTCATTTTGATTTCTTCAAAAAAAAAAAAAAAAGTAAGCCTCTATAAAAAATGTCATTAAATGATTCTATCTTTATTTTATTATATAATATTTAACATTTTATTAACATAGAGTCTACCCAAAAAATATATTATTTACATAGAATCAGTTTAGATTTCACGATTATATACCAAATATCAAAAACAACTTTTTTTATAAAGAGAATAAAAAGTGGTTTAAAATCCTTTTATTTTTCTAATTTAGTAATTTTTATTTTCAATTTTTAATGGTTTCTATACTAATTTTTTTTGTGGTGTTTCTTAATTGAAATTTCCTAATATATATATTTTAGACAAAATCCTATTTGAGGAAATATATTATTGAATTGTTACCCAATGAGAATATATAAAAAAAATTCAATAAAAAAAAACATAACAAATATATCAAAGTTATAATTGCACATACATTTAATATAAATGTTTCTAACATATTTATTTTAATTTTGTGATCAATATTTTCTCAATCAAATTTCACCGATAAATAATACCATCATGATTATATCATTTGAATGATTATTTAATTTTCGTAATATAATATATGAAATT
This sequence comes from Medicago arabica, assembly GCA_946800305.1. NCBI lineage: Eukaryota > Viridiplantae > Streptophyta > Magnoliopsida > Fabales > Fabaceae > Medicago > Medicago arabica. The sequence continues at coordinate 17,687,664 of OX326964.1, forward strand.
TTTTTATATAGACAATTTCAAACTAATTAACAATTTGTATACCAAAAGAAAAATTTGTATATTAAATTCCCTCAAAAAAAAATTGTATACTAAATAATATGATCTTTTTTAAAAAACAATAATGATAGAAAATGATATAAAATACATAGTTTTTTTAAAATTATAATTTGTTGTTTTCAATTTTTAATGCTTTCTAAAGTTGAATATCCTAAAATATTTATATGGATAGGAATGAATATATATATATATATATATATATATATATATATATATATATATGATTTTTAAATAAATGATTTATAATTTTTTATAAAACATAAAAATATATAAAGAAACTTCCATATATAGCAAATATATATTAAATTTTTAAATAAATGCTTTATAAAAAATTTAAAAAAAACATAAAAATATATATAGAAACTTCCATATATAGCAAAATGTGAACGGATAGCTTCTAAGGTAAGAAAATGCCCTTGATACTCCATAATTTATATAGAAGGTGGCATATATCTTGGTATAATTAAAGAATTTCTTTTCCTTAAAAAATAAAGGATGAATTTCTTCGATTTACTAGGAAAATAATCAAGTAATATGTCGGTGGAAAAAGTTTGGAAATCCTGTAATAACAACAAAGATTCATTGTAAAAAAAAAAATCATATTCAGAAAATCAATTCTTTCCATTTTCAAATAAAAACAATTTAAAAATAATAATATCTTACAACTTTTTCCACACTCCTCTTTAATGCCTACACTAAACATGTAGTATAAATCAGTTAAGAAAGAAGAGGAAGAAAGTTATAATACACCACACGGATTCCTATTTTCTCTCTTTATTTCCATTTCAAAAAATTTCAGTTACTATTTTTTTCCAGTCAAAATCTATGCATTAATTCATTTCCAATAGTACTTTTTTTCCAATTAATTGATTAATTAATGTGTGAAAAGTCACGTTCATTCAAATACTATATATACCTATACACTAACGCTGCCAGCCACAAACAAAAAACTCTTGTTCAAAACATGCCAAATCTTGATCCCAATCTCCTTAATTCTGATTCAAATTCTAATGTCTATGCCACAACTATGTATAACAACAATCAACCTCTTACACTGCCAGTTGAGTTTCAACAACAGATGGACGAGGTTAATCACTTTATCACATCACAGGTTAGTTAGTATTCTTTTTTTAGTTTTGATACATATGTAACATATCACACTGTTTTGTATGTTATGCATAGAATATATGTCCCAATAACTGTTATGTTTGTCATCCCTAAAATAAATAAATAAACTCTTATGTTGGTCTAGTCCATAGCTATGTCTTGATAGTGGATGGTGAGATATCCCGGAGTAGGCTGTCGTTAGGTTTTCAAGAAAAAGATTTTAGACTCGGTCAACTAATTTGTCTCGGCTTGTCTCGTCCCGTTTTAAGCGGGTTTAGACGGGGCGAGTCAACCCACTTTGCAATCCCTATAATCTAAGGTTTTAAAAAACCGTTTGGTACCGTGGAAATGGTCGTGGCAAATAAGTATAGGTAGTGTTTTATATGGTTTTCTTGATACAAAATAATGTTACGCCTCAAAAAAACATATGTCATTACGGCTACAACAAACTGTAGAGAACATATTTCTTGTCTCATTTTGTTTATGTTCTTGTATATTTTAAAAACATTAAAATTTGAATTTAATAGTGGTTAATTTAGCTTTTAGAAGTAATAAATTCATTATAAAGTTAGAAAAATAATTAGTTATTAAATTATGAAGACACATTGAGAAATCGAGTTATTATGCATTATATGATAATATAAGTAACTTAATAAGATGTAACCAACAAGTAAATAAATAACTTAATAAAATTCGTCCAATTATATGATTCATTAACACTTCAAAGAACATGATACACGTAACTAGCGCAACACAACATCCACAACAACCGAAATCGAGAAATTATTGACGCGACTGTGTCTGCTGAGTTTAAGACTTTGATATAACCTAATTAATTGGTAATTTTTGTGGTGACAGAACGAGAGATTGAAAATATTGGTGCAAGAGCAAAGAAGGCAACAAGTGGGGACATTATTGAAGAAGGTGGAATCGGATATGTTTCATATACTAAGACAAAAGGATGAACAAATAGCACAAGCGACAAAGAAAAGGTTGGAGTTGGAACAATTCTTGACCAGACTAGAGATAGAGAATCAAATGTGGCGGAGAGCTTCTCGAGAAAACGAAGCTACGGTGTTGTCCCTCAATAACGCCTTGGAACAGATCAAAGAAAGAACATTGGCTATGGAAGAAGTAGAGTCATGTTGTGACATGAAAAATCATGAAGAAGAAACATGGGAAAACACAAGTCTAAACAAAATTTGCAAATGTTGTTATTCACAAGAGTCGTCGTTTATGTTCCTTCCTTGCAGGCACCTATGTTCGTGTAAATCATGTGAACCTTGTCTCCAAACATGTCCTGTGTGCTTAATGCCAAAGAGATCTATTATAGAGACTCTCCCTTTCTAGGACCATGTTCATAACAATGTAAATGCTACAATATCTTGTTATTTTTATAAGAGAATATGGATCACTACAAAAATTTGTGTATTTGGTTTATATTTTTAATTAAATACATCAATTTTTGTTTTGTTTGTTGATCATATGCTTAGGAGAAGGAGAATGACTGATTTCAATTACATTGTCTAGACTTTTTTGTATTTTGAGATTTATTTGACAGCCTCACATGTTTACTAGCTAGTTAATTTGGGTAGTGCATTAGTGTTTTTGAACTAATTTTTATACTTTTCATTTCTAGTTATTAACAAATAGATTTATACTCCCTCCATTTCAAAATACATGTCCAAGTCAACCACTTCACATATGCCAATGCACAGTTTTGACCGTTAATATCTTTAATTATCTAAAGTAAAAAATTATAAAAATTTAATATTTTGAAAATATTTGTCGAGACAAATCAAACAACATCTTACATGCTAATATTTGTATTTATACATTAGTTAAAAAGTATGGTCAAAGTAAGTCAAGGGAATAGTGCAAGTCAAGAGAATAGTGCACATTGCAAAAATTGACATGTATTTTGAAAACGGAAGGAGTAATACTGTGTTACTTTTATTTGTTTTTTTTTATCCTTTTCTTTTTGGGGAATAGGTTTCAACTTTCAACAATTGGAAATTGAGTTGAGTGATGATTGATAATTTCGATCAAATTTTTTAATTTGTATTTTTTCAAACAATTTTTTTTAGTCTCATTAATGACTTGAGTTCAATCACGAAAATTATAATATAGTATTGTGTGTTGATTGACTCATGTTCTTTTTATATTTACTGAATTGGTTGATTCATGTCATATCTGGAGGAAAAAACTTTGCTTTTGATTGGTACAATTAGGATTGACAATGAATCGAGTCAACTCTTTTTATATATAATATATTAATTTTGATGTAACAGAAGATTCATTCATCTCTTCCAAAAAGGTTTTAATGTAACGGAAGTTTTGATATCCATCAATCAAGTTGTATTCATAGATATATCATATGCTCCATTTTGTATTAAATCAGATAGAAACTCAAGTTTTATAAATCAACCTAGTAGTGGCAACCCCCTCTATAAAAAGGACGGTTTAGAGAGACAGATAGATACTTGGTCTATCAACAAGGTAGTTGTAAGAAGTTGTTGGCTAGACTAGAAGGTCGGTGGAAGAAGGCATGCATAGGAAAATTAAGAATGCCCAAAATGCTTTGAGAGAAAGAAAATAAGGTGGAGTTTAACATGGAAAAGGTTGATGGGAAAAATGATTTTTATCTGATAGATCAATTAAGAAGCACATTATTGTGATAGTCTCTTCACATTGGATTTTTTTCCTCGCTATCTTACACCATCACTTTTTCTCTCTCCCTCCATGCCACACTATTTGCAGCGATAGAAATTTGAGATTACATCAGCGTCACCGTGAACGTAACCACTTCTTCAAATGCAACCGTTGTTCACTTTGCCAACACTTGGCGCCAGAACCATAGATTTTTCCCAAAGGAACTTTGTTTCAATTTTATTTTAATCACCTAAGGAATTTTGGATCTGTGACTGAAGCTTACTGTGGATTTTTATTGTTGATGATTTACTCTAAATAATGGTTCCAATTGAAACATCGATCATATTTTTTAGGGTTAATAGTGTTTTTCACCCTTGTAATATAGGCCGTTTCCGGTTTTCGCCCCTGTAAAAATTTCGGTTTGATTTGCATCCTTGTAAAACTTTTTTTTCTCCGTAAAACACCCCTCCTCCATCCAACTCATCAAATGCGCATATGTGGCGCTGACTTGACTTTTTTTTTTTCATAATTTATTTATTTTATTTGGCCACGTGTACAAAAGAATCCACGTCAGATTTAATTTTAAAAAAACTTTAAAAATTAAGATTTTTTTCCAAAAAATTAAAAAAATCGTTTTTATTTAAAACTAAAAAATTCAAAAAAACAGAAAAATAGTCACATTTTTTCCAAAAAATTTTAAAATAAAAAAATTATTTAGATTTTTTTATCAAAAATTAAAAAACTATAAGATATTTTTTAAAATTAAGAAAATCATAAAATATAATCAGATTTTTTTTTAAAATTAAAAAGATTTTAAAATATTATGGAATTTAATTTTCAAAATAAAAAAATGTCAGATTTTGTAAAAAAAAATTCTGGAAAAAATCTAAATTTTTTAAATTCTAGAATTAGTTTTTAATTTTTTGAAAAAAAAAAATCTAAGTTTTTTTCGATCTCACTATTTTTTTTAAAAAAAAATCAGAAATAAAATATCTGAATTTTTTCAAAATTTTTAAAAAAGTTGTATCCAAATTTTAAATAATAAAATGTTTCCATAATTGTTTTTTGCAGAAAAAAATTTGAAAATACTTTTTTTCGGAAAAAAATCTAACTTTTTTATTTTAAAAATTAAACTCCAGAATCTTTGAAAAAAAATGAATATTTTTTCTGATTTTTGCATTTTTTTATTTTTGAAAATTAATTTCCTGAATATTTTAAAATCTTTTTAATTTTGATAAAAAATCTGATTATATTTTCTGATTTTTTTAATTTTAAAAAATATCTTATAGTTTTTTAATTTTTGATAATAAAATCTAAATATTTTTTTATTTTAATTTTTGGAAAAAATAATGTGAATATTTTTTCTGTTTTTTTATATTTCGGAAAAAAATTTTAATTTATTTTTGAATTTTTTAGTTTTTAAAAAAATGATTTTTTAAATGTTTTTTGGATTTTTTTTAAAATTAAATCAGACGTGGAATTTGTTTTTACGCGTGGCCAATTAAAAAAAATAAATAATGAAAAAAAAAAAAGCTAAGTCAGCTCCACATATGCGAATTTGCTGAGTTGGATGGAGGAGGGGTGTTTTCCGGAAAAAAAAGTTTCACAAGGATGCAAATCAAACCGAAATTTTTTTTACAGAGGCGAAAACCGAAAATGATCTATATTACACGGGTGAAAAACACTATTAACCATATTTTTTATTGAAAATAGAAACATCGGTTATTTTTTTTATTCAAAATAGAAATGTTGATAATTTGTCCTTGGTTGCCTATTTAACATTGTGTTCCATCATCTAAAAAAACAAGGAAAATGATTTGTGCTATTTGTTTCAAGTAATTGCAGTGAAACGAAGAGATAAAGTAATATGTGATGGTGTTGAGTCAATAACATATTTTCAGTCTGGTGAGGTTGAAGATAAGTCTCATGACGTTCGATATGATGTGAAAAGAAAAATATAGTATGAGTAGACCATCATAAAATTATGTGTTACTCTTTAGGTGGCATTTAGGGGGGAAAGGGAAAGAATTTCCCACTATGGGATAGTAAACTTTAACGATTAGATTTAAGATCTTGGCATAGTCTTTCCACACTATATTTTTTTTAGGGGTGTTCATGGGTTGAGTCAACCCAAAAAAACCGGTCAAACGCACCAAAAAAACCCAAAAAAATGGATTGGGTCGGATAATCGGGTGAGTATGGTTTCTAAAAATGAAAATCACAAAGAAATAAATGGATTTCAGATAAGGAAAGTGTGAATAAATTCCATGCTTGGTGGAATTTTTGGTGGTGGAGATGAATGACAGGGAGTCAGTCTTGATCTATGCCGCAAAGGTATCAATAATTGTTTTAAAGTATGTATAAAGTTACATAAATTTTACTTTGTAAAAATGTCAAAATGTCTTCTATTTTTTCCCAGGAAGCATGATTGTTCTTCATTTCAAGTGTGTGTGTTAATAAGGAAAGTGTGAATAAATTCCATGCTTGGTGGAATTTTTGGTGGTGGAAATGAATGACAGGGAGTCAGTCTTGATCAATGCCGCAAAGGTATCAATAATTGTTTTAAAATATGTATAAAGTTACATAAATTTTACTTTGTAAAAATGTCAAAATGTCTTCTATTTTTTCCCAGGAAGCATGATTGTTCTTCATTTCAAGTGTGTGTGTTAATAAGGAAAGTGTGAATAAATTCCATGCTTGGTGGAATTTTTGGTGGTGGAAATGAATGACAGGGAGTCAGTCTTGATCAATGCCGCAAAGGTATCAATAATTGTTTTAAAATATGTATAAAGTTACATAAATTTTACTTTGTAAAAATGTCAAAATGTCTTCTATTTTTTCCCCAGGAAGCATGATTGTTCTTCATTTCAAGTGTGTGTGTTAATAAGGAAAGTGTGAATAAATTCCATGCTTGGTGGTGGAGATGAATGACAGGGAGTCAGTCTTGATCAATGCCGCAAAGGTATCAATAATTGTTTTAAAATATGTATAAAGTTACATAAATTTTACTTTGTAAAAATGTCAAAATGTCTTCTATTTTTCCCCAGGAAGCATGATTGTTCTTCATTTCAAGTGTGTGTTAATAAGGAAAGTGTGAATAAATTCCATGCTTGGTGGAATTTTTGGCGATGGAGATGAATGACAGGGAGTCAGTCTTGATCAATGCCGCAAAGGTATCAATAATTGTTTTAAAATATGTATAAAGTTACATAAATTTTACTTTGTAAAAATGTCAAAATGTCTTCTATTTTTTCTCCAGGAAGCATGATTGTTCTTCATTTCAAGTGTGTGTGTTAATAAGGAAAGTGTGAATAAATTCCATGCTTGGTGGTGGAGATGAATGACAGGGAGTCAGTCTTGATCAATGCCGCAAAGGTATCAATAATTGTTTTAAACTATGTATAAAGTTACATAAATTTTACTTTGTAAAAATGTCAAAATGTCTTCTATTTTTTCCCCAGGAAGCATGATTGTTCTTCATTTCAAGTGTGTGTGTTAATAAGGAAAGTGTGAATAACTTCCATGCTTGGTGGAATTTTTGGTGGTGGAGATGAATGACAGGGAGTCAGTCTTGATCAATGCCGCAAAGGTATCAATAATTGTTTTAAAATATGTATAAAGTTACATAAATTTTACTTTGTAAAAATGTCAAAATAACTTCTATATTTTTCCCAGGAAGCATGATTGTTCTTCATTTCAAGTGTGTGTGTTAATAAGGAAAGTGTGAATAAATTCCATGCTTGGTGGTGGAGATGAATGACAGGGAGTCAGTCTTGATCAATGCCGCAAAGGTATCAATAATTGTTTTAAAATATGTATAAAGTTACATAAATTTTACTTTGTAAAAATGTCAAAATGTCTTCTATTTTTTCCCCAGGAAGCATGATTGTTCTTCATTTCAAGTGTGTGTGTTAATAAGGAAAGTGTGAATAACTTCCATGCTTGGTGGAATTTTTGGTGGTGGAGATGAATGACAGGGAGTCAGTCTTGATCTATGCCGCAAAGGTATCAATAATTGTTTTAAAATATGTATAAAGTTACATAAATTTTACTTTGTAAAAATGTCAAAATGTCTTCTATTTTTTCCCAGGAAGCATGATTGTTCTTCATTTCAAGTGTGTGTTTTAATAAGGAAAGTGTGAATAAATTCCATGCTTGGTGGAATTTTTGGTGGTGGAAATGAATGACAGGGAGTCAGTCTTGATCAATGCCGCAAAGGTATCAATAATTGTTTTAAAATATGTATAAAGTTACATAAATTTTACTTTGTAAAAATGTCAAAATGTCTTCTATTTTTTCCCAGGAAGCATGATTGTTCTTCATTTCAAGTGTGTGTGTTAATAAGGAAAGTGTGAATAAATTCCATGCTTGGTGGAATTTTTGGTGGTGGAAATGAATGACAGGGAGTCAGTCTTGATCAATGCCGCAAAGGTATCAATAATTGTTTTAAAATATGTATAAAGTTACATAAATTTTACTTTGTAAAAATGTCAAAATGTCTTCTATTTTTTCCCCAGGAAGCATGATTGTTCTTCATTTCAAGTGTGTGTGTTAATAAGGAAAGTGTGAATAAATTCCATGCTTGGTGGAATTTTTGGCGGTGGAGATGAATGACAGGGAGTCAGTCTTGATCAATGCCGCAAAGGTATCAATAATTGTTTTAAAATATGTATAAAGTTACATAAATTTTACTTTGTAAAAATGTCAAAATGTCTTCTATTTTTCCCCAGGAAGCATGATTGTTCTTCATTTCAAGTGTGTGTGTTAATAAGGAAAGTGTGAATAAATTCCATGCTTGGTGGAATTTTTGGCGGTGGAGATGAATGACAGGGAGTCAGTCTTGATCAATGCCGCAAAGGTATCAATAATTGTTTTAAAATATGTATAAAGTTACATAAATTTTACTTTGTAAAAATGTCAAAATGTCTTCTATTTTTTCCCCAGGAAGCATGATTGTTCTTCATTTCAAGTGTGTGTGTTAATAAGGAAAGTGTGAATAAATTCCATGCTTGGTGGTGGAGATGAATGACAGGGAGTCAGTCTTGATCAATGCCGCAAAGGTATCAATAATTGTTTTAAAATATGTATAAAGTTACATAAATTTTACATTGTAAAAATGTCAAAATGTCTTCTATTTTTTCCCCAGGAAGCATGATTGTTCTTCATTTCAAGTGTGTGTGTTAATAAGGAAAGTGTGAATAACTTCCATGCTTGGTGGAATTTTTGGTGGTGGAGATGAATGACAGGGAGTCAGTCTTGATCAATGCCGCAAAGGTATCAATAATTGTTTTAAAATATGTATAAAGTTACATAAATTTTACTTTGTAAAAATGTCAAAATGTCTTCTATTTTTTCCCAGGAAGCATGATTGTTCTTCATTTCAAGTGTGTGTGTTAATAAGGAAAGTGTGAATAAATTCCATGCTTGGTGGAATTTTTGGTGGTGGAAATGAATGACAGGGAGTCAGTCTTGATCAATGCCGCAAAGGTATCAATAATTGTTTTAAAATATGTATAAAGTTACATAAATTTTACTTTGTAAAAATGTCAAAATGTCTTCTATTTTTCCCCAGGAAGCATGATTGTTCTTCATTTCAAGTGTGTGTGTTAATAAGGAAAGTGTGAATAAATTCCATGTTTGGTGGAATTTTTGGCGGTGGAGATGAATGACAGGGAGTCAGTCTTGATCAATGCCGCAAAGGTATCAATAATTGTTTTAAAATATGTATAAAGTTACATAAATTTTACTTTGTAAAAATGTCAAAATGTCTTCTATTTTTTCTCCAGGAAGCATGATTGTTCTTCATTTCAAGTGTGTGTGTTAATAAGGAAAGTGTGAATAAATTCCATGCTTGGTGGTGGAGATGAATGACAGGGAGTCAGTCTTGATCAATGCCGCAAAGGTATCAATAATTGTTTTAAACTATGTATAAAGTTACATAAATTTTACTTTGTAAAAATGTCAAAATGTCTTCTATTTTTTCCCCAGGAAGCATGATTGTTCTTCATTTCAAGTGTGTGTGTTAATAAGGAAAGTGTGAATAACTTCCATGCTTGGTGGAATTTTTGGTGGTGGAGATGAATGACAGGGAGTCAGTCTTGATCAATGCCGCAAAGGTATCAATAATTGTTTTAAAATATGTATAAAGTTACATAAATTTTACTTTGTAAAAATGTCAAAATAACTTCTATATTTTTCCCAGGAAGCATGATTGTTCTTCATTTCAAGTGTGTGTGTTAATAAGGAAAGTGTGAATAAATTCCATGCTTGGTGGTGGAGATGAATGACAGGGAGTCAGTCTTGATCAATGCCGCAAAGGTATCAATAATTGTTTTAAACTATGTATAAAGTTACATAAATTTTACTTTGTAAAAATGTCAAAATGTCTTCTATTTTTTCCCCAGGAAGCATGATTGTTCTTCATTTCAAGTGTGTGTGTTAATAAGGAAAGTGTGAATAACTTCCATGCTTGGTGGAATTTTTGGTGGTGGAGATGAATGACAGGGAGTCAGTCTTGATCAATGCCGCAAAGGTATCAATAATTGTTTTAAAATATGTATAAAGTTACATAAATTTTACTTTGTAAAAATGTCAAAATAACTTCTATATTTTTCCCAGGAAGCATGATTGTTCTTCATTTCAAGTGTGTGTGTTAATAAGGAAAGTGTGAATAAATTCCATGCTTGGTGGTGGAGATGAATGACAGGGAGTCAGTCTTGATCAATGCCGCAAAGGTATCAATAATTGTTTTAAAATATGTATAAAGTTACATAAATTTTACTTTGTAAAAATGTCAAAATGTCTTCTATTTTTTCCCCAGGAAGCATGATTGTTCTTCATTTCAAGTGTGTGTGTTAATAAGGAAAGTGTGAATAACTTCCATGCTTGGTGGAATTTTTGGTGGTGGAGATGAATGACAGGGAGTCAGTCTTGATCTATGCCGCAAAGGTATCAATAATTGTTTTAAAATATGTATAAAGTTACATAAATTTTACTTTGTAAAAATGTCAAAATGTCTTCTATTTTTTCCCAGGAAGCATGATTGTTCTTCATTTCAAGTGTGTGTGTTAATAAGGAAAGTGTGAATAAATTCCATGCTTGGTGGAATTTTTGGTGGTGGAAATGAATGACAGGGAGTCAGTCTTGATCAATGCCGCAAAGGTATCAATAATTGTTTTAAAATATGTATAAAGTTACATAAATTTTACTTTGTAAAAATGTCAAAATGTCTTCTATTTTTTCCCAGGAAGCATGATTGTTCTTCATTTCAAGTGTGTGTGTTAATAAGGAAAGTGTGAATAAATTCCATGCTTGGTGGAATTTTTGGTGGTGGAAATGAATGACAGGGAGTCAGTCTTGATCAATGCCGCAAAGGTATCAATAATTGTTTTAAAATATGTATAAAGTTACATAAATTTTACTTTGTAAAAATGTCAAAATGTCTTCTATTTTTTCCCCAGGAAGCATGATTGTTCTTCATTTCAAGTGTGTGTGTTAATAAGGAAAGTGTGAATAAATTCCATGCTTGGTGGAATTTTTGGCGGTGGAGATGAATGACAGGGAGTCAGTCTTGATCAATGCCGCAAAGGTATCAATAATTGTTTTAAAATATGTATAAAGTTACATAAATTTTACTTTGTAAAAATGTCAAAATGTCTTCTATTTTTCCCCAGGAAGCATGATTGTTCTTCATTTCAAGTGTGTGTGTTAATAAGGAAAGTGTGAATAAATTCCATGCTTGGTGGAATTTTTGGCGGTGGAGATGAATGACAGGGAGTCAGTCTTGATCAATGCCGCAAAGGTATCAATAATTGTTTTAAAATATGTATAAAGTTACATAAATTTTACTTTGTAAAAATGTCAAAATGTCTTCTATTTTTTCCCCAGGAAGCATGATTGTTCTTCATTTCAAGTGTGTGTGTTAATAAGGAAAGTGTGAATAAATTCCATGCTTGGTGGTGGAGATGAATGACAGGGAGTCAGTCTTGATCAATGCCGCAAAGGTATCAATAATTGTTTTAAAATATGTATAAAGTTACATAAATTTTACATTGTAAAAATGTCAAAATGTCTTCTATTTTTTCCCCAGGAAGCATGATTGTTCTTCATTTCAAGTGTGTGTGTTAATAAGGAAAGTGTGAATAACTTCCATGCTTGGTGGAATTTTTGGTGGTGGAGATGAATGACAGGGAGTCAGTCTTGATCAATGCCGCAAAGGTATCAATAATTGTTTTAAAATATGTATAAAGTTACATAAATTTTACTTTGTAAAAATGTCAAAATGTCTTCTATTTTTTCCCAGGAAGCATGATTGTTCTTCATTTCAAGTGTGTGTGTTAATAAGGAAAGTGTGAATAAATTCCATGCTTGGTGGAATTTTTGGTGGTGGAAATGAATGACAGGGAGTCAGTCTTGATCAATGCCGCAAAGGTATCAATAATTGTTTTAAAATATGTATAAAGTTACATAAATTTTACTTTGTAAAAATGTCAAAATGTCTTCTATTTTTCCCCAGGAAGCATGATTGTTCTTCATTTCAAGTGTGTGTGTTAATAAGGAAAGTGTGAATAAATTCCATGTTTGGTGGAATTTTTGGCGGTGGAGATGAATGACAGGGAGTCAGTCTTGATCAATGCCGCAAAGGTATCAATAATTGTTTTAAAATATGTATAAAGTTACATAAATTTTACTTTGTAAAAATGTCAAAATGTCTTCTATTTTTTCTCCAGGAAGCATGATTGTTCTTCATTTCAAGTGTGTGTGTTAATAAGGAAAGTGTGAATAAATTCCATGCTTGGTGGTGGAGATGAATGACAGGGAGTCAGTCTTGATCAATGCCGCAAAGGTATCAATAATTGTTTTAAACTATGTATAAAGTTACATAAATTTTACTTTGTAAAAATGTCAAAATGTCTTCTATTTTTTCCCCAGGAAGCATGATTGTTCTTCATTTCAAGTGTGTGTGTTAATAAGGAAAGTGTGAATAACTTCCATGCTTGGTGGAATTTTTGGTGGTGGAGATGAATGACAGGGAGTCAGTCTTGATCAATGCCGCAAAGGTATCAATAATTGTTTTAAAATATGTATAAAGTTACATAAATTTTACTTTGTAAAAATGTCAAAATAACTTCTATATTTTTCCCAGGAAGCATGATTGTTCTTCATTTCAAGTGTGTGTGTTAATAAGGAAAGTGTGAATAAATTCCATGCTTGGTGGTGGAGATGAATGACAGGGAGTCAGTCTTGATCAATGCCGCAAAGGTATCAATAATTGTTTTAAAATATGTATAAAGTTACATAAATTTTACTTTGTAAAAATGTCAAAATGTCTTCTATTTTTTCCCCAGGAAGCATGATTGTTCTTCATTTCAAGTGTGTGTGTTAATAAGGAAAGTGTGAATAACTTCCATGCTTGGTGGAATTTTTGGTGGTGGAGATGAATGACAGGGAGTCAGTCTTGATCTATGCCGCAAATGTATCAATAATTGTTTTAAAATATGTATAAAGTTACATAAATTTTACTTTGTAAAAATGTCAAAATGTCTTCTATTTTTTCCCAGGAAGCATGATTGTTCTTCATTTCAAGTGTGTGTGTTAATAAGGAAAGTGTGAATAAATTCCATGCTTGGTGGAATTTTTGGTGGTGGAAATGAATGACAGGGAGTCAGTCTTGATCAATGCCGCAAAGGTATCAATAATTGTTTTAAAATATGTATAAAGTTACATAAATTTTACTTTGTAAAAATGTCAAAATGTCTTCTATTTTTTCCCAGGAAGCATGATTGTTCTTCATTTCAAGTGTGTGTGTTAATAAGGAAAGTGTGAATAAATTCCATGCTTGGTGGAATTTTTGGTGGTGGAAATGAATGACAGGGAGTCAGTCTTGATCAATGCCGCAAAGGTATCAATAATTGTTTTAAAATATGTATAAAGTTACATAAATTTTACTTTGTAAAAATGTCAAAATGTCTTCTATTTTTTCCCCAGGAAGCATGATTGTTCTTCATTTCAAGTGTGTGTGTTAATAAGGAAAGTGTGAATAAATTCCATGCTTGGTGGAATTTTTGGCGGTGGAGATGAATGACAGGGAGTCAGTCTTGATCAATGCCGCAAAGGTATCAATAATTGTTTTAAAATATGTATAAAGTTACATAAATTTTACTTTGTAAAAATGTCAAAATGTCTTCTATTTTTCCCCAGGAAGCATGATTGTTCTTCATTTCAAGTGTGTGTGTTAATAAGGAAAGTGTGAATAAATTCCATGCTTGGTGGAATTTTTGGCGGTGGAGATGAATGACAGGGAGTCAGTCTTGATCAATGCCGCAAAGGTATCAATAATTGTTTTAAAATATGTATAAAGTTACATAAATTTTACTTTGTAAAAATGTCAAAATGTCTTCTATTTTTTCCCCAGGAAGCATGATTGTTCTTCATTTCAAGTGTGTGTGTTAATAAGGAAAGTGTGAATAAATTCCATGCTTGGTGGTGGAGATGAATGACAGGGAGTCAGTCTTGATCAATGCCGCAAAGGTATCAATAATTGTTTTAAAATATGTATAAAGTTACATAAATTTTACATTGTAAAAATGTCAAAATGTCTTCTATTTTTTCCCCAGGAAGCATGATTGTTCTTCATTTCAAGTGTGTGTGTTAATAAGGAAAGTGTGAATAACTTCCATGCTTGGTGGAATTTTTGGTGGTGGAGATGAATGACAGGGAGTCAGTCTTGATCAATGCCGCAAAGGTATCAATAATTGTTTTAAAATATGTATAAAGTTACATAAATTTTACTTTGTAAAAATGTCAAAATAACTTCTATATTTTCCCCAGGAAGCATGATTGTTCTTCATTTCAAGTGTGTGTGTTAATAAGGAAAGTGTGAATAAATTCCATGCTTGGTGGTGGAGATGAATGACAGGGAGTCAGTCTTGATCAATGCCGCAAAGGTATCAATAATTGTTTTAAAATATGTATAAAGTTACATAAATTTTACATTGTAAAAATGTCAAAATGTCTTCTATTTTTTCCCCAGGAAGCATGATTGTTCTTCATTTCAAGTGTGTGTGTTAATAAGGAAAGTGTGAATAACTTCCATGCTTGGTGGAATTTTTGGTGGTGGAGATGAATGACAGGGAGTCAGTCTTGATCAATGCCGCAAAGGTATCAATAATTGTTTTAAAATATGTATAAAGTTACATAAATTTTACTTTGTAAAAATGTCAAAATAACTTCTATATTTTCCCCAGGAAGCATGATTGTTCTTCATTTCAAGTGTGTGTGTTAATAAGGAAAGTGTGAATAAATTCCATGCTTGGTGGTGGAGATGAATGACAGGGAGTCAGTCTTGATCAATGCCGCAAAGGTATCAATAATTGTTTTAAAATATGTATAAAGTTACATAAATTTTACTTTGTAAAAATGTCAAAATGTCTTCTATTTTTTCCCCAGGAAGCATGATTGTTCTTCATTTCAAATGTGTGTGTTAATAAGGAAAGTGTGAATAACTTCCATGCTTGGTGGAATTTTTGGTGGTGGAGATAAATGACAGGGAGTCAGTCTTGAACAATGCCGCAAAGGTATCAATAATTGTTTTAAAATATGTATAAAGTTACATAAATTTTACTTTGTAAAAATGTCAAAATAACTTCTATTTTTTCCCCAGGAAGCATAATTGTTCTTCATTTCAAGTGTGTGTGTTAATAAGGAAAGTGTGAATAAATTCCATGCTTGGTGGTGGAGATGAATGACAGGGAGTCAGTCTTGATCAATGCCGCAAAGGTATCAATAATTGTTTTAAACTATGTATAAAGTTACATAAATTTTACTTTGTAAAAATGTCAAAATGTCTTCTATTTTTTCCCCAGGAAGCATGATTGTTCTTCATTTCAAGTGTGTGTGTTAATAAGGAAAGTGTGAATAACTTCCATGCTTGGTGGAATTTTTGGTGGTGGAGATGAATGACAGGGAGTCAGTCTTGATCTATGCCGCAAAGGTATCAATAATTGTTTTAAAATATGTATAAAGTTACATAAATTTTACTTTGTAAAAATGTCAAAATGTCTTCTATTTTTTCCCCAGGAAGCATGATTGTTCTTCATTTCAAGTGTGTGTGTTAATAAGGAAAGTGTGAATAAATTCCATGCTTGGTGGAATTTTTGGTGGTGGAAATGAATGTCAGGGATTCAGTCTTGATCAATGCCGCAAAGGTATCAATAATTGTTTTAAAATATGTATAAAGTTACATAAATTTTACTTTGTAAAAATGTCTTCTATTTTTTCCCTGGAAGCATGATTGTTCTTCATTTCAAGTGTGTGTGTTAATAAGGAAAGTGTGAATAAATTCCATGCTTGGTGGAATTTTTGGTGGTGGAAATGAATGACAGTGAGTCAGTCTTGATCAATGCCGCAAAGGTATCAATAATTGTTTTAAAATATGTATAAAGTTACATAAATTTTACTTTGTAAAAATGTCAAAATGTCTTCTATTTTTTCCCCAGGAAGCATGATTGTTCTTCATTTCAAGTGTGTGTGTTAATAAGGAAAGTGTGAATAAATTCCATGCTTGGTGGAATTTTTGGCGGTGGAGATGAATGACAGGGAGTCAGTCTTGATCAATGCCGCAAAGGTATCAATAATTGTTTTAAAATATGTATAAAGTTACATAAATTTTACTTTGTAAAAATGTCAAAATGTCTTCTATTTTTCCCCAGGAAGCATGATTGTTCTTCATTTCAAGTGTGTGTGTTAATAAGGAAAGTGTGAATAAATTCCATGCTTGGTGGAATTTTTGGCGGTGGAGATGAATGACAGGGAGTCAGTCTTGATCAATGCCGCAAAGGTATCAATAATTGTTTTAAAATATGTATAAAGTTACATAAATTTTACTTTGTAAAAATGTCAAAATGTCTTCTATTTTTTCCCCAGGAAGCATGATTGTTCTTCATTTCAAGTGTGTGTGTTAATAAGGAAAGTGTGAATAAATTCCATGCTTGGTGGTGGAGATGAATGACAGGGAGTCAGTCTTGATCAATGCCGCAAAGGTATCAATAATTGTTTTAAAATATGTATAAAGTTACATAAATTTTACTTTGTAAAAATGTCAAAATGTCTTCTATTTTTTCCCCAGGAAGCATGATTGTTCTTCATTTCAAGTGTGTGTGTTAATAAGGAAAGTGTGAATAACTTCCATGCTTGGTGGAATTTTTGGTGGTGGAGATGAATGACAGGGAGTCAGTCTTGATCAATGCCGCAAAGGTATCAATAATTGTTTTAAAATATGTATAAAGTTACATAAATTTTACTTTGTAAAAATGTCAAAATAACTTCTATATTTTCCCCAGGAAGCATGATTGTTCTTCATTTCAAGTGTGTGTGTTAATAAGGAAAGTGTGAATAAATTCCATGCTTGGTGGTGGAGATGAATGACAGGGAGTCAGTCTTGATCAATGCCGCAAAGGTATCAATAATTGTTTTAAAATATGTATAAAGTTACATAAATTTTACTTTGTAAAAATGTCAAAATGTCTTCTATTTTTTCCCCAGGAAGCATGATTGTTCTTCATTTCAAGTGTGTGTGTTAATAAGGAAAGTGTGAATAACTTCCATGCTTGGTGGAATTTTTGGTGGTGGAGATAAATGACAGGGAGTCAGTCTTGAACAATGCCGCAAAGGTATCAATAATTGTTTTAAAATATGTATAAAGTTACATAAATTTTACTTTGTAAAAATGTCAAAATAACTTCTATTTTTTCCCCAGGAAGCATAATTGTTCTTCATTTCAAGTGTGTGTGTTAATAAGGAAAGTGTGAATAAATTCCATGCTTGGTGGTGGAGATGAATGACAGGGAGTCAGTCTTGATCAATGCCGCAAAGGTATCAATAATTGTTTTAAACTATGTATAAAGTTACATAAATTTTACTTTGTAAAAATGTCAAAATGTCTTCTATTTTTTCCCCAGGAAGCATGATTGTTCTTCATTTCAAGTGTGTGTGTTAATAAGGAAAGTGTGAATAAATTCCATGCTTGGTGGTGGAGATGAATGACAGGGAGTCAGTCTTGATCAATGCCGCAAAGGTATCAATAATTGTTTTAAAATATGTATAAAGTTACATAAATTTTACTTTGTAAAAATGTCAAAATGTCTTCTATTTTTTCCCCAGGAAGCATGATTGTTCTTCATTTCAAGTGTGTGTGTTAATAAGGAAAGTGTGAATAACTTCCATGCTTGGTGGAATTTTTGGTGGTGGAGATAAATGACAGGGAGTCAGTCTTGAACAATGCCGCAAAGGTATCAATAATTGTTTTAAAATATGTATAAAGTTACATAAATTTTACTTTGTAAAAATGTCAAAATAACTTCTATTTTTTCCCCAGGAAGCATAATTGTTCTTCATTTCAAGTGTGTGTGTTAATAAGGAAAGTGTGAATAAATTCCATGCTTGGTGGTGGAGATGAATGACAGGGAGTCAGTCTTGATCAATGCCGCAAAGGTATCAATAATTGTTTTAAACTATGTATAAAGTTACATAAATTTTACTTTGTAAAAATGTCAAAATGTCTTCTATTTTTTCCCCAGGAAGCATGATTGTTCTTCATTTCAAGTGTGTGTGTTAATAAGGAAAGTGTGAATAACTTCCATGCTTGGTGGAATTTTTGGTGGTGGAGATGAATGACAGGGAGTCAGTCTTGATCAATGCCGCAAAGGTATCAATAATTGTTTTAAAATATGTATAAAGTTACATAAATTTTACTTTGTAAAAATGTCAAAATAACTTCTACATTTTCCCCAGGAAGCATGATTGTTCTTCATTTCAAGTGTGTGTGTTAATAAGGAAAGTGTGAATAAATTCCATGCTTGGTGGTGGAGATGAATGACAGGGAGTCAGTCTTGATCAATGCCGCAAAGGTATCAATAATTGTTTTAAAATATGTATAAAGTTACATAAATTTTACTTTGTAAAAATGTCAAAATGTCTTCTATTTTTTCCCCAGGAAGCATGATTGTTCTTCATTTCAAGTGTGTGTGTGTTAATAAGGAAAGTGTGAATAACTTCCATGCTTGGTGGAATTTTTGGTGGTGGAGATGAATGACAGGGAGTCAGTCTTGATCTATGCCGCAAAGGTATCAATAATTGTTTTAAAATATGTATAAAGTTACATAAATTTTACTTTGTAAAAATGTCAAAATGTCTTCTATTTTTTCCCAGGAAGCATGATTGTTCTTCATTTCAAGTGTGTGTGTTAATAAGGAAAGTGTGAATAAATTCCATGCTTGGTGGAATTTTTGGTGGTGGAAATGAATGACAGGGAGTCAGTCTTGATCAATGCCGCAAAGGTATCAATAATTGTTTTAAAATATGTATAAAGTTACATAAATTTTACTTTGTAAAAATGTCAAAATGTCTTCTATTTTTTCCCAGGAAGCATGATTGTTCTTCATTTCAAGTGTGTGTGTTAATAAGGAAAGTGTGAATAAATTCCATGCTTGGTGGAATTTTTGGTGGTGGAAATGAATGACAGGGAGTCAGTCTTGATCAATGCCGCAAAGGTATCAATAATTGTTTTAAAATATGTATAAAGTTACATAAATTTTACTTTGTAAAAATGTCAAAATGTCTTCTATTTTTTCCCCAGGAAGCATGATTGTTCTTCATTTCAAGTGTGTGTGTTAATAAGGAAAGTGTGAATAAATTCCATGCTTGGTGGAATTTTTGGCGGTGGAGATGAATGACAGGGAGTCAGTCTTGATCAATGCCGCAAAGGTATCAATAATTGGTTTAAAATATGTATAAAGTTACATAAATTTTACTTTGTAAAAATGTAAAAAATAACTTCTATTTTTTCCCCAGGAAGCATGATTGTTCTTCATTTCAAGTGTGTGTGTTAATAAGGAAAGTGTGAATAAATTCCATGCTTGGTGGAATTTTTGGTGGTGGAGATGAATGACAGGGAGTCAGTCTTGATCAATGCCGCAAAGGTATCAATAATTGTTTTAAAATATGTATAAAGTTACATAAATTTTACTTTGTAAAAATGTCAAAATGTCTTCTATTTTTTCCCCAGGAAGCATGATTGTTCTTCATTTCAAGTGTGTGTGTTAATAAGGAAAGTGTGAATAACTTCCATGCTTGGTGGAATTTTTGGTGGTGGAGATAAATGACAGGGAGTCAGTCTTGATCAATGCCGCAAAGGTATCAATAATTGTTTTAAAATATGTATAAAGTTACATAAATTTTACTTTGTAAAAATGTCAAAATAACTTATATTTTTTCCCCAGGAAGCATGATTGTTCTTCATTTCAAGTGTGTGTGTTAATAAGGAAAGTGTGAATAAATTCCATGCTTGGTGGTGGAGATGAATGACAGGGAGTCAGTCTTGATCAATGCCGCAAAGGTATCAATAATTGTTTTAAAATATGTATAAAGTTACATAAATTTTACTTTGTAAAAATGTCAAAATGTCTTCTATTTTTTCCCCAGGAAGCATGATTGTTCTTCATTTCAAGTGTGTGTGTTAATAAGGAAAGTGTGAATAAATTCCATGCTTGGTGGAATTTTTGGTGGTGGAGATGAATGACAGGGAGTCAGACTTGAACAATGCCGCAAAGGTATCAATAATTGTTTTAAAATATGTATAAAGTTACATAAATTTTACTTTGTAAAAATGTCAAAATGTCTTCTATTTTTTCCCAGGAAGCATGATTGTTCTTCATTTCAAGTGTGTGTGTTAATAAGGAAAGTGTGAATAAATTCCATGCTTGGTGGAATTTTTGGTGTGGAGATGAATGACAGGGAGTCAGTCTTGATCAATGCCGCAAAGGTATCAATAATTGTTTTAAAATATGTATAAAGTTACATATATTTTACTTTGTAAAAATGTCAAAATGTCTTCTATTTTTTCCCCAGGAAGCATGATTGTTCTTCATTTCAAGTGTGTGTGTTAATAAGGAAAGTGTGAATAAATTCCATGCTTGGTGGAATTTTTGGCGATGGAGATGAATGACAGGGAGTCAGTCTTCATCAATGCCGCAAAGGTATCAATAATTGTTTTAAAATATGTATAAAGTTACATAAATTTTACTTTGTAAAAATGTCAAAATGTCTTCTATTTTTCCCCAGGAAGCATGATTGTTCTTCATTTCAAGTGTGTGTGTTAATAAGGAAAGTGTGAATAAATTCCATGCTTGGTGGAATTTTTGGCGGTGGAGATGAATGACAGGGAGTCAGTCTTGATCAATGCCGCAAAGGTATCAATAATTGTTTTAAAATATGTATAAAGTTACATAAATTTTACTTTGTAAAAATGTCAAAATGTCTTCTATTTTTTCCCCAGGAAGCATGATTGTTCTTCATTTCAAGTGTGTGTGTTAATAAGGAAAGTGTGAATAAATTCCATGCTTGGTGGTGGAGATGAATGACAGGGAGTCAGTCTTGATCAATGCCGCAAAGGTATCAATAATTGTTTTAAAATATGTATAAAGTTACATAAATTTTACTTTGTAAAAATGTCAAAATGTCTTCTATTTTTTCCCCAGGAAGCATGATTGTTCTTCATTTCAAGTGTGTGTGTTAATAAGGAAAGTGTGAATAACTTCCATGCTTGGTGGAATTTTTGGGGGTGGAGATGAATGACAGGGAGTCAGTCTTGATCAATGCCGCAAAGGTATCAATAATTGTTTTAAAATATGTATAAAGTTACATAAATTTTACTTTGTAAAAATGTCAAAATAACTTCTATTTTTTCCCCAGGAAGCATGATTGTTCTTCATTTCAAGTGTGTGTGTTAATAAGGAAAGTGTGAATAAATTCCATGCTTGGTTGAATTTTTGGTGGTGGAGATGAATGACAGGGAGTCAGTCTTGATCAATGCCGCAAAGGTATCAATAATTGTTTTAAAATATGTATAAAGTTACATAAATTTTACTATGTAAAAATCTCAAAATGTCTTCTATTTTTTCCCAGGAAGCATGATTGTTCTTCATTTCAAGTGTGTGTGTTAATAAGGAAAGTGTGAATAAATTCCATGCTTGGTGGAATTTTTGGTGGTGGAAATGAATGACAGGGAGTCAGTCTTGATCAATGCCGCAAAGGTATCAATAATTGTTTTAAAATATGTATAAAGTTACATAAATTTTACTTTGTAAAAATGTCAAAATGTCTTCTATATTTTCCCCAGGAAGCATGATTGTTCTTCATTTCAAGTGTGTGTGTTAATAAGGAAAGTGTGAATAAATTCCATGCTTGGTGGAATTTTTGGTGGTGGAGATGAATGACAGGGAGTCAGTCTTGATCAATGCCGCAAAGGTATCAATAATTGTTTTAAAATATGTATAAAGTTACATAAATTTTACTTTGTAAAAATGTCAAAATGTCTTCTATTTTTTCCCCAAGAAGCATGATTGTTCTTCATTTCAAGTGTGTGTGTTAATAAGGAAAGTGTGAATAAATTCCATGCTTGGTGGAATTTTTGGTGGTGGAGATGAATGACAGGGAGTCAGTCTTGATCAATGCCGCAAAGGTATCAATAATTGTTTTAAAATATGTATAAAGTTACATAAATTTTACTTTGTAAAAATGTCAAAATGTCTTCTATTTTTTCCCCAGGAAGCATGATTGTTCTTCATTTCAAGTGTGTGTGTTAATAAGGAAAGTGTGAATAAATTCCATGCTTGGTGGAATTTTTGGTGGTGGAGATGAATGACAGGGAGTCAGTCTTGATCAATGCCGCAAAGGTATCAATAATTGTTTTAAAATATGTATAAAGTTACATAAATTTTACTTTGTAAAAATGTCAAAATGTCTTCTATTTTTTCCCCAGGAAGCATGATTGTTCTTCATTTCAAGTGTGTGTGTTAATAAGGAAAGTGTGAATAAATTCCATGCTTGGTGGAATTTTTGGTGGTGGAGATGAATGACAGGGAGTCAGACTTGATCAATGCCGCAAAGGTATCAATAATTGTTTTTAAATATGTATAAAGTTACATAAATTTTACTTTGTAAAAATGTCAAAATGTCTTCTATTTTTTCCCAGGAAGCATGATTGTTCTTCATTTCAAGTGTGTGTGTTAATAAGGAAAGTGTGAATAAATTCCATGCTTGGTGGAATATTTGGTGGTGGAGATGAATGACAGGGAGTCAGTCTTGATCAATGCCGCAAAGGTATCAATAATTGTTTTAAAATATGTATAAAGTTACATAAATTTTACTTTGTAAAAATGTCAAAATGTCTTCTATTTTTTCAACAGGAAGCATGGTTGTTCTTCATTTCAAGTGTGTGTGTTAATAAGGAAAGTGTGAATAAATTCCATGCTTGGTGGAATTTTTGGTGGTGGAAATGAATGACAGGGAGTCAGTCTTGATCAATGCCGCAAAGGTATCAATAATTGTTTTAAAATATGTATAAAGTTACATAAATTTTACTTTGTAAAAATGTCAAAATGTCTTCTATATTTTCCCCAGGAAGCATGATTGTTCTTCATTTCAAGTGTGTGTGTTAATAAGGAAAGTGTGAATAAATTCCATGCTTGGTGGAATTTTTGGTGGTGGAGATGAATGACAGGGAGTCAGTCTTGATCAATGCCGCAAAGGTATCAATAATTGTTTTAAAATATGTATAAAGTTACATAAATTTTACTTTGTAAAAATGTCAAAATGTCTTCTATTTTTTCCCCAAGAAGCATGATTGTTCTTCATTTCAAGTGTGTGTGTTAATAAGGAAAGTGTGAATAAATTCCATGCTTGGTGGAATTTTTGGTGGTGGAGATGAATGACAGGGAGTCAGTCTTGATCAATGCCGCAAAGGTATCAATAATTGTTTTAAAATATGTATAAAGTTACATAAATTTTACTTTGTAAAAATGTCAAAATGTCTTCTATTTTTTCAACAGGAAGCATGGTTGTTCTTCATTTCAAGTGTGTGTGTTAATAAGGAAAGTGTGAATAAATTCCATGCTTGGTGGAATTTTTGGTGGTGGAAATGAATGACAGGGAGTCAGTCTTGATCAATGCCGCAAAGGTATCAATAATTGTTTTAAAATATGTATAAAGTTACATAAATTTTACTTTGTAAAAATGTCAAAATGTCTTCTATATTTTCCCCAGGAAGCATGATTGTTCTTCATTTCAAGTGTGTGTGTTAATAAGGAAAGTGTGAATAAATTCCATGCTTGGTGGAATTTTTGGTGGTGGAGATGAATGACAGGGAGTCAGACTTGATCAATGCCGCAAAGGTATCAATAATTGTTTTTAAATATGTATAAAGTTACATAAATTTTACTTTGTAAAAATGTCAAAATGTCTTCTATTTTTTCCCAGGAAGCATGATTGTTCTTCATTTCAAGTGTGTGTGTTAATAAGGAAAGTGTGAATAAATTCTATGCTTGGTGGAATATTTGGTGGTGGAGATGAATGACAGGGAGTCAGTCTTGATCAATGCCGCAAAGGTATCAATAATTGTTTTAAAATATGTATAAAGTTACATATATTTTACTTTGTAAAAATGTCAAAATGTCTTCTATTTTTTCCCCAGGAAGCATGATTGTTCTTCATTTCAAGTGTGTGTGTTAATAAGGAAAGTGTGAATAAATTCCATGCTTGGTGGAATTTTTGGCGATGGAGATGAATGACAGGGAGACAGTCTTGATCAATGCCGCAAAGGTATCAATAATTGTTTTAAAATATGTATAAAGTTACATAAATTTTACTTTGTAAAAATATCAAAATGTCTTCTATTTTTCCCCAGGAAGCATGATTGTTCTTCATTTCAAGTGTGTGTGTTAATAAGGAAAGTGTGAATAAATTCCATGCTTGGTGGAATTTTTGGCGGTGGAGATGAATGACAGGGAGTCAGTCTTGATCAATGCCGCAAAGGTATCAATAATTGTTTTAAAATATGTATAAAGTTACATAAATTTTACTTTGTAAAAATGTCAAAATGTCTTCTATTTTTTCCCCAGGAAGCATGATTGTTCTTCATTTCAAGTGTGTGTGTTAATAAGGAAAGTGTGAATAAATTCCATGCTTGGTGGAATTTTTGGTGTGGAGATGAATGACAGGGAGTCAGTCTTGATCAATGCCGCAAAGGTATCAATAATTGTTTTAAAATATGTATAAAGTTACATAAATTTTACTTTGTAAAAATGTCAAAATGTCTTCTATTTTTTCCGCAGGAAGCATGATTGTTCTTCATTTCAAGTGTGTGTGTTAATAAGGAAAGTGTGAATAACTTCCATGCTTGGTGGAATTTTTGGGGGTGGAGATGAATGACAGGGAGTCAGTCTTGATCAATGCCGCAAAGGTATCAATAATTGTTTTAAAATATGTATAAAGTTACATAAATTTTACTTTGTAAAAATGTCAAAATAACTTCTATTTTTTCCCCAGGAAGCATGATTGTTCT
Source organism: Medicago arabica (assembly GCA_946800305.1). Lineage (NCBI taxonomy): Eukaryota > Viridiplantae > Streptophyta > Magnoliopsida > Fabales > Fabaceae > Medicago > Medicago arabica. The sequence continues at coordinate 17,712,877 of OX326964.1, forward strand.
TCATTTCAAGTGTGTGTGTTAATAAGGAAAGTGTGAATAAATTCCATGCTTGGTGGTGGAGATGAATGACAGGGAGTCAGTCTTGATCAATGCCGCAAAGGTATCAATAATTGTTTTAAAATATGTATAAAGTTACATAAATTTTACTTTGTAAAAATGTCAAAATGTCTTCTATTTTTTCAACCGGAAGCATGGTTGTTCTTCATTTCAAGTGTGTGTGTTAATAAGGAAAGTGTGAATAAATTCCATGCTTGGTGGAATTTTTGGCGGTGGAGATGAATGACAGGGAGTCAGTCTTGATCAATGCCGCAAAGGTATCAATAATTGTTTTAAAATATGTATAAAGTTACATAAATTTTACTTTGTAAAAATGTCAAAATGTCTTCTATTTTTTCAACAGGAAGCATGGTTGTTCTTCATTTCAAGTGTGTGTGTTAATAAGGAAAGTGTGAATAAATTCCATGCTTGGTGGAATTTTTGGCGGTGGAGATGAATGACAGGGAGTCAGTCTTGATCAATGCCGCAAAGGTATCAATAATTGTTTTAAAATATGTATAAAGTTTCATAAATTTTACTTTGTAAAAATGTCAAAATGTCTTCCATTTTTTCCCCAGGAAGCATGATTGTTCTTCATTTCAAGTGTGTGTGTTAATAAGAAAAGTGTGAATAAATTCCATGCTTGGTGGAATTTTTGGTGGTGGAGATGAATGACAGGGAGTCAGTCTTGATCAATACCGCAAAGGTATCAATAATTGTTTTAAAATATGTATAAAGTTACATAAATTTTACTTTGTAAAAATGTCAAAATGTCTTCTATTTTTTCCCCAGGAAGCATGATTGTTCTTCATTTCAAGTGTGTGTGTTAATAAGGAAAGTGTGAATAAATTCCATGCTTGGTGGAATTTTTGGCGGTGGAGATGAATGACAGGGAGTCAGTCTTGATCAATGCCGCAAAGGTATAAATAATTGTTTTAAAATATGTATAAAGTTACATAAATTTTACTTTGTAAAAATGTCAAAATGTCTTCTATTTTTTCCCCAGGAAGCATGATTGTTCTTCATTTCAAGTGTGTGTGTTAATAAGGAAAGTGTGAATAAATTCCATGCTTGGTGGAAATTTTGGTGGTGGAGATGAATGACAGGGAGTCAGTCTTGATCAATGCCGCAAAGGTATCATTAATTGTTTTAAAATATGTATAAAGTTACATAAATTTTACTTTGTAAAAATGTCAAAATGTCTTCTATTTTTTCCCCAGGAAGCATGATTGTTCTTCATTTCAAGTGTGTGTGTTAATAAGGAAAGTGTGAATAAATTCCATGCTTGGTGGAATTTTTGGTGGTGGAGATGAATGACAGGGAGTCAGTCTTGATCAATGCCGCAAAGGTATCAATAATTGTTTTAAAATATGTATAAAGTTACATAAATTTTACTTTGTAAAAATGTCAAAATGTCTTCTATTTTTTCCCCAGGAAGCATGATTGTTCTTCATTTCAAGTGTGTGTGTTAATAAGGAAAGTGTGAATAAATTCCATGCTTGGTGGAATTTTTGGTGGTGGAGATGAATGACAGGGAGTCAGTCTTGATCAATGCCGCAAAGGTATCAATAATTGTTTTAAAATATGTATAAAGTTACATAAATTTTACTTTGTAAAAATGTCAAAATGTCTTCTATTTTTTCCCAGGAAGCATGATAGTTCTTCATTTCAAGTGTGTTTGTTAATAAGGAAAGTGTGAATAAATTCCATGCTTGGTGGAATTTTTGGTGGTGGAGATGAATGACAGGGAGTCAGTCTTGATCAATGCCGCAAAGGTATCAATAATTGTTTTAAAATATGTATAAAGTTACATAAATTTTACTTTGTAAAAATGTCAAAATGTCTTCTATTTTTTCCCCAGGAAGCATGATTGTTCTTCATTTCAAGTGTGTGTGTTAATAAGAAAAGTGTGAATAAATTCCATGCTTGGTGGAAATTTTGGTGGTGGAGATGAATGACAGGGAGTCAGTCTTGATCAATGCCGCAAAGGTATCAATAATTGTTTTAAAATATGTATAAAGTTACATAAATTTTACTTTGTAAAAATATCAAAATGTCTTCTATTTTTCCCCAGGAAGCATGATTGTTCTTCATTTCAAGTGTGTGTGTTAATAAGGAAAGTGTGAATAAATTCCATGCTTGGTGGAATTTTTGGCGGTGGAGATGAATGACAGGGAGTCAGTCTTGATCAATGCCGCAAAGGTATCAATAATTGTTTTAAAATATGTATAAAGTTACATAAATTTTACTTTGTAAAAATGTCAAAATGTCTTCTATTTTTTCCGCAGGAAGCATGATTGTTCTTCATTTCAAGTGTGTGTGTTAATAAGGAAAGTGTGAATAAATTCCATGCTTGGTGGTGGAGATGAATGACAGGGAGTCAGTCTTGATCAATGCCGCAAAGGTATCAATAATTGTTTTAAAATATGTATAAAGTTACATAAATTTTACTTTGTAAAAATGTCAAAATGTCTTCTATTTTTTCCCCAGGAAGCATGATTGTTCTTCATTTCAAGTGTGTGTGTTAATAAGGAAAGTGTGAATAACTTCCATGCTTGGTGGAATTTTTGGGGGTGGAGATGAATGACAGGGAGTCAGTCTTTATCAATGCCGCAAAGGTATCAATAATTGTTTTAAAATATGTATAAAGTTACATAAATTTTACTTTGTAAAAATGTCAAAATAACTTCTATTTTTTCCCCAGGAAGCATGATTGTTCTTCATTTCAAGTGTGTGTGTTAATAAGGAAAGTGTGAATAAATTCCATGCTTGGTGGTGGAGATGAATGACAGGGAGTCAGTCTTGATCAATGCCGCAAAGGTATCAATAATTGTTTTAAAATATGTATAAAGTTACATAAATTTTACTTTGTAAAAATGTCAAAATGTCTTCTATTTTTTCAACCGGAAGCATGGTTGTTCTTCATTTCAAGTGTGTGTGTTAATAAGGAAAGTGTGAATAAATTCCATGCTTGGTGGAATTTTTGGCGGTGGAGATGAATGACAGGGAGTCAGTCTTGATCAATGCCGCAAAGGTATCAATAATTGTTTTAAAATATGTATAAAGTTACATAAATTTTACTTTGTAAAAATGTCAAAATGTCTTCTATTTTTTCAACAGGAAGCATGGTTGTTCTTCATTTCAAGTGTGTGTGTTAATAAGGAAAGTGTGAATAAATTCCATGCTTGGTGGAATTTTTGGCGGTGGAGATGAATGACAGGGAGTCAGTCTTGATCAATGCCGCAAAGGTATCAATAATTGTTTTAAAATATGTATAAAGTTTCATAAATTTTACTTTGTAAAAATGTCAAAATGTCTTCCATTTTTTCCCCAGGAAGCATGATTGTTCTTCATTTCAAGTGTGTGTGTTAATAAGAAAAGTGTGAATAAATTCCATGCTTGGTGGAATTTTTGGTGGTGGAGATGAATGACAGGGAGTCAGTCTTGATCAATACCGCAAAGGTATCAATAATTGTTTTAAAATATGTATAAAGTTACATAAATTTTACTTTGTAAAAATGTCAAAATGTCTTCTATTTTTTCCCCAGGAAGCATGATTGTTCTTCATTTCAAGTGTGTGTGTTAATAAGGAAAGTGTGAATAAATTCCATGCTTGGTGGAATTTTTGGCGGTGGAGATGAATGACAGGGAGTCAGTCTTGATCAATGCCGCAAAGGTATAAATAATTGTTTTAAAATATGTATAAAGTTACATAAATTTTACTTTGTAAAAATGTCAAAATGTCTTCTATTTTTTCCCCAGGAAGCATGATTGTTCTTCATTTCAAGTGTGTGTGTTAATAAGGAAAGTGTGAATAAATTCCATGCTTGGTGGAAATTTTGGTGGTGGAGATGAATGACAGGGAGTCAGTCTTGATCAATGCCGCAAAGGTATCATTAATTGTTTTAAAATATGTATAAAGTTACATAAATTTTACTTTGTAAAAATGTCAAAATGTCTTCTATTTTTTCCCCAGGAAGCATGATTGTTCTTCATTTCAAGTGTGTGTGTTAATAAGGAAAGTGTGAATAAATTCCATGCTTGGTGGAATTTTTGGTGGTGGAGATGAATGACAGGGAGTCAGTCTTGATCAATGCCGCAAAGGTATCAATAATTGTTTTAAAATATGTATAAAGTTACATAAATTTTACTTTGTAAAAATGTCAAAATGTCTTCTATTTTTTCCCCAGGAAGCATGATTGTTCTTCATTTCAAGTGTGTGTGTTAATAAGGAAAGTGTGAATAAATTCCATGCTTGGTGGAATTTTTGGTGGTGGAGATGAATGACAGGGAGTCAGTCTTGATCAATGCCGCAAAGGTATCAATAATTGTTTTAAAATATGTATAAAGTTACATAAATTTTACTTTGTAAAAATGTCAAAATGTCTTCTATTTTTTCCCAGGAAGCATGATAGTTCTTCATTTCAAGTGTGTTTGTTAATAAGGAAAGTGTGAATAAATTCCATGCTTGATGGAATTTTTGGTGGTGGAGATGAATGACAGGGAGTCAGTCTTGATCAATGCCGCAAAGGTATCAATAATTGTTTTAAAATATGTATAAAGTTACATAAATTTTACTTTGTAAAAATGTCAAAATGTCTTCTATTTTTTCCCCAGGAAGCATGATTGTTCTTCATTTCAAGTGTGTGTGTTAATAAGAAAAGTGTGAATAAATTCCATGCTTGGTGGAAATTTTGGTGGTGGAGATGAATGACAGGGAGTCAGTCTTGATCAATGCCGCAAAGGTATCAATAATTGTTTTAAAATATGTATAAAGTTACATAAATTTTACTTTGTAAAAATGTCAAAATAACTTCTATTTTTTCCCCAGGAAGCATGATTGTTCTTCATTTCAAGTGTGTGTGTTAATAAGGAAAGTGTGAATAAATTCCATGCTTGGTGGAATTTTTGGTGGTGGAGATGAATGACAGGGAGTCAGTCTTGATCAATGCCGCAAAGGTATCAATAATTGTTTTAAAATATGTATAAAGTTACATAAATTTTACTTTGTAAAAATGTCAAAATGTCTTCTATTTTTTCCCCAGGAAGCATGATTGTTCTTCATTTCAAGTGTGTGTGTTAATAAGGAAAGTGTGAATAAATTCCATGCTTGGTGGTGGAGATGAATGACAGGGAGTCAGTCTTGATCAATGCCGCAAAGGTATCAATAATTGTTTTAAAATATGTATAAAGTTACATAAATTTTACTTTGTAAAAATGTCAAAATGTCTTCTATTTTTTCCCCAGGAAGCATGATTGTTCTTCATTTCAAGTGTGTGTGTTAATAAGGAAAGTGTGAATAACTTCCATGCTTGGTGGAATTTTTGGGGGTGGAGATGAATGACAGGGAGTCAGTCTTTATCAATGCCGCAAAGGTATCAATAATTGTTTTAAAATATGTATAAAGTTACATAAATTTTACTTTGTAAAAATGTCAAAATAACTTCTATTTTTTCCCCAGGAAGCATGATTGTTCTTCATTTCAAGTGTGTGTGTTAATAAGGAAAGTGTGAATAAATTCCATGCTTGGTGGTGGAGATGAATGACAGGGAGTCAGTCTTGATCAATGCCGCAAAGGTATCAATAATTGTTTTAAAATATGTATAAAGTTACATAAATTTTACTTTGTAAAAATGTCAAAATGTCTTCTATTTTTTCAACCGGAAGCATGGTTGTTCTTCATTTCAAGTGTGTGTGTTAATAAGGAAAGTGTGAATAAATTCCATGCTTGGTGGAATTTTTGGCGGTGGAGATGAATGACAGGGAGTCAGTCTTGATCAATGCCGCAAAGGTATCAATAATTGTTTTAAAATATGTATAAAGTTACATAAATTTTACTTTGTAAAAATGTCAAAATGTCTTCTATTTTTTCAACAGGAAGCATGGTTGTTCTTCATTTCAAGTGTGTGTGTTAATAAGGAAAGTGTGAATAAATTCCATGCTTGGTGGAATTTTTGGCGGTGGAGATGAATGACAGGGAGTCAGTCTTGATCAATGCCGCAAAGGTATCAATAATTGTTTTAAAATATGTATAAAGTTTCATAAATTTTACTTTGTAAAAATGTCAAAATGTCTTCCATTTTTTCCCCAGGAAGCATGATTGTTCTTCATTTCAAGTGTGTGTGTTAATAAGAAAAGTGTGAATAAATTCCATGCTTGGTGGAATTTTTGGTGGTGGAGATGAATGACAGGGAGTCAGTCTTGATCAATGCCGCAAAGGTATCAATAATTGTTTTAAAATATGTATAAAGTTACATAAATTTTACTTTGTAAAAATGTCAAAATGTCTTCTATTTTTTCCCCAGGAAGCATGATTGTTCTTCATTTCAAGTGTGTGTGTTAATAAGGAAAGTGTGAATAAATTCCATGCTTGGTGGAATTTTTGGCGGTGGAGATGAATGACAGGGAGTCAGTCTTGATCAATGCCGCAAAGGTATAAATAATTGTTTTAAAATATGTATAAAGTTACATAAATTTTACTTTGTAAAAATGTCAAAATGTCTTCTATTTTTTCCCCAGGAAGCATGATTGTTCTTCATTTCAAGTGTGTGTGTTAATAAGGAAAGTGTGAATAAATTCCATGCTTGGTGGAAATTTTGGTGGTGGAGATGAATGACAGGGAGTCAGTCTTGATCAATGCCGCAAAGGTATCATTAATTGTTTTAAAATATGTATAAAGTTACATAAATTTTACTTTGTAAAAATGTCAAAATGTCTTCTATTTTTTCCCCAGGAAGCATGATTGTTCTTCATTTCAAGTGTGTGTGTTAATAAGGAAAGTGTGAATAAATTCCATGCTTGGTGGAATTTTTGGTGGTGGAGATGAATGACAGGGAGTCAGTCTTGATCAATGCCGCAAAGGTATCAATAATTGTTTTAAAATATGTATAAAGTTACATAAATTTTACTTTGTAAAAATGTCAAAATGTCTTCTATTTTTTCCCCAGGAAGCATGATTGTTCTTCATTTCAAGTGTGTGTGTTAATAAGGAAAGTGTGAATAAATTCCATGCTTGGTGGAATTTTTGGTGGTGGAGATGAATGACAGGGAGTCAGTCTTGATCAATGCCGCAAAGGTATCAATAATTGTTTTAAAATATGTATAAAGTTACATAAATTTTACTTTGTAAAAATGTCAAAATGTCTTCTATTTTTTCCCAGGAAGCATGATAGTTCTTCATTTCAAGTGTGTTTGTTAATAAGGAAAGTGTGAATAAATTCCATGCTTGATGGAATTTTTGGTGGTGGAGATGAATGACAGGGAGTCAGTCTTGATCAATGCCGCAAAGGTATCAATAATTGTTTTAAAATATGTATAAAGTTACATAAATTTTACTTTGTAAAAATGTCAAAATGTCTTCTATTTTTTCCCCAGGAAGCATGATTGTTCTTCATTTCAAGTGTGTGTGTTAATAAGAAAAGTGTGAATAAATTCCATGCTTGGTGGAAATTTTGGTGGTGGAGATGAATGACAGGGAGTCAGTCTTGATCAATGCCGCAAAGGTATCAATAATTGTTTTAAAATATGTATAAAGTTACATAAATTTTACTTTGTAAAAATGTCAAAATAACTTCTATTTTTTCCCCAGGAAGCATGATTGTTCTTCATTTCAAGTGTGTGTGTTAATAAGGAAAGTGTGAATAAATTCCATGCTTGGTGGAATTTTTGGTGGTGGAGATGAATGACAGGGAGTCAGTCTTGATCAATGCCGCAAAGGTATCAATAATTGTTTTAAAATATGTATAAAGTTACATAAATTTTACTTTGTAAAAATGTCAAAATGTCTTCTATTTTTTCCCCAGGAAGCATGATTGTTCTTCATTTCAAGTGTGTGTGTTAATAAGGAAAGTGTGAATAAATTCCATGCTTGGTGGTGGAGATGAATGACAGGGAGTCAGTCTTGATCAATGCCGCAAAGGTATCAATAATTGTTTTAAAATATGTATAAAGTTACATAAATTTTACTTTGTAAAAATGTCAAAATGTCTTCTATTTTTTCCCCAGGAAGCATGATTGTTCTTCATTTCAAGTGTGTGTGTTAATAAGGAAAGTGTGAATAAATTCCATGCTTGGTGGAATTTTTGGCGGTGGAGATGAATGACAGGGAGTCAGTCTTGATCAATGCCGCAAAGGTAAAAATAATTGTTTTAAAATATGTATAAAGTTACATAAATTTTACTTTGTAAAAATGTCAAAATGTCTTCTATTTTTTCCCCAGGAAGCATGATTGTTCTTCATTTCAAGTGTGTGTGTTAATAAGGAAAGTGTGAATAAATTCCATGCTTGGTGGAAATTTTGGTGGTGGAGATGAATGACAGGGAGTCAGTCTTGATCAATGCCGCAAAGGTATCATTAATTGTTTTAAAATATGTATAAAGTTACATAAATTTTACTTTGTAAAAATGTCAAAATGTCTTCTATTTTTTCCCCAGGAAGCATGATTGTTCTTCATTTCAAGTGTGTGTGTTAATAAGGAAAGTGTGAATAAGTTCCATGCTTGGTGGAATTTTTGGTGGTGGAGATGAATGACAGGGAGTCAGTCTTGATCAATGCCGCAAAGGTATCAATAATTGTTTTAAAATATGTATAAAGTTACATAAATTTTACTTTGTAAAAATGTCAAAATGTCTTCTATTTTTTCCCCAGGAAGCATGATTGTTCTTCATTTCAAGTGTGTGTGTTAATAAGGAAAGTGTGAATAAATTCCATGCTTGGTGGAATTTTTGGTGGTGGAGATGAATGACAGGGAGTCAGTCTTGATCAATGCCGCAAAGGTATCAATAATTGTTTTAAAATATGTATAAAGTTACATAAATTTTACTTTGTAAAAATGTCAAAATGTCTTCTATTTTTTCCCAGGAAGCATGATTGTTCTTCATTTCAAGTGTGTTTGTTAATAAGGAAAGTGTGAATAAATTCCATGCTTGGTGGAATTTTTGGTGGTGGAGATGAATGACAGGGAGTCAGTCTTGATCAATGCCGCAAAGGTATCAATAATTGTTTTAAAATATGTATAAAGTTACATAAATTTTACTTTGTAAAAATGTCAAAATGTCTTCTATTTTTTCCCCAGGAAGCATGATTGTTCTTCATTTCAAGTGTGTGTGTTAATAAGAAAAGTGTGAATAAATTCCATGCTTGGTGGAATTTTTGGTGGTGGAGATGAATGACAGGGAGTCAGTCTTGATCAATGCCGCAAAGGTATCAATAATTGTTTTAAAATATGTATAAAGTTACATAAATTTTACTTTGTAAAAATGTCAAAATGTCTTCTATTTTTTCCCCAGGAAGCATGATTGTTCTTCATTTCAAGTGTGTGTGTTAATAAGGAAAGTGTGAATAAATTCCATGCTTGGTGGTGGAGATGAATGACAGGGAGTCAGTCTTGATCAATGCCGCAAAGGTATCAATAATTGTTTTAAAATATGTATAAAGTTACATAAATTTTACTTTGTAAAAATGTCAAAATGTCTTCTATTTTTTCCCCAGGAAGCATGATTGTTCTTCATTTCAAGTGTGTGTGTTAATAAGGAAAGTGTGAATAACTTCCATGCTTGGTGGAATTTTTGGGGGTGGAGATGAATGACAGGGAGTCAGTCTTGATCAATGCCGCAAAGGTATCAATAATTGTTTTAAAATATGTATAAAGTTACATAAATTTTACTTTGTAAAAATGTCAAAATGTCTTCTATTTTTTCCCCAGGAAGCATGATTGTTCTTCATTTCAAGTGTGTGTGTTAATAAGAAAAGTGTGAATAAATTCCATGCTTGGTGGAATTTTTGGTGGTGGAGATGAATGACAGGGAGTCAGTCTTGATCAATGCCGCAAAGGTATCAATAATTGTTTTAAAATATGTATAAAGTTACATAAATTTTACTTTGTAAAAATGTCAAAATGTCTTCTATTTTTTCCGCAGGAAGCATGATTGTTCTTCATTTCAAGTGTGTGTGTTAATAAGGAAAGTGTGAATAAATTCCATGCTTGGTGGAATTTTTGGCGGTGGAGATGAATGACAGGGAGTCAGTCTTGATCAATGCCGCAAAGGTATCAATAATTGTTTTAAAATATGTATAAAGTTACATAAATTTTACTTTGTAAAAATGTCAAAATGTCTTCTATTTTTTCCCCAGGAAGCATGATTGTTCTTCATTTCAAGTGTGTGTGTTAATAAGGAAAGTGTGAATAACTTCCATGCTTGGTGGAATTTTTGGGGGTGGAGATGAATGACAGGGAGTCAGTCTTGATCAATGCTGCAAAGGTATCAATAATTGTTTTAAAATATGTATAAAGTTACATAAATTTTACTTTGTAAAAATGTCAAAATGTCTTCTATTTTTTCCCCAGGAAGCATGATTGTTCTTCATTTCAAGTGTGTGTGTTAATAAGGAAAGTGTGAATAAATTCCATGCTTGGTGGAATTTTTGGCGGTGGAGATGAATGACAGGGAGTCAGTCTTGATCAATGCCGCAAAGGTATCAATAATTGTTTTAAAATATGTATAAAGTTACATAAATTTTACTTTGTAAAAATGTCAAAATGTCTTCTATTTTTTCCCCAGGAAGCATGATTGTTCTTCATTTCAAGTGTGTGTGTTAATAAGGAAAGTGTGAATAAATTCCATGCTTGGTGGAATTTTTGGCGGTGGAGATGAATGACAGGGAGTCAGTCTTGATCAATGCCGCAAAGGTATCAATAATTGTTTTAAAATATGTATAAAGTTACATAAATTTTACTTTGTAAAAATGTCAAAATGTCTTCTATTTTTTCCCCAGGAAGCATGATTGTTCTTCATTTCAAGTGTGTGTGTTAATAAGAAAAGTGTGAATAAATTCCATGCTTGGTGGAATTTTTGGTGGTGGAGATGAATGACAGGGAGTCAGTCTTGATCAATGCCGCAAAGGTATCAATAATTGTTTTAAAATATGTATAAAGTTACATAAATTTTACTTTGTAAAAATGTCAAAATAACTTCTATTTTTTCCCCAGGAAGCATGATTGTTCTTCATTTCAAGTGTGTGTGTTAATAAGGAAAGTGTGAATAAATTCCATGCTTGGTGGAATTTTTGGTGGTGGAGATGAATGACAGGGAGTCAGTCTTGATCAATGCCGCAAAGGTATCAATAATTGTTTTAAAATATGTATAAAGTTACATAAATTTTACTTTGTAAAAATGTCAAAATGTCTTCTATTTTTTCCCCAGGAAGCATGATTGTTCTTCATTTCAAGTGTGTGTGTTAATAAGGAAAGTGTGAATAAATTCCATGCTTGGTGGAATTTTTGGTGGTGGAGATGAATGACAGGGAGTCAGTCTTGATCAATGTTGTTCTTCATTTCAAGTGTGTGTGTTAATAAGGAAAGTGTGAATAAATTCCATGTTTGGTGGAATTTTTGGTGGTGGAGATGAATGACAGGGAGTCAGTCTTGATCAATGCCGCAAAGGTATCAATAATTGTTTTAAAATATGTATAAAGTTACATAAGTTTTACTTTGTCAAAATGTCAAAATGTCTTCTATTTTTTCCCCAGGAAGCATGATTGTTCTTCGTTCAAGTGAGTGTGTTAATAAGCATGTTACTATTCTGCTGCCTCAAATTGAAGAGTGTCAAGTATCATGGAGTTTATGTTTATCTTGGTTGCAATGAATTCATATTGTCTCTGATGATACAAGGTAGTATTACTTTGTAGCCTTGTATTGTATGGCTCTGTTGAGAGCATTGAAATTGCTAGCAGCTAAAGGCAGAATGCAGGTGTCATATGGGATCTGGTTTATGCAAGTTGAATGGTGTATTAGCTATTCTAACAAGGGTGCAGGCTTAAATCCTTGTTTTGCGGTATTTTATCATTTAAGGTGTTTGTTTTGCTGCAGTTGTTTTTAGGTTGGGAGTTGTATCGTTGTATTATTAGTACCACATGGGTGGCTGTTTGATCACATAACTTGAGTGTTTTAGTATACGCCAAATATCATATACGGTCTTGTCTTTTAAGTTAGATGTTTATAACAAGTTAGTAATTTGATTTTTTTTGTTGTTAAAAATTGATCCTTTGAATTAGAAAATAATTGCGCCGATGTTATATTTTCATCAAACTCAGTTAAAAAGTATTTATATGAACATTTATTGTTAAATTGGTATGTACAAGTTAACCTCTCAAAACTATGTTCTAGTATTTCACCCTCCATTAGTGTGTTTGTTTACTTTAGGATTCCATCTATCTATAGATTCTCTTGTATTATGGTGTTTATAAAATTTGAATGAAGCAACATCTTATTGTCAAAAATCATTTCATTTATAGTATTTGTACCCCAGCGAAGTCTATTCACATAATGTTCCAATAGTCCTCACTTTAGATTTTCCTACGGTCAAAACTATTAGTACAGAATTGGAGAAAAAAATAGCATTATAGTTAAATTGAATGAGTGATTTTTAAAGAGGAGTGTTATTTGAACAACCGACAACCATAATTTACAAAGAAAAAATAAATATTTGTATGAAAACCAAAACAATAGAGAGAGATAAAGTAAAAAAAAAATAACATGAGTATGAGAGAGAAAATTATCACAAAATGGATGTTTAAATATCATTTCTCTTTTAAAATAAGAGTTGTACACCAATGGTGATATTTGTATTTTGTACAACAATGATGATATATTTCTAAACCTCTTATTTAAAAATAGATATTTTTAATTTATACACCTATATTATGCTTCATGGGTAAAAAATAGGACGCATTTTGACACTTTTACAAAGAATAAGAGTTCTGTACTATATTCTTTTTGTGCAAAAATAAATAAATAATAGTTTGAATAAGAGTTTTGTACCAACTAAGGACACACCGGTAAAGATTAGGCAAGTTGTTTGACAAACAAAACTCCGTTCAGTGAATGTAAAATTCCATTCAATGAATACAGTGTACAAGTCATTCACCAATAGAATTTAATGATAAGACTTTTGGACAAATTTGGGCGATCATTTGACCCAAATCACTTGCACTTGCACACCCTTAACCTGGAAATGCATTTTATAGGTTTCAACAAAATTGGCATGGCATGGAAATGGGGGTGGGGAAACTAAAAGTAAGAGGTGTATGTAACACACCTTTAAAAAAGAAAAGAAAGGTGTATGTAACACAATCAATGGTGCCAAACATATGGTAAGAAGTTTACGAGGTCTATACTTTTTTGGTAAGAAATTTACATCCTTGGTAAGGTAAACGAGATATGGTTGTCTATTTACAGAACTATCGAGAGGGAGAATATGTTAATGTCCTTCGAAATTAATCTTGAAATTAATCATAAAAATTATCGAGAGGGAGAATATTTTAATAATCTTGAAATTAAATTTATCAAGTTTTTATATGTTATGTCCAATTAAATAGAAAAGATTAAAGTCAAAAGACATATTATTGACTAAAATTAAGAAAAACTCTTAGATGTCAATAATGCCAGTTTAGACCGACTTAATAAAATTTCAAGCAAAAAGGCATCTTTTAGAGGAAAAAAAAAGCATGTTGTTCTTAAGTTGTTTTAATCTTAGTTCCATAGGCTACGCAAGATAGGTAACTTAAGAAAATAATTTATAGATTATACAAAAATAATTCAACATTATTTTATTGTGTTATAGAAAAAGCTTATTCATAAAAATAATAGTTTATTCTTAAAAAAAAATGTATGTCCATAGTGACCTCAACATTCACATAGATTTAAAATTACATTTAATACATAATAAGATGTATGTAATATTATTATAAAGTTGTATATTTATATCTATATATATTCATTAAAGATTTAAAGTGTATTCAACTATATTTACTCTTTTATTTATTGCTTTTTGACTCATATTTACTCTTTTATATATTTCTATAATAATTTAATGATTATTATGATACATTCTTATCTATTGCTTTTTGACTCATATTTACTCTTTTATATATTTCTATAATAATTAATTTTGGTTCACCAATGTCTATATAAATTTGGTTCTAAAAAAAATTATTGTAAGAAAAAGATGGAATCTACAAGAAAATTTTCTCTAACAATGATATTCTTTTTGGCTTTTTTAATCGTAGCATCAGGTCTAAAACTGACAGGTGATTCGTGCTATTGTGTAGATATTATAATTTTTGTCACCTCTTATATTTTCCCATTCAAATCTTAAACATTTTGAGAGCAATATTTTTCTTATGTCTAAGTATTATTTGTTTATGCAGATATTCGTATGGAATCACAAGGTAGGAGAATGGCTCATGAAGTAGGCCCACCAAGTTGTAAATCAGATAGAGATTGCAAGAATTATAAATGCCCTCCCTCATTACCAGTTCCATATTGTGAAACATATAGGTGTCAATGTGGTAACTGATCTAAACCAGCCTCAACCAATAAAATCTCTAGTCCAAGACCCTCATTTACAAATTATTGAGAAAAATCATCTTGTTTGGATGATAATAATATATAAAATATGAATTTGAAGAGGTTATCAAATAATATATTGTATTAAAATCTTACAAAAATGAAATAAAATTGTTGGCTGCTTTTAATTTTGATTAGCTTAGTCAACTTTATATTACATAATATGTTAACTTTATTTTACACTTTACTCACTTTAGAGGATCTAAACCCTTGAGTTTGATAGCTATATTACATAATTCCCTTGAGTAGATATTATAATTTTTGTCACCTCTTACAGTATACCTTCAATTCCATCTTTGCTCTTCATTTTGGACTTCACCCAATCCACAATGTTTTCTCCTTCATCGAATTCATGATCTGTCACACGCTTTCCACTTAAAATTTCCATTAACACCACCCCATAGCTTTAAATATCAATCTTCTCATTAACTTGGAAGGTATCAACATATTCTGTAAAAAAAAAACCATTTAACATCAACAATTTTATGTCAATATTATTTCACCTTCTAGTATTACCGTGCGGCACTGAAATAAGACTAAACACAAACTATACTAACATTAAAAAAAAAAAATTCACTCATTTTACTTCAATCGATATTAACTATAACATAAAAAATGATAAGAATAGAAATGAAAATAAGAAGGTGGAGCTGACCTGGAGCAATGTAACCATACGTTCCAGCAAGATCAGACACAGGCTCATCAAATCGAATCAATCTAGCAAGTTGAAAATCAGTCACTCTAACATTCATCTCATCATCCAATAAAACATTACTAGGTTTAAGATCTCTATGCACAATGGGTGGATCACAATCATGATGTAAATAACATATAGCTTGTGCCACACCACATGCTATCTTATACCTAGTTGACCAATCAAACATATTTACCATATTGTCCTTTGCAAAAACTCATCAAGGTTCCCATTTGGCATATACTCATCAAGCAACATTGTACTTTTCTTACTAGTGCAACAACCCAACAATCTCAATATGTTTCTATGCCTCACATTCTTTAATACCTCTAATTCAGCTAAAACTTCTCCCCTCTGTCGGATTACCGCGTTCGGTTTCAAAGATAGCTTTTTAACGGCTATGATTTCTCCACTTTGGTTTTCCCCTTTATACACCATTCCACCTGATCCACTTCTGATTTTGTTATCAGAAATTGACGCCAAATTTACAATTTCCTCCGCCGTGAAATTTAACCCCCGACCGTTCATTTTTACGGTTAGCTTCGTTACCGTGAAATGGATCAAAACGATGAATCAATTATAAGTGCATTTTCCTCTTTTTTCCTTTATGATGATATTTTAGGTATTCGACTCTATCTTTATGCTTTCAATTGTCCTTGGGTACAAAATGGAGATTGCCTTGTCTTAAAAACAAAAAGTATGGACCTCCCAATATGTCTGCAAAATTCCATTCATGGAATGTCGTGTACAAATCATTGACGTCTTACCAGGGGAGGCTAATGTTTTTTTGTAAAATATATAGGGGTATTTGTGACATTAGAGCATACATGAGGGAAGGTTATTGTATTTTTCCCTAAATTATATTCACTTTGTAAACGGAAAAAGTTGTTTTTATCCTCTAGTAAATTTTTTTTTTTTATTCATCCTCTATACTACATATAATGGTCCGGATAGTATAACGTCTAACACTTTGACGAGGTTTTGATCATCTGATCAATTTTTCTTTCTAATGGAATAGATTACTCATGTGTTATATGCATACAATTTATGATCTTTTTATCTTATGAATGTTGAATGGTTATTCTTTTTGACAGAAAATTACCCGAATTGTCGTACACGTTGTAGAGGTTCCATGAGTGGAGATAAAAGAGGGATAAAGGGTGAGGTAATAATTTCAAGTTTGTAGGCCAAGACTATATTTCATGGACATACGAGGGCAATGCAGATACATTGAAACTATATAAAAGTAAAAAATATCTCATTATATATTATGATTCACATTATTTCTTGTATCTTAGAGTTTCATTGAGTCCTATGTATGCATATCATACGTATATTAATCTTAAGAGACATACCCTTCTCTAATTGAAACTCATTGACTTTATTTCACCTTTATTCCTAATTTTTCACTTAGGATGAATATATTTGAAATTGACATGAGCGTTAAAAGAGATAGCTCACTATTTAAAATTCAATTATAGTTGTTGTCGTGTGCAGTGGCGGAGCCAGAAGAACAAAAAAACTTCAGATGGACCGCTAAAATAAATTTAATCTATAATATATAAACTTAAAATTTAAGTTATAATATAAATGTAGCACATTTTTTTTTTATATTATAGCGATTAAGCATAAATTTCATCATAAAAAAAATTACATATTTTAAAAAAATCTCTACTGAATAACTTAAAATCATCAATAATAGGCTTAGAACAATTCACGACATAAAAAAATATATTATAATCAAGTACTACCCCTAGAATGAAATATAAAGATAGTTAGGATGCTAATTCTTTTATGTCATTGCTTTTATTTTCTTTAGCATATTTATTTAGTGTTAATATTATCTCATGTATATTTTTTTAGTTTATTTAGTGTTAATATCATCTCATGCATTTTATCTTTATTTATCATTTTTTTTACTTGTCATTTTTATCTATTTATTTATGCTTTAGAATGTATTTTAGGGACAAATGTAAATATAAATGAGAATATTGCATTGCATGCATATTTATTTATTCCGCTTTTATGTATAAAGAAAAAATGCAAAAAAAATAGCAGTGTAGTTTAATGCAAGGAAAAGAGAATTTCCATTTTGATCCAACGTCATTATGAAAAATCCCTCGTGCTTTATTTTATTTTGTCACGCTTTATTTTATTAGACTTTAATTAGGATAAATATAAAATCAAAAAACTGGTCGCATAGGTGGTTGGGCGAAGCTCCGCTCTGCGAGCGTTTTCCTCGCTTATTTGAGTTGGCTGTGAACAAAACCATTTCTGTGGCTACTTTGTTTGATAGAGGTCTGGAGTTGGATGGGGAGGGCTGGTGTTGGAGGAGGAGGCTGAGGGCGTGGGAGGAATCGTTTTTAGAGGAGTGTAGGACGTTACTGTTTGATGTTTCTCTGGTTCCAAATGTTTCAGATACTTGGGAGTGGATTCCTGACTGTGCGGTGGGCTACTCCGTGAGGGGAGCTTATGCGTTGTTGACTGCTGGTGCTGACTCTCCTATTGCTTTACCTGTCGAGTTGGTGTGGCATCCTCAGGTTCCGGTGAAGGTTTCGGTCTTTGCCTGGCGGTTGATTCGGGATCGGCTTCCAACGAAAGCCAATTTGGTCAGGCGAGGTGTTATTATTGCGGATGCTTCTTTGTGTGTTTCTGGATGCGGATGCGTGGAGACGGTTGGACATTTATTCTTATCTTGCTCTACGTTCGCACCGTTATGGCATCTGGTGCGGGGATGGCTTGGTGTTGCTGAGGTGGATTCTAATATGCTTGCTGATCACTTTGTCCAGTTGTCAGGAGACGGGAAAGCAAAAAGGTCTTTTATGCAGCTCATCTGGCTCCTGTGTACTTGGGTGCTGTGGAATGAACGTAATAATCGTATGTTCAACAATATAGTTACGAGTGTTCCAAGCCTGCTAGATAAGGTCAAATTGTTAGCGTTAGATTGGTTGAAAGCCAAGAAGGTTGTTTTTGTTCATGGTACGCAGAGATGGTGGTCAAGCCCTTTTGTTTGTTTGGGTATTGGCTAACTCACTTTTCATTCCTCTGTTTGGTTGTCATTGTAATTGTAATTGTACTTGTACTTTCCCAGTGGGTCCTTAGGCACTTCTTGTGCTTGGGAGCTACTGTTTGAAGAGTTATATATATCATTTTGATTTCTTCAAAAAAAAAACATTCAAATATTCAAAAATCACAAAAATGTATTTTTCTATACAAACCTTGATTTTCAATCAAGTGACTCCTCATTTTTTTCTAAATCAAATTTCAATCAATTTTAATCATATTTAGACTTTATTTTCTTCTATTAAAATCAATCAAATCCACTTCATTTTGGCCACTTTGGCTTTTTATCTTCAAAACCATTTTCAAAATTAAAATCAATCAAACAAATCACTCGACTTTTGACCCCGAACCACGTGATTTTGATTCCGCTCGGATACGTAGGCAAAAGACTTTGTCTTTCCAAATCAACAAAAATACAAAAACATTTTCTTTCTTTCTTTATTTACACTTAACTTTTTTTTTGCAAGCAAGTAATCATTTTAGCATAAAATAAATAAATGCAAGAGGTTCCTATAGAATACTATAGACACTTAGGGTGTTAAAACCTTCCCTTAACATAACCAACCCCCAAACCATTAATCTCTAAAAATTAGGGTTTATTCGAACTTTTCCCCTTTTCCTTGGAAAAAATAAAAGCTTGGTGGTGAACTTAAAATTACAAGTCAACGTTAATCAATAGCTTGATATCGAAAAAATCACCGTGACACTCCTCAAGAGAAGGATGATGAGTTAACTCAAGAAGCTCAAATGGCTACTGCAAACACTAAACAAGAACTTCAGAAAGTTGACTCAACTGATGAAGCTAGAGTTCAAAATGTTGTAGATCCTCCCACGGAACAACTTCAGAAAGTTCTTGAAGTTGAAGAAAATGCTCATGAGGTTGTTGAAGCTATTGGAGAAGGATCTCAGAAAACTAATGAAGATCAGGACATGCATGACATGGTTGAAATCCTGGTTTCTCAAATCCTAAGTGAAGGAAATGCTCACATGCATACATATATTAATCTTAAAAAAATGTGTTTCTTCTCTAATTGAGATAAATGTTACTGTTAATTTTCATATCTTATCAACATATATGTCTCTTGAAACTCATCGAGTTTATCTCACCCTTATTCTTAATTTTTCACTTAGCATAAATATATTTGAAATTGACATGAATGTTAAAAGAGATAACTCACTATTTAGAACTCAATTATAGTTCTTGTCGTGTGCAGTGGAGGATAAAAAAAAACTTTAGGTGGGCCACTAAAATAAATTTAATCTATAATATATAAACATAAAATTTAAGTTATAATATACATGAAGCAAAAAAAAAATTACAGTGAATAAGCATAAATTTGATCATTTGGCTGGATAGCGACTCCACAAGTATTCTTTTGATATTTTTTTGAATTCATTGTTGGTTCTTATTATGTTACGTAACATATGACATAATGCTTGCAGTCTTAGGATTCATGTTATTTCTTCTCATATTTTTCGTGAAGGTATCTGTTGCACGGATAAATTAGCTAATATGGATCACTCCATGAATGGTGCGGTTTGGCTTGATACTCTTCCAGATGAGTTGAAGATTGATTTCTTTTGGGATAGATGCGGTTTATCTAACTACATATTTCCATAGTCTGTTTTTTTGGGTTGTATTTGATTTCCGTCTGCTGTTTATTTCTGTTTTTTCCTTTATGTTTCTTTTTGAGGGTTTCGGTTTAGTCCCTGCTCCTTTGTAATTATTTTCCCCTTTTTTTTAATAAAATTTCTAGAGTTTGGCGACATAGGATGAATGTTTCTCGGGATGCCAACCTATCTGAGATGTCGATGCTACCTCTTTATGCTTGTCCTCTTTCCTTTCTTATAGAAAAAAAATCATTAAACTTAAACTACATATTTAAAAAAATTCTCTACTCATTTTGAGTAACCTAAAATCATCAATAATAGACTTAGAACAATTCGCGACATGAAAATATATATATATATATATATATATATATATATATATATATATATATACACCCCTGGAATGAAATATAAAGATAGTAAAGAGGTCAATGTATGCGGTTTAAAATATAGTTTACGAACATCAACTTTTCAACTATCATTTTTCTTATACTTCATTCCGCATGGAGTATATTATAAATAATATTTATAAAATTAAATATTTGTATGATATAATATTATTTAATAATATTTTAACAAATAATAGATGGTTTATTATATTAGCTATACTAAAGGGAGAAGGATCCTTGTATTTATTTTTTAAAAAATCAACAAAAAAGAAAAAATGAAGTTCTATACTGATAATATATATATATATATATATATATATATAGAGAGAGAGAGAGAGAGAGAGATGTATGTATGGAAGGACATAAATACTGATAATGAATTGTTATTGGAAAATGCTAATGTGCACGACACCAATTGTCGTGCAAATCCCACGAATACCTTTCCACTCTATTAAATTCATCCGCTCTGTTGTATGCCACCCACCACCAAACTCAGCTTCCTCTATATGGTTTACTTATAATACTATTTGACCATGAAAGTCACTGATTCTATTGGTTTTTTACATTTACACCCCATCCTCGTGGCTAGTGGTTGAAATGTTGATACAAAGAGGCGATAATGATAGGGAACCATGAGAGATAGGCGAAGGTATTTGTGGAGAGAGAAAGAGATAGATCGATAGATAGAGAGAGAGAGAGAGAGAGAGAGAGTGAGAATCGGTAAAACGACGATGGCAAGACATAACAACAAATATGACAACAATTACCAGAGGAAACAACAAAGATGGTGACAACGGTAATGGCGAAGAGAGATAACAACATGGACGATGAGAAACAACATCAACAAGGGTTGTTTAGACAACGGTGGCAGGAGAAACCAATACCAACAATAGTTGATGGAAGGTTTTCATTCTTTGTTTTGAAGAAGCTGGAGGTTTCCATTATAAAAAAAAGTTTGCAGACGTAAAATCCATTTGATGTTTGTTTTTTTAAAAAACATAACAAATAGAAAAGGAAGTTATACATGGGTAAAACTCAAATAAATATGTGTTGTGCATTTGACTGTTGTGCCATAAAACACTACTCGTTGTTATTTGTATCTAGTTATAACCATTATTTATGGGTGACTTCTAGGGTGAGGGTTCAAATAGGTCCCTCACCGGTGGACCACTTAAGTTAACCGTTGGATTAAAAAAATCTATATGATCTCTTTAGTCGGGACCACGCTAGATCGGATCTCGTCTATCTGCATCACATTCAGTTAATTATATCATCAGTGCATCTGCCATGCTTGAGTTCTGACCGGATTTGACAACCCCACAAGTTCGGTGAAAACACCCATAAATAAAGACACAAATAGGTTCTTGGTTATTTTCCTCTCCTGTTCTATCAAAAGCATCCATGATATAGGTTATTATTATGATTTACAAGAGTATAGTTCTATATTGTCTTGCCACCGCCAGCACAATTTTCTGATCGCAAAACTTCATATTACAAGGAAAAAATTCGTAAAATCTAATTGCATCCATACTATAAATTTCAATTTTTAAAAAACTTGAAGATTTTTATAAGTCAATGCCGGATCATAATACAATATTTAAGTTAAAGAACAAGAAAGAGAAAAGAAGGATTTCATTTTTGTGATTTGGAAGAATTTGATGATTTGAGAGAGTGGCAGTTGTGGTTGGGAGCGTGAGAGGAAGAGAGGTGAAAGAAGGTAAAAAAATATTTTGTGTGAGTGGTACATAGTAAGATCTCTTGGAATTACTCAATCTGATGGCATTTTTTAATGGTTCATCATGAACCATTTGGTTGATGGTTCACCTTAGAATCCACCATATTTATGTGGTGTGAAATATCATTATAAATTATTCAATTTGATTCCTAATTTTTTTTTAATATCACTACTATTGATTCCTAATTTTATTTTGATATATCACTATTATTTAATGAATATTCTAGATTTGTATGTACACATAATTATAAATTAGTTGTACCCTAATAGGAGTCAGTGCGTGTGTGTGTGTGTAAGAAATCGGTACATGGATAAGGAATTCATAATTTTGCCCTTTTGTTAAATATTTTTCAACCATTTTAAAGTGAGCGTGTATGTAAATGTCTTAAACACATTGCCTTAATGAAACAATTAAAGCTATCCCTTTTCTATGATAGTAAGCCCACACAAAGCCTTAAAAATAACACAATATAAAAGACTCATACAACAATAATCACAGTAAGCTTTATGTGATAATATTTCACAATTAAGTCTAATGAAAAAGATAAAAATATAATCCAATATTATCATGGCAAATTAATTACGATATATTTGGAGAATAAAGTTGACTATCGTAATCAAAATTAAAATAATCTGACAATTTTATTTTATTTTTGTAAGATTTTCATATAAATATGATCCAATAACCCTTTGTAATTATTATTTTATAAATTATTCGCATCTAAACACAATGATTATTTTCCAATATTCCATTATTCATTACTCAGTTTGTAATTGAGTGTGTTGGTCTAAGAATTTTATTGATGGGTTCTGAGATCAATCAATTAAAACAATCACATCTGTCAACTCGACAATAAGGAACTTTTGGAGGTGGGCAATAATAATGAATTTTTATACAATCTTCATCTGAGTGACAACTTTTGTAGGGATCATGATCCACTCTCCATGCTTGCGATTCCATGTGCAAATCTACATTGACAAACAATATTTGGATTAAAAAATTATAATGTATCCACAATATGTAATAATAGATGTTTAAACTATAAGAAGTGAAAAGTCAAAATATAATAGATTAAAACTCCTAAAATCATCTATTGCTTTTACACCTGATGCCAAGATAAAGAAAGCCAAAATGAATGCCAATACTAATGAAAATTTTCTTGTAGAATCCATCTTGCTCATACAATATGTTTTTTGATGTATGTTTATATAGACATTGTTAAGTACATCTTTAACATCATTTTTTTATTTGATGCATATAATATAAGTATGATAGGAATATTATAAATGCATTAAATGAAAATACAATTATAATAATGCATATAGTTGACTACAATTTAAATAATTTATATATTTATATATGGTAAATGATATTTGAATTGTTAAATTAAATATTTACATGAGGCAAATTCGTTAATAAGATGTGTAAAATTACATAGGATTCTTACTTCTACAAAGTTAAGCTGCTTTCTTTTTGGTGGCTGAATGCAACATTATAAAGTTTGTTGTAGATTATCATAGTTGGTGGTTGTTCCCTTTTGTTTGTTTGGACATGGGTTGATTTTCACTTGTTGCTGTTTTTTCTAGATTTTTTTTTAAACCTTGGGGTTTCTTTCTGCGCATCTTGTGCTAAGGAGAACAATTGTTTGGTTTTAATATATTCCATTTTATTTTATTAAAAAAAGATTCTTACATGTATAATAAATCTTTAAAGAAGGCAAATAAATAAATTCAACAAGTAAATTCACTTTGATAGGGACATTGTGATATGTAGGAGCCAAAGTTCGAATTCAAGATTTCCAGCATATTTACCTTAAGGGGTGAAACTCTGACTAATAAACTACTGAATCCAAATAATCAAAAAATGCAAACATTAATTGGTCTACATTTCAAAAATAGATATTAATTATTTATTCACCTTAATAGTGAATTTTCAACTATTAGACTAATTGAAAAATAATAATGCAAATTTTTATCCTAATTTGAATTGCTTTGGAATGAGAATGCTATCATGTGAAATCTAGAGAAATTGTTAAATACATTAAACTTCGGTTGACTAACTTTTTTTTTGGGAAGTTGACTAACTTAATACATATCAATTTTATTTACTTTTACCAGAAAATATGTCCCTTGTTTAATTGATTTGTGATTTGCTTTTGCAGTGAATGAATTAATTTGTGATTGACCAAATTTAAAGTTTATGTTAGGTTTAAATACACTTTTTACCCCTTCACTTTTTTAAAAAATGGCAAAAGTGACCCCCTTGTTTAGCCTCTTTTGCAAAACATCAATTTTGACTTGGTAACCACGTGTGTATTTATAGAATTAAAAAAAAAAAGGATTGATTGGAGGGAGCACGTAACATTCATCTTCTTCATTCATTTCTTAAAAAAAAATGCAGAATATTCATCTTCTTCATACCAAAATATTCACAAAAAAAAACCATCAACACAAAAAACCTACAAAAAACAAAATCCAAAAATAGAAAATATAAAAGCAAAACCATAACAACCCATAAATTAATTAATTTGTTGACCGTAAAAATCCAGCAACAACAAACCAAAAACCAATTAACCCATGAAAATACAATAGATTTCTAGATGGTTGATGACAGGTGATCTACGTTATTCTTAGCATGTTTTTCAGTCTATTTTAGTAGGTTTTATGAGCAAACAGAGGAGTATTAGATCAATTCTCTATGATTTCAGGATATTTGTAATGCTTTCTATCTTTGAGTATGTACTTATATTTTTCTCTCTATCTATTAAATTCATCCGCTCTGTTGTATGCCACCCACCACCAAACTCAGCTTCCTCCATATGGTTTACTTATAATACTATTTGACCATGAAAGTCACTGATTCTATTGGTTTTTTACATTTACACCCCATCCTTGTGGCTAGTGGTTGAAATGTTTATACAAAGAGGTGATAATGATATGGAACCATGAGAGATAGGCGAAGGTGTTTGTGGAGAGAGAAAGAGATAGATAGATAGATAGATAGAGAGAGAGTGAGAATCGGTAAAACGACGATGGCAAGACTGTTGGAACAAAGGTGTTCAGCAATACCACGTTTTGAGTTTTGATGATAACAAGGTATTAAAAGTTGTCGATTGGATATTGCTAATATTTGTTTAAGTATGCAGGATATCAATCAAGATTTATATCTTAGAAAGTATTCTGTTTGAACAATTTTAAGAGCAAAGATCCAGAGAAGCTTGTTGCTTGTGATTCTGTATCGAAGAGAGTCTGAAGACTGTATCGAAGAGAGTCTGATGACTGTATCGAAGAGAGTCTAAAGACTATCAGAATCTGAAAACCAAGAGAGTCTGAAGATCATTAGAAGCTAAGTGCTACAGTGAGTCTGAAGCCTGAAATCTGAAGATCTGCTAACAAGGATTTCTAAAGGCATTACGATGCAAAAGAAACTCTCATTTGGAGTAACGGCTAGCTTCAAAGTCAACTTGAGCATGGGATGCTCAACGACAAAGAATGCAGGCCAGTACAGAGTACGTTGTACGAACTCTGTTTCCACTACTCCACTACCTCGTACAGTTTGGCAACTGTGTCTACCGGTATTAATCTTCAAAGGGAATGGAATTCAAATTATGCAATTGAAGGACTATTACCATATCAAGCAACAGATCAACAACCATTGATCAAGCTTCAGAAATCATCCTGATGTGCTGGATGACTCAACGTCTCTTTCCTACGCCTATATAAAGGATAGAAGACTTGAAGAATTGTTGGACTCTACAACTGAAAAACTACGCTGCATTGCTTTCGTATTCAACTGAGTCTTAACAAAAACACATCATCAACTTAGATTATTCTTACAAACTGAGTATTCTAGAATTTCTAAGTTATACAGAAAAACAGAGTCTGTCTTTGTTCGTAACAGAGTCTGTCTTTGTTGTGATAGAAACACGTTTGATTGTTTGTCAAGTGTTTCAACTCTATTCAATTTTCTGTAAATTGTGTCAGAAGTCTCTTGCTTGTGTGCTTGAGCAAAGAAGTCTCTTGGCTGCGTCCTTGAGCAAAGAAGTCTCTTAGTTGTGTCTTTGAGCATTGGAAGTCTCTTGCCTGCGTGTTTGAGCATTGGAAGTCTCTTACTGTGTGTTTGAGCAACTTGTAATATATATTACATTTTAGTGAAACTCTCCTTGGAAGTGCAAGGGAGACAGGACTACTTCCGGTTTGTGGAAGGAACCTGTATAATTGCTTGTGTTCTCTCTTCTCTCTATCTCTTGATTATTTCCGCTGCATCAGAACCTAATCTCCCATCAGACTCTGATCTCCTTCAGACTCTGATATTAAGGAATTAGATTCTCACTCTTCAAGAGCTGCGAAAAGCTAACACAATTCAACCCCCCTTCTTGTGTTTTTCTCACCTTCAGTTGGTATCAGAGCTCTGGCTCTGTTGTCATAGCACTTAACCGTGTGATAGAAAAGATCCAGAGAAAAACATGTCTTCCAGTGAACCTTCTTCTTCTGGTGCTGCTATACCATATGACTATGGATCCAATAACACCTGCCCCACTATGGTGACAGTTACTTTACAGTTTCTCAGACGTGGCCTGTCTGTATTGGGTAAGAACTCAAAGGGCAATGATTTCATTACGTTAAACAAGTTACCTTCGCTTTGTCCCAATACGTTTACGGCTGCATGCTATATGTATTTATTGTTTGTGTTTGTTGGTCCCCTACTCTTTCCAAACAGTCTTCAAACTTTTTCTCTATAAATACATAACACACACAACTCACTTCTCTTTTCACTCTTTGATTTTCTCTCTGAACAAACTTCTTGTTTTCAATTCTTTGCAAAACTTTTTGTTCTTAAACCAAACATTTAGAAACCCCTATAATGGCAAGTGATCTCATCCAATCTGGTGTTATAATCAAGTCCGGAAGTTCCTATGTTATCAAACCCAGAAAATGAACATCATCAAGGAGACTCTGGAAATTCAAGTTGAATCTCCAGTTGATTTTGGTTCACTCAGTCGTCATGGAGTTGACGTTACACCTCATTTCTTATCACAAGGAATGATGAGGTACTTTGGTATGTTGAATGGACCAACATATCAGGAGCTCGTTAGAGATTTTTGGGTTAGGTCAGAAGTCTACGACAAAGCTGAAGCTACTTTGGAAGAAACAGTAGCAATCTCAAACAACCCCAGTCTTGTTGGCAAGAACAGAGACCAAACGGGTTTAAGACCGTACAATGGTCTTGAAATAAGGTCTGCTGTGATGGGAATACCAATAGTTATCACTGAAGAGGTGGTAGCCAGGGCTTGTCAGATGGAGAGCGCTGGTAAATTTCAGTGGAATGTCAACAAGAAGAGTGAATGGGTTGTTGTCTACACAAGTTGTTATTTGAAGGGAGACCCTCAAATAAATTGGTGGATATGCATCCTGAGCATAGGGTGCTTCTGAAGATTATACTGGACAGTATGCTTCAGAAAGGAGGAGGAACAAACACATTGTCTGTGGATCACAAAGTTCTTCTTTATTTTCTTATCAACAAAATAAAGATCAACTTCCCCAGATATGTCTAAGCATGATATGAGAGAATCCTATGTACAATCTGACTTAATGATGGACTTCCCTCCCATATCCAAAGAAGATAATCCTGAAGTTCTTGCAAGATTTGTGGTGGATTACTTCAAGGAGACTGGTAGAATAATAAACTATTCTGCCATTCCTGAGACTGCTGGAGGAGGACCTCTTAAGGTCAAAGGTAAAAGGACCAAGGAAGTGGTTCTCAAGGAAGAGGAAGAGAAGCAGGAGCCTCTCAAGAAAAAGATCAAATCTACTGCTCTTCCTGGAGTGAAAATTGGTTCCCCCAAGACTTTAACTTCTATGCCTTCATCAACATCCTCTGCACTTCGTGAAATTAGGGATATGATTAAAGAAACCAAGGATGAAAAGAAGGCTAAGAAAGATGAGAAGAAAGCGAAGAAAGGCAAGGCTGACAGAGACTTTGACAGAATGGCTCAAGATATTGCTGACTACCTTGATGCTGACTCTGAAGGTGAAGAGAGTCAGATCAAGAAGAGAAAGGTTGATGTGATTCCTGTGGCTAGGGATGTAGCACAAAAGATAGGTACTTCTGTATCTATGATTGAGGATGAACATGCTGCTGGCAAGGCAATGGCAGCAAAAGTAGTGACTGAAGAATTAAAGGAAGAAACTGTCAAAGAAGCTGCTAAGTTGCTTGTTTCTGCTCTTAAACAGAAGAATCCTTCAGCAACTGCAGAAGCTGAGTTATCAGAAGCTACTGTGTCTGATCACTATGCCTCTCAAGAAGCTGGCATTGGCACCTCTGGCAACGTGGCATATAGCTCATCTTCATCTTTGAATCAAGAGTCAGAATCAGATTCAGAATCTGACAACAAACCTTTAAGCCAAATTCTTCCATCCCTCAAAAAATTCATCTCCCTCACCAATCAAACCCATATCATCACATAACCCACTTGACCCGGCAGTAGTTGATTATGTTGATTCAACTATGGACAGAGTAATTCAAGACACAATCACAGTGTCTATGAATCTTCCTGCTGACCATCCTGCTCAACCTTCATTTCTCAAACCACGTCAGGTAATTCAACCTTCTGAAAAGCCTGAAGCAACCATTCAATCCAAACAGCCATCCCCCCAAACTGAAACCATTTGTGTAGACTCTCCAGACACTCTAGATTCTCTTGAAAAACATCTAGGAGGAGAACTACCAAAAACCCCTGCAAAATCCAAATCAACAAAAGCTACTTCATCTGTTTCCAAACCAGACCCAGTACCTGAACCCACAGAGAATCTGACTTTAGCTTCTGTTGAACATTCAGAACCTGTTGTTGAACCAGCTTCTGAAAATCTGGAACAAGCTTCTGATATTGTATCAGAAAATGTAACAGAATGTAGAGCTAAGACCAGAAGAGTTTCCCAACCTCTTTGTGACCCCATAACCTATTTCCCAGGTTTTGAAACTTTTCTAGCTTTGAGAGCTTCTCAACCCTCAACCTCTGAACCTCAAATTGACTTATTTGATTCAAGTAAGATAGATGAGTTCTATGCTTCTTCATGCAATAAGCTCAAAGAAGTTATTGAGCAAAGGTTTGTGCCAATACTTAATGTGAGCTATGAGGACAAGTTCTCTACAGTGAAGACTGAGTTTTTGGATTTTATCACCAAAATTCAGAAGACTGCTGCCAGGGAACAAGCACTTGTTACTGCCAAGCATGTTGAAGAAATCAAGCGGGCTGAGAAAGCTGTTATCTTGGAAAAAGCTCCCATTCTGAGGATTAGAGATACACCATTCTTTGATGAGGATCAGTATATTCCTAGAGAATCAGTGGCTTACAATTCTTTGAAGAGGAAATTGTATAAAGTTCAAGAAGAAGCTAGACAAGAAAGAGAAGCGCATTTGCGAAGAACTGAGGCTCTGGAAGAGATGGTAAAGAAACAGCAAGAGGATCTCCAGAAACTGATGGATCATCTTGCCAAACAAAACCAGCCTTAGTTTAATTTCGTTTTGTTTATTTTTGTAATTCTTGTTTGCTATCTTATGAACTTGTTTTTGCTTACAATTTATACAAGTTGTTTTTGATTCTATTTGCATTCTATTTTTTTTATGCTCTGAATCTTCTATGTTTTCCCTCTGAATCTCATTCTTCCTTAACACATGTTTACACCCTTACCTTAAGTCATTTAAAAATGGGGAGGAACTTGTTCTAAACCTTTTTTTTTTGTTGATGACAAAAGGGGGAGAAGGGAAAGTATTTATGTCAGGGAGAAGAGAGAGAAAATTTCTTTTAATTGCAATGCATGTTCTACGTAAAAGTTAAAGGGAAATCTGCGAAAGGTGCTTAGTTAGACTCTGAGCCCCTGTTTAAGAATCAATTTTCTAAATATTCTGAGAATGAATTTGATTGACTATGAAAGTGAATTTAATTAACCTGGATAGAACTCAAGATGAGCTTACAAACCTCAACTTAAGAACTATCAGACTCAGGGGGAGTCAGAGCTTACAAACCTCAGAACCCCTTAAGTCAACTTGTTAATTAGATTAACAACAATTGACCTTTTAAATACTAATATTTGTCATCATCAAAAAGGGGGAGATTGTTGGAACAAAGGTGTTCAGCAATACCACGTTTTGAGTTTTGATGATAACAAGGTATTAAAAAGTTGTCAATTGGATATTGCTAATATTTGTTTAAGTATGCAGGATATCAATTAAGATTTATATCTTAGAAAGTATTCTGTTTGAACAAAGTTAAAGAGCAAAAAATCCAGAGAAGCTTGTTGCTTGTGATTCTCTTTCAAAGAGAGTCTGAAGACTGCATCGAAGAGAGTCTGAAGACTGTGCCGAAGAGAGTCTGAAGACTGTATCAGAGTCTGAAGACCATCAGAATCTGAGAACCAAGAGAGTCTGAAGATTATCAGAAGCATAGTGCTACAGAGAGTCTGAAGATTATCAGAAGCATAGTGCTACAGTGAGTCTGAAGCCACAAATTTGATAATCTGCTAACAAGGATTTCTACTGCATTGCGATGCAAAAAGAAACTCTCAAATGGAGTAACGGCTAGCTTCAAAGTCAACTTGAGCGTGGGAAGCACAAAGACAAAGATTGCAGGTCAGTACAGAGTACGTTGTACGAACTCTGTTTCCACTACTCCACTACCTCGTACAGTTTGGCAACTATGTCTACCGGTATTAATCCTCAAAGGGAATGGAATTCAAATGATGCTATTGAAGGACTATTACCAAATCAAGCAACAGATCAACAGTCATTGATCAAGCTTCAGAAATCATCCTGGTGTGCTGGATGACTCAACGTCTCTTTCCTACGACTATATAAAGGATAGAAGACTTGGAGAATAAAGGACTCTAGAACTTGAGAAATCACATTGCGCTGCTTTCGTATTCAACTGAGTCTTAACAAAAGCACATTATCAACTTAGATTCTTACAAACTGAGTATTCTAGAATTTCTAAGTTTCACAGAAAAACAGAGTCTGTCTTTTGTGTAAAACAGAGTCTGTCTTCGTTGTAATTGAAACACTATTTGATTGTTGTCAAAGTGTTTCAACTCTATTCAATTTTCTGTAATTGTGTAAAAGTCTCTTGCTTTTGTGCTTGAGCAAAGGAAGTCTCTTGGCTGCGTCCATTGAGCAAAGGAAGTCTCTTAGTTGTGTCTTTGAGAAAGGAAGTCTCTCGCCTGTGTGCTTGAGCAAGGAAGTCTCATACTGTGTGTTTGAGCAACTTGTAATTCGGTATTACATTTTAGTGAACTCTCCTTGGAAGTACAAGGGGGTCAGGACTACTTCCGGTTTGTGGAAGGAACCTGTATAATTGCTTGTGTTCTCTCTTCTCTCTATCTCTTGATTATTCCGCTGCAATCAGAACCTAATCTCCTATCAGACTCTGATCTCATTCAGACTCTGAGTTTAAAGGAATTAGATTCTCACTCCTCAAGAGCTGCGAAAAGCTAACACAATTCAACCCCTCTTCTTGTGTTTTTCTCACCTTCAGTTGGTATCAGAGCTTCGGCTTTGTTGTCATAGCACTTAACCGTGTGACAGAAAAGATCCAGAGAAAAACATGTCTTCCAGTGAACCTTCTTCTTCTGGTGCTGCTATACCATATGACTATGGATCCAATAACAGCAGTAAAAAGGCTGATTATGGAAAAATTCCTAAGTTCAATGGTGATCCTGAAGAATTTTCTTGGTGGAAAACCAACTTCTACAGTTATGTCATGGGTCTTGATGAAGAACTCTGGGACATACTTGAAGATGGTGTTGGTGACTTACAACTTGATGACGAAGGTGCTGCCATTGACCGTAAACTTCACACTGCTGGTCAAAAGAAAATCTACAAGAAACATCATATCATCAGAGGAGCTCTTGTCACTGCTATTCCTAAATCGGAATACATGAAGATGAGTGACAAATCTACTGCTAGAGCCATGTTTGCTTCTCTCTGTGCTAACTATGAAGGAAGCAAAAAGGTCAGGGAAGCTAAAGCTCTTTTATTAGTTCATCAGTATGAACTATTCAAGATGAAAGAGGATGAAAATATTGAGCAGATGTACTCAAGATTTCAAACTCTAGTATCTGGTCTTCAAATACTAAAGAAGAGTTATATAGCTTCTGATCAAGTTAGCAAGATTCTAAGGAGCTTACCCTCTAGATGGAAACCAAAGGTCACTGCAATTGAGGAGGCTAAAGATTTAAACACTTTAAGTGTTGAAGATCTTGTAAGCTCTCTCAAGGTTCATGAGTTAAGTCTCAATGAACATGAGTCTGCAAGAAAGTCCAAAACCATTGCTTTAAAATCAAAGGGAAGGTCCTCAAAGGCTCTCAAGGTTGAAGAGTCTGAAAATGAATCTTCAGCTTCTGAAAGCTCAGAGGAAGATCCTGATGTTGCAAAGGAAATGGCTATGCTTTCAAGCAGAATGCAATACCTTGCTAAGAAGAACAAGAGATTTCTGAGCAAGAGCAGTGGAAAGGGTTTCAAAAAGGAGGAACAGAAAGGTTGCTTCGACTGCAAGAAGACTGGACATTTTATTGCTGACTGTCCAGAGCTGCAGAAGGAGAAATCCAAGTCAAAAAGGCCAACCTTCAAGTCAAGCAAGTTTAAGAAGTAGATCAAGAAAAGTCTGATGGCCACCTGGGAAGATCTTGATAATGAGTCAGGATTTGAGGATGATGATGCTGATGGTGAAGCCAATGTAGCTGTTGGACTAATGGCTACAACCGAATCTGTTAAAGAGACACCTGAGGCAGAATCAGATGCAGACTCTGAAAGTGAAACAGAGGTATATTCTGAACTCACAAGATCTGAATTAGTAGATTCTATCAAAGAACTTCTTGGTCATTTTAAAGCTAAAACCACTGAGTTGAAGAAAGTCAAACAACAGCTTGATAAGCTGTCAAAAAGACATAATTCAACTCTGTTGGAGTTAGAAAGTTTATAAGAAGAAAATGACACTTTATTGATCAAGAAGTGTAGCTGTAAATACTTGAGTGAGCAAGATGTTGCTTTGCAAGAATTTATTGCTACTGGAATTGACAGATCAAGGGTTGCATCCATGATCTATTGTAACACCCTAGTTGTCATTTATTTAATTTCAATTGATTTTAATAAGTTTTTATGATTTTAAATAATTTATGTTGATTTTATGGTGTGTTATATTTTATTATATGATTATTTTGATTATTTAATTAAAATAGGTGAAGAATTATAATTATTAGAAGGTTGGGGATTAAAATGAATTATTTAATATTTTATTGGGAGTTAATTAGAAATAAGTGGGAATTAAGTGGTATTAATAGGAGTTAGAAGGAAAGAGAGTCAGAAAACAGTTTCACATAGAAACAGTGAGAAACAGAGAAAAAGGGAGAAAACCTAGAAAAGAGAGAAGAAGCAAGAGGAGAGAAGAACGCAGTTGAATTCAGGAAATAATCTAAGGTAAGGGTGAGACTTGTTGGAACAAAGGTGTTCAGCAATACCACGTTTTGAGTTTTGATGATAACAAGGTATTAAAAAGTTGTCAATTGGATATTGCTAATATTTGTTTAAGTATGCAGGATATCAATTAAGATTTATATCTTAGAAAGTATTCTGTTTGAACAAAGTTAAAGAGCAAAAAATCCAGAGAAGCTTGTTGCTTGTGATTCTGTTTCAAAGAGAGTCTGAAGACTGCATCGAAGAGAGTCTGAAGACTGTGCCGAAGAGAGTCTGAAGACCATCAGAATCTGAGAACCAAGAGAGTCTGAAGATTATCAGAAGCATAGTGCTACAGAGAGTCTGAAGATTATCAGAAGCATAGTGCTACAGTGAGTCTGAAGCCACAAATTTGATAATCTGCTAACAAGGATTTCTACTGCATTGCGATGCAAAAAGAAACTCTCAAATGGAGTAACGGCTAGCTTCAAAGTCAACTTGAGCGTGGGAAGCACAAAGACAAAGATTGCAGGCCAGTACAGAGTACGTTGTACGAACTCTGTTTCCACTACTCCACTACATCGTACAGTTTGGCAACTGTGTCTACCGGTATTAATCCTCAAAGGGAATGGAATTCAAATGATGCTATTGAAGGACTATTACCAAATCAAGCAACAGATCAACAGTCATTGATCAAGCTTCAGAAATCATCCTGGTGTGCTGGATGACTCAACGTCTCTTTCCTACGACTATATAAAGGATAGAAGACTTGGAGAATAAAGGACTCTAGAACTTGAGAAATCACATTGCGCTGCTTTCGTATTCAACTGAGTCTTAACAAAAGCACATTATCAACTTAGATTCTTACAAACTGAGTATTCTAGAATTTCTAAGTTTCACAGAAAAACAGAGTCTGTCTTTTGTGTAAAACAGAGTCTGTCTTCGTTGTAATTGAAACACTATTTGATTGTTGTCAAAGTGTTTCAACTCTATTCAATTTTCTGTAATTGTGTAAAAGTCTCTTGCTTTTGTGCTTGAGCAAAGGAAGTCTCTTGGCTGCGTCCATTGAGCAAAGGAAGTCTCTTAGTTGTGTCTTTGAGAAAGGAAGTCTCTCGCCTGTGTGCTTGAGCAAGGAAGTCTCATACTGTGTGTTTGAGCAACTTGTAATTCGGTATTACATTTTAGTGAACTCTCCTTGGAAGTACAAGGGGGTCAGGACTACTTCCGGTTTGTGGAAGGAACCTGTATAATTGCTTGTGTTCTCTCTTCTCTCTATCTCTTGATTATTCCGCTGCAATCAGAACCTCATCTCCTATCAGACTCTGATCTCATTCAGACTCTGAGTTTAAAGGAATTAGATTCTCACTCCTCAAGAGCTGCGAAAAGCTAACACAATTCAACCCCCCTTCTTGTGTTTTTCTCACCTTCAGTTGGTATCAGAGCTCCGACTCTGTTTTCATAGCACTTAACTGTGTGACAGAAAAGATCCAGAGAAAAACATGTCTTCCAGTGAACCTTCTTCTTCTGGTGCCACTTCTGGTGCTGCTATACCATATGACTATGGATCCAATAACAGCAGTAGAAAGGCTGATTATGGAAAAATTCCTAAGTTCAATGGTGATCCTGAAGAATTTTCTTGGTGGAAAACCAACTTCTATAGTTATGTCATGGGTCTTGATGAAGAACTCTGGGACATACTTGAAGATGGTGTTGGTGACTTACAACTTGATGACGAAGGTGCTGCCATTGACCGCAAACTTCACACTGCTGCTCAAAAGAAAATCTATAAGAAACATCATATCATCAGAGGGGCTCTTGTCACTGCTATTCCTAAACTGGAATACATGAAGATGAGTGACAAATCTACTGCTAGAGCCATGTTTGCTTCTCTCTGTGCTAACTACGAAGGAAGCAAAAAGGTCAGGGAAGCTAAAGCTCTTCTGTTAGTTCATCAATTTAAACTATTTAAGATGAAAGAGGATGAAAGTATTGAGCAGATGTACTCAAGATTTCAAACTCTAGTATCTGGTCTTCAGATACTGAAGAAGAGTTACATAGCTTCTGATCATGTTAGCAAGATTTTAAGGAGCTTACCTTCTAGATGGAGACCAAAGGTCATTGCAATTGAGGAGGCTAAAGATTTAAACACTTTAAGTATTGAAGATCTTGTAAGCTCACTCAAGGTTCATGAGTTAAGTCTCAATGAACATGATTCTGCAAGAAAATCCAAAACCATTGCCTTAAAATCAAAAGGAAGGTCTTCTAAGGCTCTCAAGGTTGAAGAGTCTGAAAATGAGTCTTCAGCTTCTGAAAGCTCAGAGGAGGATCCTGATGTTGCAAAGGAAATGGCTATGCTTTCAAGCAGAATGCAGTACCTTGCTAAGAAGAACAAGAGATTTCTGAGCAAGAGCAGTGGGAAAGGGTTCAAAAAGGAGGATCAGAAAGGTTGCTTCAACTGCAAGAAAACTGGACATTTTATTGCTGAGTGTCCAGAACTGCAGAAGGAGAAACCCAAGTCAAAGAGATCAACCTTCAAGTCAAGCAAGTTCAAGAAGCAAATCAAGAAAAGTCTGATGGCCACCTGGGAAGATCTTGATAATGAGTCAGGATCTGAGGATGATGATGCTGATGGTGAAGCCAATGTAGCTGTTGGACTAATGACTACAACCGAATCTGTTAAAGAGACACCTGAGGCAGAATCAGATGCAGACTCTGAAAATGAAACAGAGGTATATTCTGAACTCACAAGATCTGAACTTGTAGAATCTGTCAAAGAGCTTCTTGGTCATTTTAAAGCTAAGACCACTGAGTTAAAGAAAGTCAAACAACAGCTTGATAAGCTGTCAAAAAGACATAATTCAACTCTGTTGGAATTAGAAGATTTAAAAGAAGAAAATATCTCTTTATTGATCAAGAAGTGTAGCTGTAAATACTTAAGTGAGCAAGATGTTGCTCTGCAAGAATTTATTGCTACTGGAATTGACAGATCAAGGGTTGCATCCATGATCTATAGCACATATCAGAACAGAGGACAGGGTCTTGGATTCATTGGAGGAAACTCAAATGAAATGACTCTGAAACCTGGTCCTGATGGAGCCAGAGAGGCGTTGAAAAATCATTTTGTAAAAGAGTCTGATGAAGTCAACACAGTGACTCATTCATAACCTACAACTTCTACTTCTAAGATTCTGACTAAGTCAAAATCTCAGAATGTTAAGTTAAAGGGTCTGAAAAACTTTGAACCCAAAGCTTTAAAGTCTCAGACTCTGAAACATTCAAAGTCTGATAAACAGACTCTGAAAAAGCCAGAGTCTGAAAAATCAAAGCCTAAGTTTCAAAGAAGAGACACTGTGAAAGGCAAGTTGAAACCTAAACCAAACGGTTCCAAACCCAAGGTATGGGAGAAAACATTGCCAATGACTTCAAGACGTAACTTACGAAAGGAGTTCAATGGTTCTAAGACTAACCAAAAATGACCCATGAGAATATGGGTACCTAAGTTTGAAATTATTGATGCTGCAGGTATGTCTAAAAGGACTAGAAAAGCACAAGGCTTGGTACCTGAACAGTGGTTGCTCGCGTCACATGACGGGAGAAAAGTCTATGTTCCTAACCCTAACCATGAAAGAGGGAGGAACTGTGGGATTTGGAGGAAACCAGACTGGCAAAATCATTGGTACTGGAACCATTGGTATCTCTCTGATCTCAATCAGTAATGTGTGGTTCGTTGATGGACTTAGACATAACTTACTAAGCATAAGTCAATTATGTGACAGTGGTTATGATGTATTGTTTAATAAGAACAACTGCACAGTGGTTAACAAGGATGATCAGTCCATAGTCTTCAAGGGAAAACGAAGAAACAATGTATATAAGATAAAATTCTCAGAACTGACTGATCAGAAGGTAATGTGCCTTTTGTCAATGGGTGATAAGAAGTGGCTGTGGCATAGACGTTTGGGACATGCTAACTGGAGATTAATCTCTAAGCTTAGCAAGTTGCAACTTGTCAAAGGCCTACCAGACATTGACTATCACTCAGATGCTCTTTGCGGAGCATGTCAGAAAGGGAAAATTGTCAAGAGTCCCTTCAAGCCGAAAGAAATTGTTTCAACTTCCAGACCCTTGGAGTTACTTCATATTGACTTATTTGGACCAGTTAGCACTGCATCCTTATATGTAAGTAAATATGGACTAGTTATTGTTGATGACTACAACAGATGGTGTTGGGTTAAATTTCTAAAAACTAAAGATGATTCATATTCTGTGTTTAGTAAATTCTGCATCCAAATTCAATCAGAGAAGGAAATGAAAATCTTGAAAGTCAGAAGTGATCATGGAGGAGAATTTGAAAATGAACCGTTTGAGGTTTTCTGTGAAAAACATGGAATTATTCATGAATTCTCTGCACCTAGAACCCCACAACAAAATGGAGTTGTAGAGAGAAAGAACAGAACCTTACAAGAGATGGCTAGAACCATGATCCATGAGAACAATCTAGCTAAGCATTTTTGGGCAGAAGTAGTAAACACAGCTTGTTATGTTCAGAACAGAATCTATATTAGACCTCTGTTGAATGAACTCTTTAAAGGAAGAAAACCCAACATATCTTATTTTCATCAGTTCGGATGTACATGTTATATCCTGAACAACAAAGTCTACCTAAAGAAATTTGATGCCAAAGCTCAAAAGGGAATCTTTTTAGGTTACTCTGAACGCTCTAAGGCATACAGGCTGTATAATTCAGAAACACAATGTGTGGAAGAATCTATGCATGTCAGATTCGATGACAAAATGCCTGGAAGTGAAACTCCAGTGCAAGATGAAAGTCATGCAGAATCTCAAGATTCTGATGATAACTCAGAATCTGAACAGATTCCAGAATCTGAAGATACTTCAGAAGCTGGAACAACCCCTGAAGTTCCTAATGAAGGAGCTTCTGATGAACAGATGTTTGTCTAAGAATCAAATTCTGCATTCAAGAGCGAAGCATATTGAGATTAAACATCATTTTATAAGAGACTATGTTCAAAAGGGAATTTTAGATATTCAATTCATTGATACTGATCATCAATGGGCTGATATATTTACTAAACCCTTATCTGTTGAAAGATTTGATTTCATAAAGAAAAATTTGAACATGTGCTATGTCTCTGGGTAATATGCGCCCCTGAAAACAGAATTCAGACTCTGAAAATATTCAGATGCTATTTGGGAATCAGACTCTCTTTTGAAGACTCTGATGAAAGCTTCTGATAAATTATTCAGACTCTGGTGGGGAATCTTTAGACTCTCAGAAGCTCTTATTAGTGGAAGCGTGACTGTTAAGTTCAGTAACACCTGCCCCACTATGGTGACAGTTACTTTACAGTTTCTCAGACGTGGCCTGTCTGTATTGGGTAAGAACTCAAAGGGCAATGATTTCATTACGTTAAACAAGTTACCTTCGCTTTGTCCCAATACGTTTACGGCTGCAATGATTTCATTACGTTAAACAAGTTACCTTTGCTTTGTCCCAATACGTTTACGGCTGCATGCTATATGTATTTATTGTTTGTGTTTGTTTGTCCCCT
The DNA here is from genome assembly GCA_946800305.1 of Medicago arabica. Classification (NCBI taxonomy): domain Eukaryota; kingdom Viridiplantae; phylum Streptophyta; class Magnoliopsida; order Fabales; family Fabaceae; genus Medicago; species Medicago arabica. Next base: position 17,751,825 of record OX326964.1, read on the forward strand.
ACTCTTTCCAAACAGTCTTCAAACTTTTTCTCTATAAATACATAACACACACAACTCACTTCTCTTTTCACTCTTTGATTTTCTCTCTGAACAAACTTCTTGTTTTCAATTCTTTGCAAAACTTTTTGTTCTTAAATCAAACATTTAGAAACCCCTATAATGGCAAGTGATCTCATCCAATCTGGTGTTATAATCAAGTCCGGAAGTTCCTATGTTATCAAACCCAGAACAATGAACATCATCAAGGAGACTCTGGAAATTCAAGTTGAATCTCCAATTGATTTTGGTTCACTCATTCGTCATGGAGTTGACGTTACACCTCATTTCTTATCACAAGGAATGATGAGGTACTTTGGTATGTTGAATGGACCAACATATCAGGAGCTCGTTAGAGATTTTTGGGTTAGGTCAGAAGTCTACGACAAAGCTGAAGCTACTTTGGAAGAAACAGTAGCAATCTCAAACAACCCCAGTCTACGACAGGTGATCTACGTTATTCTTAGCATGTTTTTCAGTCTATTTTAGTAGGTTTTATGAGCAAACAGAGGAGTATTAGATCAATTCTCTATGATTTCAGGATATTTGTAATGCTTGCTATCTTTGAGTATGTACTTATATTTTTCTCTCTATCTATTAAATTCATCCGCTCTGTTGTATGCCACCCACCACCAAACTCAGCTTCCTCCATATGGTTTACTTATAATACTATTTGACCATGAAAGTCACTGATTCTATTGGTTTTTTACATTTACACCCCATCCTTGTGGCTAGTGGTTGAAATGTTTATACAAAGAGGTGATAATGATATGGAACCATGAGAGATAGGCGAAGGTGTTTGTGGAGAGAGAAAGAGATAGATAGATAGATAGATAGAGAGAGAGTGAGAATCGGTAAAACGACGATGGCAAGACTGTTGGAACAAAGGTGTTCAGCAATACCACGTTTTGAGTTTTGATGATAACAAGGTATTAAAAGTTGTCGATTGGATATTGCTAATATTTGTTTAAGTATGCAGGATATCAATCAAGATTTATATCTTAGAAAGTATTCTGTTTGAACAATTTTAAGAGCAAAGATCCAGAGAAGCTTGTTGCTTGTGATTCTGTATCGAAGAGAGTCTGAAGACTGTATTGAAGAGAGTCTGATGACTGTATCGAAGAGAGTCTAAAGACTATCAGAATCTGAAAACCAAGAGAGTCTGAAGATCATTAGAAGCTAAGTGCTACAGTGAGTCTGAAGCCTGAAATCTGAAGATCTGCTAACAAGGATTTCTAAAGGCATTACGATGCAAAAGAAACTCTCATTTGGAGTAACGGCTAGCTTCAAAGTCAACTTGAGCATGGGATGCTCAACGACAAAGAATGCAGGCCAGTACAGAGTACGTTGTACGAACTCTGTTTCCACTACTCCACTACCTCGTACAGTTTGGCAACTGTGTCTACCGGTATTAATCTTCAAAGGGAATGGAATTCAAATTATGCAATTGAAGGACTATTACCATATCAAGCAACAGATCAACAACCATTGATCAAGCTTCAGAAATCATCCTGATGTGCTGGATGACTCAACGTCTCTTTCCTACGCCTATATAAAGGATAGAAGACTTGAAGAATTGTTGGACTCTACAACTGAAAAACTACGCTGCATTGCTTTCGTATTCAACTGAGTCTTAACAAAAACACATCATCAACTTAGATTATTCTTACAAACTGAGTATTCTAGAATTTCTAAGTTATACAGAAAAACAGAGTCTGTCTTTGTTCGTAACAGAGTCTGTCTTTGTTGTGATAGAAACACGTTTGATTGTTTGTCAAGTGTTTCAACTCTATTCAATTTTCTGTAAATTGTGTCAGAAGTCTCTTGCTTGTGTGCTTGAGCAAAGAAGTCTCTTGGCTGCGTCCTTGAGCAAAGAAGTCTCTTAGTTGTGTCTTTGAGCATTGGAAGTCTCTTGCCTGCGTGTTTGAGCATTGGAAGTCTCTTACTGTGTGTTTGAGCAACTTGTAATATATATTACATTTTAGTGAAACTCTCCTTGGAAGTGCAAGGGAGACAGGACTACTTCCGGTTTGTGGAAGGAACCTGTATAATTGCTTGTGTTCTCTCTTCTCTCTATCTCTTGATTATTTCCGCTGCATCAGAACCTAATCTCCCATCAGACTCTGATCTCCTTCAGACTCTGATATTAAGGAATTAGATTCTCACTCTTCAAGAGCTGCGAAAAGCTAACACAATTCAACCCCCCTTCTTGTGTTTTTCTCACCTTCAGTTGGTATCAGAGCTCTGGCTCTGTTGTCATAGCACTTAACCGTGTGATAGAAAAGATCCAGAGAAAAACATGTCTTCCAGTGAACCTTCTTCTTCTGGTGCTGCTATACCATATGACTATGGATCCAATAACACCTGCCCCACTATGGTGACAGTTACTTTACAGTTTCTCAGACGTGGCCTGTCTGTATTGGGTAAGAACTCAAAGGGCAATGATTTCATTACGTTAAACAAGTTACCTTCGCTTTGTCCCAATACGTTTACGGCTGCATGCTATATGTATTTATTGTTTGTGTTTGTTGGTCCCCTACTCTTTCCAAACAGTCTTCAAACTTTTTCTCTATAAATACATAACACACACAACTCACTTCTCTTTTCACTCTTTGATTTTCTCTCTGAACAAACTTCTTGTTTTCAATTCTTTGCAAAACTTTTTGTTCTTAAATCAAACATTTAGAAACCCCTATAATGGCAAGTGATCTCATCCAATCTGGTGTTATAATCAAGTCCGGAAGTTCCTATGTTATCAAACCCAGAAAATGAACATCATCAAGGAGACTCTGGAAATTCAAGTTGAATCTCCAGTTGATTTTGGTTCACTCAGTCGTCATGGAGTTGACGTTACACCTCAGTTCTTATCACAAGGAATGATGAGGTACTTTGGTATGTTGAATGGACCAACATATCAGGAGCTCGTTAGAGATTTTTGGGTTAGGTCAGAAGTCTACGACAAAGCTGAAGCTACTTTGGAAGAAACAGTAGCAATCTCAAACAACCCCAGTCTTGTTGGCAAGAACAGAGACCAAACGGGTTTAAGACCGTACAATGGTCTTGAAATAAGGTCTGCTGTGATGGGAATACCAATAGTTATCACTGAAGAGGTGGTAGCCAGGGCTTGTCAGATGGAGAGCGCTGGTAAATTTCAGTGGAATGTCAACAAGAAGAGTGAATGGGTTGTTGTCTACACAAGTTGTTATTTGAAGGGAGACCCTCAAATAAATTGGTGGATATGCATCCTGAGCATAGGGTGCTTCTGAAGATTATACTGGACAGTATGCTTCAGAAAGGAGGAGGAACAAACACATTGTCTGTGGATCACAAAGTTCTTCTTTATTTTCTTATCAACAAAATAAAGATCAACTTCCCCAGATATGTCTAAGCATGATATGAGAGAATCCTATGTACAATCTGACTTAATGATGGACTTCCCTCCCATATCCAAAGAAGATAATCATGAAGTTCTTGCAAGATTTGTGGTGGATTACTTCAAGGAGACTGGTAGAATAATAAACTATTCTGCCATTCCTGAGACTGCTGGAGGAGGACCTCTTAAGGTCAAAGGTAAAAGGACCAAGGAAGTGGTTCTCAAGGAAGAGGAAGAGAAGCAGGAGCCTCTCAAGAAAAAGATCAAATCTACTGCTCTTCCTGGAGTGAAAATTGGTTCCCCCAAGACTTTAACTTCTATGCCTTCATCAACATCCTCTGCACTTCGTGAAATTAGGGATATGATTAAAGAAACCAAGGATGAAAAGAAGGCTAAGAAAGATGAGAAGAAAGCGAAGAAAGGCAAGGCTGACAGAGACTTTGACAGAATGGCTCAAGATATTGCTGACTACCTTGATGCTGACTCTGAAGGTGAAGAGAGTCAGATCAAGAAGAGAAAGGTTGATGTGATTCCTGTGGCTAGGGATGTAGCACAGAAGATAGGTACTTCTGTATCTATGATTGAGGATGAACATGCTGCTGGCAAGGCAATGGCAGCAAAAGTAGTGACTGAAGAATTAAAGGAAGAAACTGTCAAAGAAGCTGCTAAGTTGCTTGTTTCTGCTCTTAAACAGAAGAATCCTTCAGCAACTGCAGAAGCTGAGTTATCAGAAGCTACTGTGTCTGATCACTATGCCTCTCAAGAAGCTGGCATTGGCACCTCTGGCAACGTGGCATATAGCTCATCTTCATCTTTGAATCAAGAGTCAGAATCAGATTCAGAATCTGACAACAAACCTTTAAGCCAAATTCTTCCATCCCTCAAAAAATTCATCTCCCTCACCAATCAAACCCATATCATCACATAACCCACTTGACCCGGCAGTAGTTGATTATGTTGATTCAACTATGGACAGAGTAATTCAAGACACAATCACAGTGTCTATGAATCTTCCTGCTGACCATCCTGCTCAACCTTCATTTCTCAAACCACGTCAGGTAATTCAACCTTCTGAAAAGCCTGAAGCAACCATTCAATCCAAACAGCCATCCCCCCAAACTGAAACCATTTGTGTAGACTCTCCAGACACTCTAGATTCTCTTGAAAAACATCTAGGAGGAGAACTACCAAAAACCCCTGCAAAATCCAAATCAACAAAAGCTACTTCATCTGTTTCCAAACCAGACCCAGTACCTGAACCCACAGAGAATCTGACTTTAGCTTCTGTTGAACATTCAGAACCTGTTGTTGAACCAGCTTCTGAAAATCTGGAACAAGCTTCTGATATTGTATCAGAAAATGTAACAGAATGTAGAGCTAAGACCAGAAGAGTTTCCCAACCTCTTTGTGACCCCATAACCTATTTCCCAGGTTTTGAAACTTTTCTAGCTTTGAGAGCTTCTCAACCCTCAACCTCTGAACCTCTACAGTGAAGACTGAGTTTTTGGATTTTATCACCAAAATTCAGAAGACTGCTGCCAGGGAACAAGCACTTGTTACTGCCAAGCATGTTGAAGAAATCAAGCGGGCTGAGAAAGTTGTTATCTTGGAAAAAGCTGTTTTTGATTCTATTTGCATTCTATTTTTTTTATGCTCTGAATCTTCTATGTTTTCCCTCTGAATCTCATTCTTCCTTAACACATGTTTACACCCTTACCTTAAGTCATTTAAAAAGGGGGAGGAACTTGTTCTAAACCTTTTTTTTGTTGATGACAAAAGGGGGAGAAGGGAAAGTATTTATGTCAGGGAGAAGAGAGAGAAAATTTCTTTTAATTGCAATGCATGTTCTACGTAAAAGTTAAAGGGAAATCTGCGAAAGGTGCTTAGTTAGACTCTGAGCCCCTGTTTAAGAATCAATTTTCTAAATATTCTGAGAATGAATTTGATTGACTATGAAAGTGAATTTAATTAACCTGGATAGAACTCAAGATGAGCTTACAAACCTCAACTTAAGAACTATCAGACTCAGGGGGAGTCAGAGCTTACAAACCTCAGAACCCCTTAAGTCAACTTGTTAATTAGATTAACAACAATTGACCTTTTAAATATTAATGTTTGTCATCATCAAAAAGGGGGAGATTGTTGGAACAAAGGTGTTCAGCAATACCACGTTTTGAGTTTTGATGATAACAAGGTATTAAAAAGTTGTCAATTGGATATTGCTAATATTTGTTTAAGTATGCAGGATATCAATTAAGATTTATATCTTAGAAAGTATTCTGTTTGAACAAAGTTAAAGAGCAAAAAATCCAGAGAAGCTTGTTGCTTGTGATTCTGTTTCAAAGAGAGTCTGAAGACTGCATCGAAGAGAGTCAGAAGACTGTGCCGAAGAGAGTCTGAAGACTGTATCAGAGTCTGAAGACCATCAGAATCTGAGAACCAAGAGAGTCTGAAGATTATCATAAGCATAGTGCTACAGAGAGTCTGAAGATTATCAGAAGCATAGTGCTACAGTGAGTCTGAAGCCACAAATTTGATAATCTGCTAACAAGGATTTCTACTACATTGCGATGCAAAAAGAAACTCTCAAATGGAGTAACGGCTAGCTTCAAAGTCAACTTGAGCGTGGGAAGCACAAAGACAAAGATTGCAGGCCAGTACAGAGTACGTTGTACGAACTCTGTTTCCACTACTCCAATACCTCGTACAGTTTTGCAACTGTGTCTACCGGTATTAATCCTCAAAGGGAATGGAATTCAAATGATGCTATTGAAGGACTATTACCAAATCAAGCAACAGATCAACAGTCATTGATCAAGCTTCAGAAATCATCCTGGTGTGCTGGATGACTCAAGGTCTCTTTCCTACGACTATATAAAGGATAGAAGACTTGGAGAATAAAGGACTCTAGAACTTGAGAAATCACATTGCGCTGCTTTCGTATTCAACTGAGTCTTAACAAAAGCACATTATCAACTTAGATTCTTACAAACTGAGTATTCTAGAATTTCTAAGTTTCACAGAAAAACAGAGTCTGTCTTTTGTGTAAAACAGAGTATGTCTTCGTTGTAATTGAAACACTATTTGATTGTTGTCAAAGTGTTTCAACTCTATTCAATTTTCTGTAATTGTGTAAAAGTCTCTTGCTTTTGTGCTTGAGCAAAGGAAGTCTCTTGGCTGCGTCCATTGAGCAAAGGAAGTCTCTTAGTTGTGTCTTTGAGCAAGGAAGTCTCTCGCCTGTGTGCTTGAGCAAGGAAGTCTCATACTGCGTGTTTGAGCAACTTGTAATTTGGTATTACATTTTAGTGAACTCTCCTTGGAAGTACAAGGGGGACATGACTACTTCCGGTTTGTGGATGGAACCTGTATAATTGCTTGTGTTCTCTCTTCTCTCTATCTCTTGATTATTCCGCTGCAATCAGAACCTAATCTCCTATCAGACTCTGATCTCATTCAGACTCTGAGTTTAAAGGAAATAGATTCTCACTTCTCAAGAGCTGCGAAAAGCAAACACAATTCAACCCCCCCTTCTTGTGTTTTTCTCACCTTCAAGACTAACTCTCAATTTTAGGTCTTATGATTCGTTGATTAATGTAGGGTTGTTAGGGTTGATGAATTGAATTAGGTTAAGGATTAATTGATGCTATAACTTAATGAATTCATGCAATTGTTGTTGTTTAATACTATTCTGATGTTATAATTCATAGGAGTGATGAAATTCATCAAAATTGAGCCTTTAGGTATTAAATTTGGGGTTTAGGGTTGAAAAGTAGAAGTCTGTTCGTACAGTTCGTGGTTCTGTCAATCGCCGCTCGCCACGGCGAGTAAACCCACTCGCCAGGCGAGCAATGCCTGTGTAGCTTGCCACAGCGAGCAGACCAACTCGCGAGGCGAGCAGTGAACCCCATAGCTCGCCACAGCGAGCAGATGCACTCGCCACGGCGAGTTGCTTAATTAAAAAGTCGTTAATTGTCTTAATGAGATTTTTGGGCAAATTTTTATATCAATTTGAGTGCCTTAATATGTTTAGGGATGAATGGCACCTTTTTACAGAATTAAATTTGGGTTTTGGGAACTTAAAAATGAAGATTTTAGGTGAAAAATGTCAAAAATGCCGAGAGTAACCACTTTTGCTCGCCTTGAGCTCGCCCCCAACTCGCCATAGCGAGTAAATCAAATTCCTGAACTCGCCACGGCGAGTAACACTGTAGGTTACCTAAGTTGTTGAATTTTGTTTTGATGCTTCGTTGTGACCCTTTGTTGTGTCTTGTCGAATTAAGTTGGAGTCTTATGTCATAGCTGATTATGCATATGGTAGTTGTCGTTGCTGTTGTCGAGTTGTATGCAGATATACACTATTGAGTCCATTTCATACTCATACCTTGTTGACGGCTCATGCCCTGGAGTGTTTTCACTCAATCGTTGAGGGATTATGCCCTGGAGTGTTGATCACTCAATCGTTGAGGGCTTATGCCCTGGAATGTTATTTCATTCAACCGTTGGGGGCTTATGCCCCGGAATGCTTAGCATTCAATGCGCGTAAAATGGTACCACATGCATTTGCATTAGTCGCATTGTTGTTGTCGTTGTAGTTGTTCTCGTTGCTGTTGTTGCTGTTGTTGTCGTTGGTTGAGTCGTCGGTGTCGTAGTTTATGATGTTGTTGAATTGTTTTATTTATAAACTTATAGTTGATTATCATTATACTGTTGTTGTTGAATTTAATTGATGAATTATAATATCTATTGTTGTTTGTGAATCTCACCCCTTCTGCTGGAATTGCCGCCTTGTGGGCAAGTGCAGGTAACGAAGATTAGTAGAGATGTCGGCTCAAGTGTCTTAGGGCTCTGATACGTAACGGGATGAGAATCTTATACTTGTTTCTCTTTCCTTACGTATTGTTCGAATTATGAGATTTTGATGAGGCCTGCGTGCCAAAGACTTATTTTGTTGTTTTAAATTAATTCCGCTGCGAAGTTTTGAAGGTTAATTTTTATTGACTATTTTTATGAAGAATAATTATTCATCTATTCATTTGGAAATTTTATTTGAATGAAAATGTAGCATTCCGTTTTGGTGAAAAACTCTGATTTAATTTGTTAATTACTAATGTTGGGAAAATGGGGTGTTACAATTGGTATCAGAGCAGGTCGGTCCGTCCGGCCAAGTAGTAGAGTCGAGTCGAGCCTAGTAGAGTCGTGTGACAATTTTGTATTGTCTTTGATGTCCTGGTTGTTGTTGTAGTGTAGATTTTCGCAATGGCTGGAAGAAATGATGTTGCACTTGCGGCTGCTTTGCAAGCGATGGCTCAAGCTATGGGTCAACAGAACAATGCTGGTGGTAACGACGGTGTTCGCATGCTGGAAACTTTCCTGAGGAACCATCCACCAACTTTCAAGGGTAGGTATGACCCTGATGGAGCGCAGACATGGTTGAAGGAGGTTGAGAGAATCTTCAGGGTGATGCAATGCACTGATGTTCAGATGGTGCGTTTTGGCACACATATGCTGGCTGAGGAGGCTGATGATTGGTGGGTGAGTGTGCAACCAGTGCTAGGGAACGGAGGAGCTGTGATCACTTGGGCTGTGTTCAGGAGAGAGTTTCTGAATAGGTATTTCCTGGAAGATGTCCGAGGCAAGAAGGAAATTGAATTTCTGGAACTGAAGCAAGGTGACATGTCAGTAACAGAGTATGCTGCCAAGTTTGTTGAATTGGCAAAGTTTTACCCGCACTACACTCCTGAGACTGCTGAGTTCTCTAAGTGTATCAAGTTTGAGAATGGTCTGCGTGCTGAGATTAAGCGAGCCATTGGTTATCAGAAGATCCGCAATTTTTCTGAATTGGTGAGTAGCTGCAGAATTTACGAAGAGGATACGAAAGCTCACTATAAAGTGATTAATGAAAGGAAGAGTAAGAGTCAGCAGAACCGTCCTAAGCCTTACAGTGCTCCTGCTGATAAGGGTAAACAACGGGTGAATGATGAGAGGAGGCCCAGGAAGAATGAGACTCCTGCTGAGGTTGTCTGCTACAAGTGTGGTGAGAAAGGCCACAAGAGTAATGCTTGCCACCGTGATGAGAAGAAATGCTTCCGATGTGGGAAGAAGGGACATACAATAGCTGAATGCAAACGTGGTGATATTGTCTGTTTCAATTGTGATGAAGAGGGTCATCTTAGTTCTCAGTGTAAGAAGCCTAAGAAGGCTCAGCTTGGAGGGAAAGTGTTTGCATTGTCTGGTACACAGACGGACAATGAGGATCGACTTATTAGAGGTACTTGTTATTTCGATGATACTCCTTTAATTGCTATTATTGATACTGGTGCTACGCATTGTTTTATTGTTGTTAGTTGTGCTTCCAAGTTGGGGCTTTCTATGTCTAATATGGGTGGAGAAATGATTGTTGAAACTCCGGCTAAGGGTTCCCTGACTACTTCTCTTGTCTGTTTAAGATGTCCACTGTTTGTGTTTGGTAGAGATTTTGAAGTTGATCTTGTATGTTTACCGTTGTCGGGTATGGATGTAATCCTTGGGATGAACTGGTTAGAGTATAACCATGTCCTCATTAATTGTTTTAGTAAGACAGTACGTTTCTCTTCCGCTGAAGAAGAGAGTGAAGTTGATTTCTTGAGTACTAAGCAGCTGAAGCAGATAGAGCGCGATGGAATTCTGATGTTTTCCTTGATAGCGTATTTGTCGGTGGAGAATCAAGAAGTGATTGATAGCCTACCAGTCGTGAATGAATTTCCATAAGTTTTTCCTGATGAGATTCCCGATGTGCCGCCAGAGAGGGAAGTTGAATTCTCTATTGATCTCGTTCCGGGTACGAAGCCTGTGTCGATGGCTCCTTACCGTATGTCAGCAGCTGAGTTGGCGGAATTGAAGAAGCAGTTGGAGGACCTACTTGATAAGAAGTTTGTAAGACCAAGTGTTTCACCTTGGGGAGCGCCGGTATTATTGGTTAAGAAGAAGGATGGTAGCATGAGGCTGTGTATAGATTACTGTCAGTTGAATAAAGTGACGATAAAGAATAGGTATCCACTTCCGAGAATTGATGACTTGATGGACCAGCTAGTGGGTGCCCGTGTATTTAGTAAAATTGATTTGAGATCAGGTTACCATCAGATCAAGGTGAAGGATGAAGATATGCAGAAGACGGCGTTCAGGACGCGATATGGTCATTATGAGTATAAAGTGATGCCTTTCGGTGTTACTAATGCACCTGGTGTATTTATGGAGTATATGAACAGAATTTTCCATGACTTTCTGGACAGATTTGTTGTTGTTTTTATTGATGATATTCTGATTTATTCTAAGACTGAAGAAGAGCATGCAGAGCATTTGAAGATTGTTTTGCAAGTGTTGAAAGAAAAGAAGTTGTATGCCAAGTTGTCAAAATGTGAATTCTGGTTAAGTGAAGTAAGTTTTCTTGGCCATATTATTTCTGGTAATGGTATTGCGGTTGACCCGTCGAAAGTTGAAGCGGTATCGCAATGGGAGACTCCGAGGTCAGTTACAGAGATTAGAAGTTTTCTGGGTTTAGCAGGCTATTACCACAGATTTATCGAAGGATTTTCGAAGTTGGCACTACCCTTGACTCAGTTGACCTGTAAGGGTAAAGCTTTTGTGTGGGATACCAAGTGCGAGAATAGTTTCAATGAGTTGAAGCAACGGTTGACGACTGCTCCAATCTTAATTTTACCGAAGTCAGATGAACCTTTTGTTGTTTACTGTGATGCGTCCAAGTTGGGCTTAGGTGGTGTACTTATGCAGGATGGTAAGGTGGTAGCTTATGCTTCGAGACAATTGAGGATACATGAGAAGAACTATCCTACACATGATTTAGAGTTGGCTGCTGTAGTTTTTGTGTTAAAAATTTGGAGGCATTATTTGTACGGTTCTAGATTTGAGGTGTTCAGTGATCATAAAAGTTTTAAATATTTATTCGATCAGAAGGAGTTGAATATGAGGCAGAGAAGATGGCTCGAATTGTTGAATGACTATGATTTTAGTTTGAATTATCACCCGGGTAAAGCCAATGTGGTTGCAGATGCCTTGAGCAGAAAGACGTTGCACATGTCTGCTATGATGATGAAAGAGTTCGAGTTACTTGAGCAATTTAGAGACTTGAGCTTAGTTTGTGAATTGGCACCTCAGAGCGTGCAGTTGGGTATGTTGAAGATCAATAATGAATTCTTGAACAGTGTCAAGGAAGCGCAGGAAGCTGATGTTAAGTTTGTAGACTTGATGGTTGCTAGTAATGAAGCGGAAGATGGTGATTTTCAGATTGATGAGCAGGGTGTGTTAAGGTTCCGAGGCAGAATTTGTATTCCTGATAATGATGAGTTGAAAAAGTTGATTTTAGAAGAAAGTCACAGGAGTAGCTTAAGTATTCATCTGGGAGCTACGAAGATGTATCACGACTTGAAGAAATTATTTTGGTGGTCTGGATTGAAGCGAGATGTCGCGCAATTTGTGTATGCATGTTTGACTTGTCAGAAATCTAAAGTTGAACATCAGAAGCCTGCAGGGTTGTTGACACCATTAGATGTGCCAGAGTGGAAGTGGGATAGCATATCCATGGACTTTGTAACGAGCTTACCGAATACTCTGAAGGGACATGATTCCATTTGGGTAGTTGTTGAGAGGTTGACAAAGTCAGCGCATTTTATTCCGATCAATATCAATTATCCAGTAGCTCAGTTGGCAGATATTTACATTCATAATATTGTGAAGTTGCATGGTGTTCCATCAAGTATTGTGTCGGATAGAGATCCGAGGTTTACTTCAAGGTTTTGGAAGAGTTTGCAGGAGGCTTTGGGTTCTAAGTTGAAGTTGAGTTCGGCTTATCATCCTCAAACAGATGGTCAGTCGGAGAGGACGATTCAGTCGTTGGAAGATTTGCTAAGAGTGTGTGTACTTGAACAAGGTGGAGCTTGGGATAGTCATCTACCGTTGATTGAGTTCACGTACAACAACAGTTACCATTCGAGTATTGGTATGGCACCATTTGAAGCTTTGTATGGTCGGAGGTGTAGAACTCCGTTGTGTTGGTTTGAATCGGGAGAAAGTATAATGTTGGGACCGGAATTAGTCCAGCAGACTACAGAGAAAGTTAAGTTGATCAGAGAACAGATGAAAGCGTCGCAGAGTCGGCAGAAGAGTTACCATGACAAGCGTAGAAAGGAACTTGAATTTCAAGAGGGTGATCATGTGTTCTTGAGAGTCACTCCTATGACAGGTGTAGGTCGTGCGTTGAAGTCTAAGAAGTTGACTCCGAAGTTTATTGGTCCTTATCAGATATCAGAAAGGATTGGGCCAGTGGCATATCGAATAGGTTTGCCACCACATCTTTCGAATCTGCATGATGTGTTTCATGTGTCGCAGTTGCGAAAGTACGTAGTGGATCCTTCGCATGTTATACCGAGAGATGACGTGCAAGTTAGAGACAACCATACGGTGGAGACCTTACCGTTGAGAATTGATAATCGTAAGGTGAAGAAGTTGAGAGGCAAGGAGATATCTCTGGTGAGAGTTGTCTGGGGTGAAGTAACTGGTGAAAGCTTGACTTGGGAGCTGGAAAGTAAGATGCTAGAGTCTTATCCTGAGTTGTTTGCTTGAGGTAATATTTCGAGGACGAAATTCTTTAAGTTGGGGAGAGTTGTAACACCCTAGTTGTCATTTATTTAATTTCAATTGATTTTAATAAGTTTTTATGATTTTAAATAATTTATGTTGATTTTATGGTGTGTTATATTTTATTATATGATTATTTTGATTATTTAATTAAAATAGGTGAAGAATTATAATTATTAGAAGGTTGGGGATTAAAATGAATTATTTAATATTTTATTGGGAGTTAATTAGAAATAAGTGGGAATTAAGTGGTATTAATAGGAGTTAGAAGGAAAGAGAGTCAGAAAACAGTTTCACATAGAAATAGAGAAAAAGGGAGAAAACCTTGAAAAGAGAGAAGAAGCAAGAGGAAAGAAGAACGCAGTTGAATTCAGGAAATAATCTAAGGTAAGGGTGAGACTAACTCTCAATTTTAGGTCTTATGATTCGTTGATTAATGTAGGGTTGTTAGGGTTGATGAATTGAATTAGGTTAAGGATTAATTGATGCTATAACTTAATGAATTCATGTAATTGTTGTTGTTTAATGCTATTCTGATGTTAGAATGCATAGGAGTGATGAAATTCATCAAAATTGAGTCTTTAGGTATTAAATTTGGGGTTTAGGGTTGAAAAGTAGAAGTTTGTTCGTACAGTTCGTGGTTCTGTCAATCGCCGCTCGCCACGGCGAGTAAACCCACTCGCCAGGCGAGCAATGCCTGTGTAGCTCGCCACAGCGAGCAGATGCACTCGCCACGGCGAATTGCTTAATTAAAAAGTCGTTAATTGTCTTAATGAGGTTTTTGGGCAAATTTTTATATAAATTTGAGTGCCTTGATATGTTTAGGGATGAATGACACCTTTTTACAGAATTAAATTTGGGTTTTGGGAACTTAAAAATGAAGATTTTAGGTGAAATGTCAAAAATGCCGAGAGCAACCACTTTTGCTCGCCTTGAGCTCGCCCCCAACTCGCCATAGCGAGTAGCTCAAATTCCTGAACTCGCCACGGCAAGTAAGTAGCTCGCCACGGCGAGTAACACTATAGGTTACCTAAGTTGTTGAATTTTGTTTTGATGCTTCGTTGTGACCCTTTGTTGTGTCTTGTCGAATTAAGTTGGAGTCTTATGTCATAGCTGATTATGCATATGGTAGTTGTCGTTGCTGTTGTCGAGTTGTATGCAGATATACACTATTGAGTCCATTTCATACTCATACCTTGTTGACGGCTCATGCCCTGGAGTGTTTTCACTCAATCGTTGAGAGCTTATGCTCTGGAGTGTTGATCACTCAATCGTTGAGGGCTTATGCCCTGAAATGTTATTTCATTCAACCGTTGGGGGCTTATGCCCCGGAATGCTTAGCATTCAACGCGCGTAAAATTGTACCACATGCATTTGCATTAGTCGCATTGTTGTTGTCGTTGTAGTTGCTGTTGTTGTCGTTGGTTGAGTCGTCGGTGTCGTAGTTTATGATGTTGTTGAATTGTTTTATTTATAAACTGATAGTTGATTATCATTATACTGTTGTTGTTGAATTTAATTGATGAATTATAATATCTATTGTTGTTTGTGAATCTCACCCCTTCTGCTGGAATTGCCGCCTTGTGGGCAAGTGCAGGTAACGAAGATTAGTAGAGATGTCGGCTCAAGTGTCTTAGGGCTCTGATACGTAACGGGATGGGAATCTTATACTTGTTTCTCTTTCCTTACGTATTGTTCGAATTATGAGATTTTGATGAGGCATGCGTGCCAAAGACTTATTTTGTTGTTTTAAATTAATTCCGCTGCGAAGTTTTGAAGGTTAATTTTTATTGACTATTTTTATGAAGAATAATTATTCATCTATTCATTTGGAAATTTTATTTGAATGAAAATGTAGCATTTCGTTTTGGTGAAAAACTCTGATTGAATTTGTTAATTATTAATGTTGGGAAAACGGGGTGTTACATCTATAGCACGTATCAGAACAGAGGACAGGGTCTTGGATTCATTGGAGGAAGCTCGAATGAAGTGACTCTGAAATCTGTCCTGTTGGAGCCAGAGAAGCGTTGAAAAATCACTTTGTAAGTGAGTCTGATGAAGTGAACACAATAACTCATTCAGAACCTACAACTTCAAGTTCTAAGGTTCTGACTAAGTCAAAATCTCAGAATGTAAAGTTAAAAGTTCTGAAAAACTTTGAACCTAAAGCTTCAATGATTCAGACTCTAAAACATTCAGAGTTTGATAAACAGACTCTGAAAAAGCCAGAGTCTGAAAAACAAAAGCCTAAGTTTCAAAGAAGAGAAACTGTGAAAGGCAAGTTGAAATCTAAACCAAACGGTTCTAAACCCAAGGTATGGGAGAAAACACTGTCAATGACTTCAAGACGCAACTTACGAAAGGAGTTCAACGGTTCAAAGACTAACCCAAGAGGACCCATGAGAATATGGGTACCTAAGTCTGAAATTATTGATGCTGCAGGTATGTCTAAAAGGACTAGAAAAGCAGAAGGCTTGGTACCTGGACAGTGGTTGCTCGCGTCACATGACGGGAGAAAAGTCTATGTTTCTAACCCTAACCATGAAAGAGGGAGGAACTGTGGGATTTGGAGGAAACCAGACTGGCAAAATCATTGGTACTGGAACCATTGGTAACTCTCTTATCTCAATCAGTAATGTGTGGTTCGTTGATGGACTTAGACATAACCTACTGAGCATAAGTCAATTATGCGACAATGGTTATGATGTTTTGTTTAATAAGAACAACTGCACTGTGGTTAACAAGGATGATCAATCCATAGTCTTCAAGGGAAAAAGAAGAAACAATGTGTACAAGATAAAATTCTCTGAACTGACTGATCAGAAGGTAGTTTGCCTTTTGTCAATGGGTGATAAGAAGTGGCTGTGGCATAGACGGTTGGGACATGCTAACTGAAGATTAATCTCTAAGCTTAGCAAGTTGCAACTAGTCAAAGGCCTACCAGACATTGACTATCATTCAGATGCTCTTTGCGGAGCATGTCAGAAAGGGAAAATTGCCAAGAGTCCCTTCAAGCCAAAAGAAATTGTTTCTACTTCCAGACCCTTGGAGTTACTTCATATTGATTTATTTGGACCAGTTAGCACTGCATCCTTATATGGAAGTAAATATGGACTAGTCATTGTTGATGACTACAGCAGATGGAGTTGGGTTAAGTTTCTGAAAACTAAAGATGATTCATATTCTGTGTTTAGTAAATTCTGCATCCAAATTCAATCTGAAAAATAATTAAAAATCTTGAAAGTCAGAAGTGATCATGGAGGAGAATTTGTAAATGAGCCTTTTGAGGTTTTTTTGTGAAAAACATGGAATTATTCATGAATTCTCTGCACCTAGAACTCCACAACAAAATGGATTTGTAGAGAGAAAGAACAGAACCTTACAAGAAATGGCTAGAACCATGATCCATGAGAACAATCTGGCTAAGCATTTTTGGGCAGAAGCTGTGAACACAGCTTGTTATGTTCAGAACAGAATCTATATCAGACCTCTGTTGAACAAAACAACATATGAACTCTTTAAAGGAAGGAAACCTAACATATCTTATTTTCATCAATTCGGATGTACTTGTTATGTCCTGAACAATAAAGTCTATCTAAAGAAATTTGATGCCAAAGCTCAAAAGGGAATCTTCTTAGGTTACTCTGAACGCTCTAAGGCATACAGACTGTATAATTCAGAAACACAATGTGTTGAAGAATCTATGCATGTCAGATTCGATGACAAAGTGCCTGGAAGTGAAACTCCAGAGCAAGATGAAAGTTATGCAGGATCTCAAGATTCTGATGATAACTCCGAATCTGATCAGATTCCAGAATCTGAAGATACTTCAGAAGCTGGAGCATCCCCTGAAGTTCCTAATGAAGAAGCTTCTAAAGAAGCTCAAGATGGTTCTCAGCAAGCTAGTCAATCCAAACATTCATTCAAATACAAGTCTTCGCATCCAGAGGATCAGATTATTGGCAATAAAGAAAGTCCCAGAAGAACTAGATCGCATTTCAGACAAGAAGAGTCTGCTTTGGGATTACTATCTGTTATTGAACCAACCTCTATTGAAGAAGCACTTGGAGATGAAGGATGGATTCTGGCAATGCAAGACGAACTAAATCAATTCAAAAGGAATGAAGTATGAGATCTAGTAGCTAAGCCTGAACACAAGAACATCATTGGAACCAAGTGGGTGTTCAGAAATAAGCTTAGTGAACAAGGAGAAGTAATCAGAAACAAGGCCAGACTTGTTGCGCAGGGCTACAGTCAACAAGAAGGCATTGATTACACAGAAACTTTTGCTCCAGTTGCAAGATTGGAAGCAATCAGGTTACTTCTTTCCTATGCAGTTAATCACAACATAACCCTGTATCAAATGGACGTTAAGAGTGCTTTTCTTAATGGTGTCATTTCTGAAGAAGTGTATGTCAAACAACCTCCTGGCTTTGAAGATTTAAAACATCCAGAGCATGTTTATAAATTGAAGAAATCACTCTATGGCTTAAAACAGGCTCCCAGAGCTTGGTATGAAAGACTGAGTAATTTCTTAATTCAAAATAACTTTGAACGAGGGCAAGTTGACACTACATTATTCAGAAAGACTCTGAAGAAAGACATTCTTATAGTTCAGATTTATGTTGATGATATCATTTTTGGTTCTACAAATAGTTCACTTTGCAAAGAGTTTTCCAAAGTAATGAAGGATGAGTTTGAAATGAGCATGATGGGAGAATTGAAGTTCTTTCTTGGAATTCAAATCAACCAATGCAAAGATGGAGTCTATGTTCATCAGTCCAAATACACGAAAGAGCTTCTGAAGAAGTTCAATCTTGAGGATTGCAAAGAAATGAATACTCCAATGCATCCAACCTGCACTCTGAGCAAGGAAGATCAAGGAACCAAAGTTGATCAGAAGCTGTATAGAGGTATGATTGGTTCTTTGTTATACCTAACTGCATCCAGACCAGATATTTTATTCAGTGTATGTCTGTGTGCAAGGTTTCAATCAGATCCTAGAGAGTCTCACTTAACAGCTGTAAAGAGAATCTTTAGATATCTGAAAGGAACTACCTATCTTGGACTTCTATACAAGAAATCCTCTGACTACAAGCTAGTTGGATTCTGTGATGCTGACTATGCTGGAGACAGGATTGAAAGAAAATCTACCAGTGGCAATTGTCAATTCTTGGGAGAAAATCTGATATCCTGGGCTAGCAAGAGGCAAGCAACCATTGCTTTGTTTACAGCAGAAGCAGAATACATCTCAGCTGCTAGTTGTTGTACACAGCTACTCTGGATGAAACATCAGCTTGAGGATTATCAAATAACTGAAAATTGTATCCCAATTTATTGTGATAATACGGCAGCTATATGTTTATCTAAGAATCCAATTCTGCATTCAAGAGCAAAGCACATTGAGATTAAACATCATTTTATAAGAGACTATGTTCAAAAAGGAATACTAGATATTCAATTCATTGATACTGATCATCAATGGGCTGATATATTTACTAAACCTTTATCTGTTGAAAGATTTGATTTTATAAAGAAAAATTTGAACATGTGTTATGTCTCTGGGTAATATGCGCCTCTGAAAACAGAATTCAGACTCTGAAAGACAGTCAGAAGCTAATTGAGGATCAGACTCTCTTTTTGAGACTCTGGTGAACATATGCTTCTGATAAACCTCCAGACTCTGGTAAGGAATCTTAGACTCTCAGAAGCTCGTATTAGTGGAAGCATGACTGTTGAGTTCAGTAACACCTGCCCCACTACGGTGACAGTTACTTTATAGTTTCTCAGACGTGGCTTGTCTGTATTGGGTAAGAACTCAAAGGGCAATTATTTCCTTACGTTAAACAAGTTACCTTCGCATTGTCCCAATACTTTTACGGCTGCATTCTATATCTATTTATTGTTTGTGTTTGTTTGTCCCCTATTCTTTCCAAACAGTTATCAAACTTTTTTCTATAAATACCTATCACACACAACTCACTTCTCTTTTCACTCTTTGATTTTTTCTCTGAACAATCTTCTTGTTTTCTATCTCTGTAAAACTTTTTGTTCACAAAAATCAAACCTAGAAACCTCTCAATGGCAAGTGATCTCATCCAATCTGGTGTACTAGTCAAAACTGGAAAATCATATGTGATCAAACCTAGAACGATGAATCTTATCAAAGAAACTCTGGAAATTCAAGTTGAATCTCCAATAGATTTTGGCTCTCTTAATCGTCACGGAGTAGACGTTTCTTCTCATTTCTTAGCACAAGGAATGATGAACTATTTCGGTATGTTGAATGGACCAACATATCAGGAGCTGGTAAGAGATTTTTGGGTTAGGTCAGAAGTCTTCGACAAGGATGAAGCTACGATTGAAGAAACAACTTCAGTTATGAACAACCCTAAGCTGGCTGGCAAAAGTAGAGAGGAAATGGGTTTAAGACCGTACAAAGGTCTTGAAATCAGGTCCGCTGTGATGGGGATTCCAGTCCTTATCACTGAAGAGGTGGTTGTCAGGGCTTGTCAAGTGGAGAATGTAGGTAAATTTCAGTGGAATGTACAGAAGAAGAGTGACTGGACCGTTATCTGCAACAAACTTCTATTTGAAGGGAGACCCTCAAATAAACTGGTTGATATGCATCCTGAGCATAGGGTGCTTCTGAAGATTATACTGGATAGTACGCTTCAGAAAGGAGGAGGAACAGACACTCTGTCTGTTGATCACAAAGTTCTTCTTTATTTTCTGATAAACAAAATAAAGATAAACTTTCCAAGGTATGTGATGCACCACATGTGCTGGGCAATAAAGAAAAGTCAATCTGAATCCAGAAGGCAAGTTCCTTTTGGAAGGCTAATCTCTGAGATTTAGTATCAAGGAGGCCTCTTGAAGGTCTTATCAGAATCTGGTGTTGTATCAGATGTTCATCTTGGAACTGTGACTGGGAGAATCATCAACGGTAAAACTCTTCAGTACATGAAGATTGTCAGAAGATTCAATCCTTCTAAGCATGATATGAGGGAATCTTATGTGCAATCTGACTTGATGATGGACTTCCCTCCTATTTCCAAAGAAGATAATCCTGAAGTTCTTGCAAGATTTGTGGTGGATTACTTCAAGGATACTGGTAGAATAATCAACTATTCTGCCATTCCTGAGACTGCTGGAGGAGGACCTCTAAAGGTCAAAGGGAAAAGGACCAAGGAAGTGATTCTCAAGGAAGAGGAAGAGAAGCAAGAGCCTCTCAAAAAGAAGATTAAATCTACAGCTCTTCCAGGAGTAACTATTGGTGCCCCTAAGACCACAGCTCCCATGCCTTCATCCGTATCTTCTGCATCCAAGGAAATCAAGGATAAGATAAAAGAAACCAAGGATGAGAAGAAGGCTAATAAAGATGGGAAAAAGGCAAAGAACGATGAGAAGAAAGCGAAGAAAGGCAAGGGTGACAGAGATTATGTGAAACTAGCTGAAGAAATTGCTGAATTCCTTGATACTGACTCTGATGGTGAAGAAAGTCAGATCAAGAAGAGAAAGGTGGATGTGGTACCTGTGGCTAAGGATGTAGCACAGAAGATAATTACTTCTGTATCTATGATTGAGGATGAACATGCTGCTGGCAAGGCAATGGCAGCAGAAGTGGTTGCTGAAGAACTAAAGGAAGAAATTGTTAAAGAAGCTGCTAAGTTGCTTGCATCTGCTCTGAAACAGAAAAGTCAGGTAGCTACTGCAGAAGCTGATTTATCAGAAGCTACTGTGTCTAATCATTATGCTTCTCCAGAAGCTGGTATAGGCACCTCTGGTAATGTAGCATTTAACTCATCTTCCTCTACGAATCAAGAGTCAGAATCTGACTCAGAATCAGATAACAAACCCTTGAGCCAAATTCTTCCCTCCCTCAGAAATTCATCCCCCTCACCAATCAAACCCCTATCATCTCATAACCCACTGGACCCCAAAATAGTTGAATATGTTGATTCAACTATGGACAGAGTTGTTCAAGACACCATCAGTGTCTATGAACTTACCTGCTGACCACCCTGCTCAACCATCTTTTCTCAAACCACTTCAGGCAATTTAACCTTCTGAAAAGTCTGAAGTAACCATTCAATCAAAACAACCATCCCCCCAACCTGAGCCTATTTGTGTAGACTATCCATACATCCTAGATTCTCTTGAGAAACACCTAGGAGGAGAACTACCAAAAACCCCTGCAAAATCCAAATCAACAAAAGCTACAGAATCTGTTTCCAAACCAGACTCTGTACCTAAACCTTTAGAAATTCTCACCTTAGCTTCTGTTGAACCCTCAGAACCTGTTGAAGAACCAGTCTCTGAGATTCTGGAACAAGCTTCTGATATCCTATCAGAACCTGTAACAGAATGCATAGCAGAACATGTGTCTGAAACAGTTCCTGAACCTCTTTGTGATCCTATAACAGTTGTACCTGGTTTTGAAACCTATCTAGCTTTAAGAGCCTCTCAACCCTCAACTTCTGAACCTCACGACCTATTTGATTCAAACAGGATAGATGAGTTCTATGCTTCATCAAACTCTAAGCTCAAGGACATTATTGAGCAAAGGTTTGTGCCTATCCTCAATGTAAGCTATGAGGACAAGTTCTCTACATTGAAGACTGAATTTTTGTATTTTGTCACCAAAATTCAGAAGGCTGCTGCCAAGGAACAAGCAATTGTTACTGCCAAGCATGTGGAAGAAGTTAAGAGTGCTGAGAAAGCTAAAACCAAGGAGAAAGCTCCTATTCTGCGGATTAGGGATAAACCATTCTTTGATGAAGATCAATATAATCCAAGAGAATCAATGGTTTTTGACTCTTTGAAAAGAAGACTGCACAGAGTTCAAGAAGAAGCAAGACTTGAACGAGAAGCTCACTTAAGAAGAACTGAGGCTCTGGAAGAGATTGTCAAGAAGCAGCAAGAGGATCTCCAGAAATTGATGGATCACCTTGCCAAACAAAACCAACCTTAGTTTAAATTCTTTATGTTTTGTTTGTAACCCTTGTCTGCTGTTTACTTTTTCTTCAGAACTGTTTTTGCTTTCAAGTTTATACAAGTTATTATTTGATCTTATTTGCATCTAATATATTTTCTTCTTTGATTCTTCTATGTTTTTCCCTCTGAATCTCATTTTCCTTAAAATGTGTTTTTATCCTTACCTAAAGTCATTTAAAAAGGGGGAGGAACTTGTTTCTTAACCTTTTCGTTGATGACAAAAGGGGGAGAAGGGAAAAGTGTGAGATTTGTGACTTTTTGATTATCTGCATATTGCAAGTTCTATGTAAAAGTTAAAGGGAAATTTGCGAAAGGTGCTTAGTTAGACTCTGAGCCCCTGTTTTTAGAATCTGTTCTCTAATTCGTTTATTATTCTGAGAATGAATTCAACTGCTTATGAAAATGAATTTAATTAACGTGGATAGAACTTATGGGGAGCTTACAAACCTCAACTTAAGAACTATCAGACTCAGGGGGAGTCAGAGCTTACAAACCTCAGACCCCTTAAGTCAACTTGTTAATTAGATTAACAACAATTGACCTTTTAAATACTGATGTTTGTCATCATCAAAAAGGGGGAGATTGTTGGAACAAAGGTGTTCAGCAATACCACGTTTTGAGTTTTGATGATAACAAGGTATTAAAAGTTGTCGATTGGATATTGCTAATATTTGTTTAAGTATGCAGGATATCAATCAAGATTTATATCTTAGAAAGTATTCTGTTTGAACAATTTTAGGAGCAAAGATCCAGAGAAGCTTGTTGCTTGTGATTATGTATCGAAGAGAGTCTGAAGACTGTATCGAAGAGAGTCTGAAGACTATCAGAATCTGAAAACCAAGAGAGTCTGAAGATCATCAGAAGCTAAGTGCTACAGTGAGTCTGAAGCCTGAAATCTGAAGATCTGCTAACAAGGATTTCTAAAGGCATTACGATGCAAAAGAAACTCTCATTTGGAGTAACGGCTAGCTTCAAAGTCAACTTGAGCGTGGGATGCTCAACGACAAAGAATGTAGGCCAGTACAGAGTACGTTGTACGAACTCTGTTTCCACTACTCCACTACCTCGTACAGTTTGGCAACTGTGTCTACCGGTATTAATCTTCAAAGGGAATGGAATTCAAATTATGCAATTGAAGGACTATTACCATATCAAGCAACAGATCAACAACCATTGATCAAGCTTCAGAAATCATCCTGATGTGCTGGATGACTCAACGTCTCTTTCCTACGCCTATATAAAGGATAGAAGACTTGAAGAATTGTTGGACTCTACAACTGAAAAACTACGCAGCATTGCTTTCGTATTCAACTGAGTCTTAACAAAAACACATCATCAACTTAGATTATTCTTACAAACTGAGTATTCTAGAATTTCTAAGTTATACAGAAAAACAGAGTATGTCTTTGTTCGTAACAGAGTCTGTCTTTGTTGTAATAGAAACACGTTTAATTGTTTGTCAAGTGTTTCAACTCTATTCAATTTTCTGTAAATTGTGTCAGAAGTCTCTTGCTTGTGTGCTTGAGAAAAGAAGTATCTTGGCTGCGTCCTTGAGCAAAGAAGTCTCTTAGTTGTGTCTTTGAGCATTGGAAGTCTCTTGCCTGCGTGCTTGAGCATTGGAAGTCTCTTACTGTGTGTTTGAGCAACTTGTAATAGATATTACATTTTAGTGAAACTCTCCTTGGAAGTGCAAGGGGGACAGGACTACTTCCGGTTTGTGGAAGGAACCTGTATAATTGCTTGTGTTCTCTCTTCTCTCTATCTCTTGATTATTTCCGCTGCATCAGAACCTAATCTCCCATCAGACTCTGATATTAAGGAATTAGATTCTCACTCTTCAAGAGCTGCGATAAGCTAACACAATTCAACCCCCCCCCCCCCCCCTTGTATTTTTCTCACCTTCAAAGACATAACAACAAATATGTCAACAATTACCAGAGGAAACAACAAAGATGGTGACAACGGTAATGGCGAAGAGAGATAACAACATCGACGATGAGAAACAACATCAACAAGGGTTGTTTAGACAACGGTGGCAGGAGAAACCAATACCAACAATAGTTGATGGAAGGTTTTCATTCTTTGTTTTGAAGAAGTTGGAGGTTTCTATTATAAAAGAAAGTTTGCAGACGTAAAATCCATTTGATGTTTTTTTTAAAAGAAAACATAACAAATAGAAAAGGAAGTTATACGTGGGTAAAACTCAAATAAATATGTGTCATGCATTTGACTGTCGTGCCATAAAACACTACTCATTGTTATTTGTATCTAGTTATAACCAATATTTATGGGTGACTTCTAGGGTGAGGGTTCAAATAGGTCCCTCACCGGTGGACCACTTAAGTTAACCGTTGGATTAAAAAAATCTATATGATCTCTTAAGTCGGTACCACACTAGATCGAATCTCATCTTTCTGCATCACATTCGGTTAATTATATCATCAGTGCATTTGCCATGTTTGAGTTCTGACCGCATTTGACAACCTCACAAGTTCGGTGAAAACACCCATAAATAAAGACACAAATAGGTTCTTGGTTATTTTCCTCTCCTGATCTATCAAAAGCATCCATGATATAGGTTATTATTATGATTTACAAGAGTATAGTTCTTCATTGTCTTGCCACCGCCAGCACAATTTTCTGATCGCAAAACTTCATATTACAAGGAAAAAATTCGTAAAATCTAATTGCATCCATACTAGAAATTTCAATTTTTAAAAAACTTGAAGATTTTTATAAGCCAATGCCGGATCATAATACAATATTTAAGTTAAAGAACAAGAAAGAGAAAAGAAGGTTTACATTTTTGTGATTTGGAAGAATTTGATGATTTGAGAGAGTGGCGGTTGTGGTTGGGAGCGTGAGAGGAAGAGAGGTGAAAGAAGGTAAAAAAATATTTTGTGTGAGTGGTACATAGTAAGATCTCTTGGAATTACTCCATCTCATGGCATTTTTTAATGGTTCGTCATGAACCATTTGGTTGATGGTTCACCTTAGAATCCACCGTATTTATGTGGTGTGAAATATCATTATAAATTATTCAATTTGATTCCTAATTATTTTTTTAATATCACTACTAATGATTCCTAATTTTATTTTGATATATCACTATTATTTAATGAATATTCTAGATTTGTATGTACACATAATTATAAATTAGTTGTACCCTAATAGGAGTCAGTGTGTGTGTGTAAGAAATCGGTACATGGATAAGGAATTCATAATTTTTCCCTTTTGTTAGATATTTTTCAACCATTTTAAAGTGAGCGTGTATGTATATGTCTTAAACACATTGCCTTAATGAAACAATTAAAGCTATCCCTTTTCTATGATAGTAAGCCCACACATAGCCTTAAAAATAACACAATATAAAAGACTCATACAACAATAATCACAGTAAGCTTTATGTGATAATATTTCACAATTAAGTCTAATGAAAAAGATAACAATATAATTCAATATTATCATGGCAAAATAATTACGATATATTTGGAGAATAAAGTTGACTATCGTAATCAAAATTAAAATAATCTGACAATTTTATTTTATTTTTGTAAGATTTTCATATAAATATGATCCAATAACCCTTTGTAATTATTATTTTATAAATTATTCGCATCTAAACACAATGATTATTTTCCAATATTCCATTATTCATTACTCAGTTTGTAATTGAGTGTGTTGGTCTAAGAATTTTATTGATGGGTTCTGAGATCAATCAATTAAAACAATCACATCTGTCAACTCGACAATAAGGAACTTTTGGAGGTGGGCAATAATAATGAATTTTTATACAATCTTCATCTGAGTGACAACTTTTGTAGGGGTCATGATTCACTCTCCATGCTTGCGATTCCACGTGCAAATATATTCCATTTTGTACTAAGGAGAACAATTGTTTGGTTTTAATATATTCCATTTTGTTTTATTAAAAAAAGATTTTTACATGTATAATAAATCTTTGAAGAAGACAAATAAATAAATTCAACAAGTAAATTCACTTTGATATGTAGGAGCCAAAGTTCGAATTCAAGATTTCCAGCATATTTACCTTAAGGGGTGAAACTCTGACTAATAAACTACTGAATCCAAATAATCATAAAATGCAAACATTAATTGGTCTACATTTCAAAAATAGATATTAATTATTTATTCACCTTAATAGTGAATTTTCAACTATTAGACTAATTGAAAAATAATAATGCAAATTTTTATCCTAATTGGAATAGCTTTGGAATGAGAATTCTATCATGTGAAATCTAGAGAAATTGTTAAATACATTAAACTTCGGTTGACTAACTTTTTTTTTGGGAAGTTGACTAAAAGTCAACTTAATACATATCAATTTTATTTATCTTTGCAAGAAATTTTAACTTAATACTACCTCAGAAGATTATTGAGCTTTAGGTAGATGAAGAATAAAGATTTAAGGAGCCTCGTAAGATTCTACAAATTTTGGTCAAACAGGTAGTGCAAAGACGTGGATTATTTGAATCCTGCTCCCCCTGCAAAATACACTCCCGCCCTGCAGGCAGGACGATTTTACCCTTGCGCATGTTAACTAACGCACGTGTAATATTGTGCGTTGGTTAACATGCGCCGCGTGAGTTAACTAGCGCAGCGCTAGTTAACTCACGCAGTAATCTGTCTTATACAAGACATAACGCCTCAGAGGTAACTAGCGCAACGAGAATTTAATATTTTGAATGGAACAGAAGCACTTTCGGGACGGACGCTTGAGTCCTGCTGCAACTTTGAATTTTCACCATTCAGAGGTAACACAATTGTTGTAGTTGAAAGATGCAATTCCGAATTTTCACCACCGTCCAAAAACGTTTGTTCATAAGTTTTGACCACCGGCCAACGTGCGCAAGTTAACTTGCGCATCTGCCAGAGATGCGTGAGTTAACTTGCGCAGGGCGTATAACGTGCGCAAGTTAAATCGCGCAGCGTGACTTAACATACGCATGAGCATTTTGGTAAGTTTGGCTAGGAGGAAGTGTATCTTGCTGGGTGAAGAAGGATTCGGATTATTTTGGTGAACAAATTTTGTATTCAATTTTCTCCGCCACAAATATTACATACACTTCATTCACTTTACCATATCTTCCCCTTTTCCCCCTTCGTGTTACTCTCCACGGATATGACTCTCCTCACTTTCCCGCATTTTCCTTCCAATTTTCCCTCACTTTCCCGCTTCCCTAACAACCGTTTCTCTCCACCTCGCCGTCTTTATTCAACTGCAACTGACACTGCCATTGTATGGTTCAAGCACGATCTCCGAACCGACGATCACCCTGGACTCCTCACTGCCGCTTCCAATTTTCAATCCCTAGTTCCAATTTATGTATTCGATGACCGCATTCTCTCGAGTAAGTATCAAACTTTATTATCATTCATTGACTCGAAGTTTTAGAAACTGACTCTATTGATGCTGTTTTGCTTGCTTTGCAGGGTTTTCTGATGAAATGCTGGAACTTGTTGTGTTTGCTGTTCGAGATTTGAGGAAGTCGTTGAAAGCTCGTGGTTCTAATCTTATGATTAAGTTTGGTAATGCTGAGAATGTGATACACCAGCTTGCAACTCAGGTACTTAGTTTTTTTTTGGAAATGTTTGGATGAATTGCTTAGTTAAGTGTTTATGCATAAGCTATTTCCATAACAAAATAGCTTAACGGTTTTGACATAAGTTATAAGCTGTTTTTATAAGCTATCATGAAGAGCCTGTGGAAATAGATTGAAAACAGCTTATGGACGTAACGTGTTATAAGTTGTTTTCATAAGTTTTCTCAGATAGTCTCACAAGTGGTTAGGCTAGTAGTTAAGTTCAAATTAGTCAATTAAATTGTACCCTAAGTATTAGTTCTTTCAGCAATTTTTTGTTACTATTTATCTCTCATTAATATTTAAAAATTCAAAATGACGTTGGCTATTTATTTTTGTCAATAATATCTAAAACTGTTAAATATAATCAGAGAAATATGTGAAATGGGATAAATCTAATTAAGAGTGTCATAGAAAAAAGAAAAAAATTCATAAAAAAAATATGCCGATTTCTTTAATATGTTTAAAAAACCTTAAACCGTCATTGAGAAGGAAAGGCGGTAGTATTTTCTTGATTAGTTAGAACCTAGCTTACTCAATGCATTGCAATCCATTGGCGCGTGAGGATGTGAGGATATTTCATGTTTTTTCAAGCACTTGTTCCTTTTTACTTTTATCTTAAACAAATTCAATTCATCGCTCTCAGGATGGAACAGGTCAAAGCTACTTGTGTATTTGCGGAACAAGAGGTGGAGTATGATCTCTGCTTTATCATGGATGTTGTCAACCATCGTTTGAAATCGACCAAGGTTCCACAAGGCACTCCAAGGATTGAAGTATGGAAGACTCCATTTTATGATGAAAACGTAGGTAGCTCGTTGGTAATTGATTGTGTTTGCTAGTTTTAACATTTTTATTGGAGTGAACCACCAATTTAGTATCTGTAATAGTAGAATTCGGTCAGTTTGATCCTTAAAATTAATGAAACTCCAAAATAATTCGTTAAATAAAAAATCTTCAATCAAATTAATCTTCTTGGTTGGAAGAATTTCAATTTTCAAGTTATCAACTTGAGTGATCATTGAAATTTCGTTAATTTTTAGATCAAATTGACCGACCTGTATAATTTCAAGGACTAAATTAGTGACTCTCTCATTTTCATTTGCTTGGTTGAGTTGATTAGGTAAGAATATCAAACTTGTGTCATGGTGGTGGTTCTTTTGAGTACTGCAGTTATGTTTGATTGATCATTATCATTATCACACAGGTACCGCAAAATCTGCCTGCATCATATGATGAGTTTGAGAAACTACGGCTCCATGTGACTACACCACTTCAGCTTTCAACATTACCTGGTGCAGAAATGGAACTAGATTGGGGTTAGTTTGTGGATGGCTTTTCTTATCAGGATTCATCTTCTATTTTTTTCTCTTTACAAGATTATTGGATATGTTGACGCACTTTATGGTGTTTCCAAAAGTCATGTGATAATTGTTCATTGAATCAGGTGATATTCCTGTCTATGATGATATAATGGGATTTATGGCTAAGAACCGACATAAATCAAGAGATGACTGGAATTTGATCAAGGAGACATCAGCTGAAACCTTGTTAGGCAGAGAAAGGCGGAAATCTAGTGAGAATAGGGAGAGAAGTTATAGCTTTAGACAGATTCAGTCAAGTGAACCAAATGAGTCCATGTTTATTACACAAAAAGGAAATGTTGTTGGAGGTGGAACATATAATTTACTAAATGCATTGGCTGCATATTTGAGGTATTTGGAAGGAACGGCTCGTGATGATTGGCAAGAGTATGTAGTGATAACCCTCTTTCTAAGATTCTGTTACTTTTTTGGCAAATTTCAGGTGTTTGTTTTAAAGAAAACTATTTTTAATTATGAGAAAGCTTCATTATATATATTCCTTCTTTGTTTTCAGCTTCTTGTTTGTGAACTTTTGCTTCTATTTTTCTTTATTACATTGATACATTCTGTTTCTCCGTATCATTAGAAGGGCGTACATTTCTGCTTCAATAAAAAGTGTTGTGTATTAGTTTTGTTTACCTCGAACGGTGCTATGTTTGTATTTTAGTCATCTATTCTCTGTTCTTTCTCTTATTTGTTTCTATAACACATTCAACATATGTTTCATTTGCTGAGTTTCTAAATATTTCCTATGAAGTCATTAAGTTACATAAAAAAAGTACACATAATGAAATTTTGCTTTGCCTAAAACTTGCGCAGGGTACACGAAAAACTTCGTGCTTCAGAAAGTCGAAATGGAGCATCATTTATTGCACTATTTGGTCCTGCGTTATCTTTGGGAATTATATCTAGAAGAAGAGTATACTATGAAGCTATCAAATATGAGAAAGAACGAAATGCAGGGTTCTTATCTCCCTTTGGATATTCAGTTGCCACCATTGCTGCAGCAGTTGAGGCTGTGTGTTCGAAGGAGGTAATAACTATAACAGTTATGCTGTGTTAAGAGTACAAATTGATCATGTCTTATTGGTTTGATTTTGTCTTATCTGTTATACATGGGCAGTTTCCTTGATCTTTGTTTTTCGTTCTCTTTTTTATCAAAGGAGTTAATTTAATTTTTTGGTTGGCTAGTGGTATTGGCTTTTGGCTTTGAGAAATCAGATAAATGATGATGGAAAACAGTCAACACGGGTATGGAGCTGGAATGGTTTTCTTGTTCAGGTATAGAATTGATTGGCTCATAGTCAAAAACTTAATTTACTATTAAGAGAAATGCTAGGGATACAGTCTCTAACTCACTCTTTTGAACATGCTTCTAGTAGTTCAAATTCACATTTGTCCCACCAAATTTATGTGGGACCCAAATGTACGATCAACATGATTTAGTGGACCCATTTGAAATAAGTTAAGAACTTGAAATACTTTTTACAAGCTAAACAAAAGTGCTAATTTATTGGGAAACTGTTTTTCTCAGTATACGATTGCCGGTGAAGATGGTCCTGCTGTTCTTCTTGTGCATGGTTTTGGTGCATTTGGGGAGCATTACCGTGACAACATACACGGTTTGGCTAGAGCTGGAAATCGAGTTTGGGCTATTACATTGTTAGGATTTGGCAAATCAGAAAAGCCAAATATTGTATATACTGAGCTCTTGTGGGCTGAACTATTGAGAGACTTTATTGTTGATGTTGTGGGGGAACCGGTCCACCTTGTTGGCAACTCAATTGGTGGTATGAGTTATAAACATAAATTTGGTACACCTTTCTACAAAATAAATCTCTTCTTCACAAACATGCAGCGACTTTGGCTCCAGCACACAATTTTCTCACCAGCTTGTTCCTGCTTCTGTTGATGTTTTGATCATGCACTAAATATTTCTCCCTACTCCAGGTTATATTGTTTCTATTGTTGCTTGAGTTTGGAGCGTTTTGATCAAATCCATTGTCTTGGTAAACAGTGCTGGGAATGTTATCTCGAGAAATTCATCAATACCATTGTCTAAGCCAAGTGTAAGTGACAACCGACGTTCATACTACACTTGCAAGGCATGATTTTTTCTTTTCCTCTTCTTTTTTGCCTGTCTGAAAAACAACAATTTGCTTTTTCTTGCCATTTTAATTTAAAATTTCCCCCTCCATTTTCTAATATTGTAAAATCTGCAATACAATTTGGATTTCTAGAGTTTAAATCCTTAATATTTACCCTAAGTGTATCATGACTGTATACTTTTGAGTTGAAAGAACCACCCAAATGTGCATAATATGCTGTTAAATGGGTCTTAAAGTTGGAATTATGTAAATTTCTCCTGACATTTAATTAGAAAGTATTTGTTGCTTAGTATGAGTACAGCATAATTAGATTTTATTTGACAAACATAATTAAATGATTTTATCTAAAAATTTCTTTTCTATTTACTTGTTAACTTTCAGGATAGACAAACGTCAGTGGCTTCATGGTTGGATTCTCGAATTCTTTTGTTTTACTTGAGGCTAAGAATTCAAGACATTGTTAAGAAATGTTATCCAACTGTAAGTGTAATTTTTGTCGCAGTTTTTTTAATCTTTTTGCATTGACATCGTCGGTGCTTGATTCTGTGGCATTGTGCTTTGCAGAAGATCGAAAGGGCAGATGATTGGCTCATAAATGAAATGCTAAGAGCTGTATCCTCTAGTTTACTTATATAATCTAAATTATTTGTATTGCATCAGGCTTCACATTCTAATATATACAACTCTTTTTGACATCTCCTTTACATATTAAGTCTTATGATCCTGGTGTGCCTGTGGTCCTGGAAAGCATCTTTAGCTTTAATCTTTCCATATCTCTTAACTATCTTCTTGAAGATGTCAAGGGAAAGATTCTAATTATACAGGTATTGTAACATGGATATGAAATGTTGCGGGAAAACCAGAAAGATAGAATTAATTGATACTGAATAATCATTCTTTGGTTTAGCTTTATATATGCTGTTTTTTATTTAATTTTGTTAGGGAATGAAAGATCCAATTTCTGACTCCAATGCCACAGTAGCTATGCTTAAAGAACATTGTGATGGTGTTGTAATTAAGGAATTAGATGCTGGTAACTAAAATTTATGTATACGTTCTATTACTTTTATTTTAATAATGAAGTGACTTAGCCTTTGTTTTAATTTGATCTTTATCTTTTTCTTAACATTACAGGCCATTGTCCCCATGATGAAGTGCCAGAATCGGTGAATACTATCCTTTGTGATTGGATACAAAGGGTTGAAAGAAACATTAATTTTTTATCGACGTCCGGCAAATGTACATAATGATTATAGCAGCAGGGTAAATTATCCAGACTTCATTAATACACTAGTCCACTACTATGCCTTCTTTACAGTTTGTTGATAACTGGATGTTGCACTAATCCTCAACTAAACTGAAAACAAGACATGGTGCCTGAGCTTGTGCATATTGTTCTATAAAATTGTAGAATTAGCCTTCCAGTAATTTTAGAAATATTCTGTTGGTTTGTGCCTCAACTTTTCTTCATGTTCTACATCTTCTGTCGTTTCCTTCTCAAAACCTCTTTTTTTCTTTTTTAATCAGTAAATATTATTCTCGACAAGTTTGTGCAAGGCACACAAAACCCGCGGAAGAAAACCAAAACAAGATACAAACAAGGCGCCGTATATATGCGGGACACCTAAAAAACAACAAAACCCCATAGAAAAGACCAACAGAGGCATCCCAAAAAGAGCTGGCAGCACAAAATCAACAGCATTTATGAGGCTGAGATATACAGATTGTTTGTTGATTTGAGTTGGCTCAGCTTGGCCCTATGTTAGGTTGAATATATATGGATGCATAAAGGGAAATGATAAACATGAACTCAGTGAATCAATTCCCAGTTGGCTGGTGGGTTTTGACACATGTTGAGGGCATGTATGTTTTGTTTGTTAAGAATATAGCATATACAGATGAATTACTAAGCTGTAGAGAAACTGAAATATTCTTCAAAAGTGTATATAGCATAATATTGTAGAGCAATATGGTCCTAAGAATGGGTTTTGATTCAAAAGTACTTTATGCCTCTTTAAGCTAGTCTCAAAGTACAAATGCTCTTCTAAATTCCTTGCTAGAGGCTAAGTCTATGACTTTGAACTTTAACCTCTGGAACACAACTCATAATGTTGTGCTGTTATGCAATTTGATTTTAATTTACTTGCAACTGATTTTAAACAAGTTATAGTTATCATTTCTAAATAAGTTGTGCAAAAAATTCTAATAGAAGACATGATTATGTTTGAATTTCGTTCATAATTTTTTTCAATGAATATACAACTTTTACAATAATTTTTAATTAAAATTAAAATGTCTTCACCCCCTGAATCCGGGTCTTAGTTACACTAATACAAACATCAAAATATTTGTTAGCACTACCTTCATCAACAACAAAACTAAAAATATCAGGTAGTTTCCCCTTCGATTTAACTCCTTCAAGCATTGACACAACTTTTCTCATTGCAGGTCTATCAGCTGGATTTCTGCTTGTGCAAAGCAATGCAATTCTAACCATTTGTGCCATTTCTTCTCTCACTGAACTACACTTGCCCCTTCATTCTTGTACAATATACATTCAATTCCATCTTTGCTCTTCATTTTGGACTTCACCCAATCCACAATGTTTTCTCCTTCATCGAATTCATGATCTATCACACGCTTTCCACTTAAAATTTCCATTAACACCACTCCATAGCCGTAAATATCAATCTTCTCATTAACTTAGAGGGTATCAACATATTCTGTAAAAAGAAAAACCATTTAACATCAACAATTTTATGTCAATATTATTTCACCTTCTAGTATTACTGTGCGGTACCGAAATAAGACCAAACACAAACTATACTAACATTAAAAAAAAATCACTCATTTTACTTCAATCGATATTAACTATAACAAAAAAAATGATAAGAATAGAAATGAAAATAAGAAGGTGAAGCTGACCTGGAGCAATGTAACCATACTGTCATACCCTAATTTTTGACCAACTTATTTTTTATTTATTCGTACGTTGATCATTTTCAATCGTTCGTTCGCGCGCTAATTCCCGTAATATCTGTTTTTATTCGTATTGTGATCGCATTTATTTTTCTTTCGTCGTGTATATTTTAATGTCACTCGCGTTTTAACTTCGTATTTTTTATCCGCGTTTATGCGTATTTTATTTATCGTAAAGTCTATGTTTTAAAATTCATTTTTGATTCACGTCGTTGATTTATTATTTTATTTAGCGTTAAAAAAGCCGCGTATTTCAGTCGTATCAGACAAAATTTCGGCAGAGAGGTATTTTAAAATACCTCATTTTTTTGGTTCCGACGGGACATTTTTTTTGCCGTTTATTATTAATTTTCGTTTTTAATTTATTTATTTATTTAATGATTTCTTTTTTATTTTATTTAGTTGATTGTTATTAAGTTATTTTATCTGTTTTATTATTTTTTAAGTCTTTCAGTACACTTGTCAATTTGTCATTGGTCCTGTCCAACTTTTTCTCCAAGAAACAGCAGGGGTATTTTCGTCATTTTCAGTGTATCAGAGACTTTGTACTATAAAAGTACTGTTCACGCGTCAGAATGGTCCCTAAGAGTCAGATCAGTCAGAATCAAGTCAGAAAAATCAAAAATCATCAAAAAACACAAACATTTTCTCTCTCCGAAATTCAAGATCAAACTCATAAAATCCTCAAGAACACTCATGAATATTCATGAACACCAACCATCCAAACTTTCATAAACCATCATCCAAACTTTCATGAACCAAACCCATACCACAAAACACATATCCGAATCGCATATAACACAAATCCACAACCAACAAATCCGAATCCATTTTCGGCCTTGAACCAAACACCACAAAACCATTTTCGGCCTTGAACCAAACACCACAAAACCATTTTCGGCCTTGAACCAAACACCACAAAACCACTTTCGGACCAAAACAAAGAGGGACGAACACGCCAAAAAACGCAAGGCCAAACCACACGAGAAGACAAAACGAAAAAGAAGAAGAAGTGGAAGAAAAACAGAATCGGAAAAAGCAAAGCAAGGCCGCAAACCAAGAAGAAAGAAAGGTAGTTTCATGTTTTTTTGTGTGTTTGCATGAACTTTAAAGTGTAGATCTACGGCTTTTGGGATTTGTTTTTGAAAAACTAAGTTTGGATCCATGAAGAGGGGAAGGAGAGGAAGCTTTGGATGTAAAAAAATTTAAAAAAAATGAAGTTCACCGCTCCGGCGCGGCGGCTCTCCGGCCGACCACCGCGCCGGAGCTCCTCCTCCTCCACCCTCTTCATCGTTGCCGGCCAGCCCAAGTTAGAGAGAAGGGAGAGCATTTTTTTTTATGTGTTTTTAGAGAGAGGGAAATAGGAAGAAATGAAGAAAAAAACATAAGAATGCCTTTTATACTCATTAATGAGTTGGGGCGGGTCACCCATGGGTTGAACCAGTACCCGCCCCAGCTCTTGTATCCATGACCCAACCCAGTTTTGCTTTCTGTTTACTGTATGCACCCCCCATATTGCTGCTTGCACCCCCTCCCAGCACATATTTTTTGTAGCATTTCTTTATCATTTCATACATTATTTTTATTTTATTTTCATACAACATTAGAGCCATGCTTCATGCATTTTTATTAGTGTCTTAATTTTCATATCATGCATTTTTTTATTTAAATTTTATCTCTTATGTTTTAGTTCATTTTAGGCTATGAAGTAACATTTCATATTTTTCTATTTTTGTCTAATGTTTTAATTATTATGCATTTATTACCTTTTAATAGTTTAATTCCTATCTTATGCATTTTGTTTAATTAGCATTTCGAGTATCATGCATTGTATAGTTTACCTATTAATTTAATTTCAAACTCATGCATTTTTCTAACTAATATTTTCTTTTTTTCGAAAACTTGCGTTTCATACTTTTTTTAAACATGCTTAATGTCATACATTTTATTTGGTAGTCATTCTACTATGTGATGTTCTTTTTATGCTTAATATTGCGGTATATTTCGTTGTGCGTTATCTCTAGTATAATCTCATACATCTTTTTAACTTTTGTTATGTATTTATTTTATCCTACTTAGTATGTATAATTAGGAAATGATGTAATTTATTTTTACGCATTTTTTTTCTTTTGAGACCATAGAATGTATTTAGTGTATGTAATATGTAACCGGCACACGCACTGACACGCGCACCGACACTCCACTTTATTTATCGCTTTATGCTTATTTATTTTTCCGCCGTTACGCGATTTCATCGTTAGTTTAGAAAAAATATTTTCTTCAAAAAAATCAAAAAAATCAAATTCAAATTTCTTTTAAGTAAACCTTGGTTTGTAACCCAAGTGTTTTTCCTTTTATTTTCCTTAATCAAATGTTAATCAATTTAATATCCACATTAGACATGGATTTCGTATAATTAAAATTAATCAACTTCACCGTATTTTCTTCTTATGCCTTGAGGCCTCTCATCTCTTCTTAAGATCTTTTTTTTCAAAAAATGTTAAAATCAATTCAACTCATCAAATAAGTTCTTTAGCCGAACTACTTGATTTTGATCCCGATTTATTTGGGTAAGTAGGCAAAGGGTTTCGACCCTTCCAAATCAATAAAAATAACCAAAAACAGGCTTCATCTTTCTCCTTTCTTTCACTTTAACTCTTAAAAAAATTTTAATAAGTAAAATTAATTTAGCGCAAGATTAGAGAATAGGTAGAAGGTTCCTATGGGATACCATAGTCGGTTCGGGTGCTTAACACCTTCCCCAATCGAAACCAACCTCCGAATCCAAGGTCTCATAAGGGTTTTTACTCACTTTTTTCCCTTCCCGCGAATAAAAGTTGAGAGTTCAATGATTAAAGGTTCAAATCCGATCAATGATTTTGATACCCGAAAATCACGAGCACACATACGTTCCAGCAAGATCAGACATAGGCTCATCAAATCGAATCAATCTAGCAAGTTCAAAATCAGCCACTCTAACATCCATCTCATCATCCAATAAAATATTACTAGGTTTAATTTACTCTTTTAATATATTTCTATAATAATTTAATGATTATTATGCTACATTCTTATTTATTGCTTTTTGAATCATATTTACTCTTTTATATATTTCTATAATAATTAATTTTGGTTCACCAATGTCTATATAAATTTGGTTCTAAAAAAAATTATTGTAAGAAAAAGATGGAATCTACAAGAAAATTATCTCTAACAATGATATTCTTTGCGGATCCCAGCCAATATATCCAAACTACCCCTTCATTGCCAATATTCCACCACCTTTTCCAGCTCCACAAAATCAACTTTACCACCCACAAACGCCCCAAAGGCCTCCACCATTCTACCCACCACTATACCAACAACCGTATCCGCAACCTTTTTACCAACAACCATATTACCCACCACCACCTCAACAACAACAACCTCGCAATCGAGCCCCACAACAGCAAAATCGCCTTCACAGAAAAGAGTTTCCCCCCATACCCATGTTGTACGCAGACTTGCTACCCTCTTTACTGGCAAGAAATCTTGTGCAGACTAGGCAGCCTCCTCGCCTACAGAATCCATTACCTCCATGGCACCGTGCTGACCTTACATGTGCCTTTCACCAAGGGGCACCTGGGCATGATGTTGAGCACTGTTACCCGCTCAAAGAAGAAGTTCAGAGGTTGATTCAAAGCAAAGAGTTGTCCTTCGAGGACACCAATCCCAACACTCAGAATAATCCTTTGCCACCTCATGGACCGGCTGTTAATATGATTCAAGAGGATCAAGATTTGAGTCTAATTCTCAGGGCTCAAGATGTCAGAACTCCTTTGGTCCCGATTCACGCCAGGATGTGCGAAGCCAACATGTTTAACCACGATCATGATGCTTGTGAAGTGTGTTCTGTGGATCCCCGAGGGTGTGGGCAAGTCCAGGAGGATATACAAGGATTGATTGACAGAAAAGAGTTGATTGTCAAGAAGGAAACCAGGAATGTTTGTGTTATTACCCCGGTGTTTAAGAATCTTGAGGTAGCCCGTGATAGTGTGAAGTCAGACGTCACTCCTCTAGTGATCCGCTTGCCAGGACCTGTTCCCTATACTTCTCAGAAGGCCATACCCTACAGGTATGAGGCAACCATCGTGGAGAATGGTAGAGAGATACCGTTGCACTCTGCAGATGTTATCGTAAATATAGCAGGTTTGGGCAAAGTAATGAGAAGCGGGCGTATTCTCCCCACCGTTGTGCGCAATGAGAATAATACTCCGAATGTGCCAGTGCAAAATCTTGATAAGGGTAAAAGTGCCAGTCAACCTGAGGGGATCATTCAAAAAGATAGTGATGAGATCTTGAAGCTGATCAAAAAGAGTGAATACAAGATAATCGATCAGCTGTTGCAAACCCCGTCCAAAATTTCCATAATGTCTTTACTAATGAACTCTGGAGCTCATAGAGACACTTTGATGAAGATTTTGGCCCAAGCATATGTGGATCCCGATGTTACTCTGGGGAAATTCGGGAGCATAGTTGGGAATGTAACTGCATGTAATAACCTGAGCTTTAGTGATGAGGACCTCCCGGCGGAGGGAAGAAACCATAACTGGGCTTTGCACATCTCTGTCCTTTGCAAGTCAGACTCGCTATCGAATGTGTTGATAGATACCGGTTCCGCCCTCAATGTGATGGCGAAGACTACCTTGGACAGGCTGGCATACCGTGGCGCTCAGTTGAGGCCGAGTGCAGTGATGGTAAAAGCATTTGATGGATCTAGGAAGTCTGTAATTGGAGATATAGACTTGCCTATTACGGTGGGCCCTCATACTTTCAAGGTCACATTCCAGGTTATGGACATTCAAGCTTCATATAGCTGTGACCTCCACTCTTCATCAGAAGCTAAAATTTGTAAGTTGTGGGAAGTTGATAACGGTAATTGGTGAATCAGCTTTATTGGTTAGTCATTTGTCCGCTTTTTCCTACATTGGTGCTGATGATGTGGAAGGAACTTTATTTCAGGGGTTCTCTGCGGAAGAAGGAGCTGCTAAAAAGAGTGAAACTTGTATGGCCTCCCTGAAAGACGCCCAAAAGGTTGTACAAGGTGGAAAGGCAGGAGGCTGGGGTCAGTTGGTGCAGCTGCCTGAGAACGAGCGGAAAGAAGGTCTCGGTTTCTCTACCGGCAAGTCGAGTGCAATTTTCAAGCCAGCTGAGGGCATCTTTCATAGTGCTGGGTTTATTCATGCTCCACCAGAAACCAATGCTATTATTGAGGATCAGTCGGAAGAGGTTGCACCTGTCTTTGTGACACCCGGAGGAGCCTGCTGTAATTGGATCGCTGTGGATATTCCTTCCGTGATGCATTTGTCTGAGTAATATGTTTGTCTACTTTTTTTTTAAAAGAAAACTCTTTTCGTCCTGTCCCAGACGAAAATGAAATCATGTAGGGCTTTTGGCTTTATCTTCAAGTATTGTCGTTATTAATGAAAAAACGTTTCTATCACGGCTGTTATTGTTTTTATTTTTTATTTACTGCTTTTTCTGGAAAAATGGTAATAGAAAAATCCCAAAAATTCATTCTCTTTTTCTTTTAATCAATCAAATTCAAAAGTCTGCATTTACTCATTTACTAAAATCAATCATAAATCATGTGCAGACTGAACATACATAAGCCCGTTGAACACAGTGACCCTATGCTTCTGCCCAATTTTGAATTCCCTGTTTACGAGGCTATGGTAGAGGAGGAGGATGAGATTCCTGATGAGATCAGATGGATGTTAGAGCAAGAGAAAAAGATCATTCAGCCTCACGAAGAAGAGTTAGAGTTGATCAATCTGGGTACCGAGGAAGATAAAAAAGAGATCAAGATTGGAGCGTCGTTGGAGATTACCGTTAAAGAAAGGGTAATTGAACTTCTCAGAGAGTACGCTGATATATTTGCTTGGTCATACAAAGACATGCCAGGATTAGATCCTGAGGTGGTAGAACATCGCTTGCCTTTGAAACCTGAGTATCCTCCGGTCAAACAGAAGCTCATAAGGTCTCATCCTGATATGGCCCTCAAGATCAAAGAAGAAGTGCGGAAGCAGATTGATGCAGGCTTTCTAGTTACATCCGAGTATCCTCAGTGGTTGGCCAACATTGTGCCTGTTCCAAAGAAAGATGGTAAGGTCCGAATGTGTGTTGATTACCGAGATTTGAACAAGGCAAGTCCGAAGGATGATTTCCCTTTACCTCACATTGATGTATTGGTTGATAGTACTGCTCAATGCAAAGTTTTCTCCTTCATGGACGGGTTCTCCGGTTACAATCAGATCAAGATGGCTCCTGAAGACAGAGAAAAGACATCTTTCATCATGCCGTGAGGAAGTACAAGCTCCGTTTGAATCCTAATAAATGTACTTTCGGTGTCCGATTAGGGAAACTTTTGGGCTTCATTGTTAGTCAGAAGGGCATTGAAGTAGATCCCGACAAAGTCAGAGCCATCCGGGATATGCCCGTTCCAAAAACAGAGAAACAAGTCAGAGGTTTTCTCGGAAGACTGAATTATATCTCCAGGTTTATCTCTAATATGACTGCTACTTGTGGGCCGATATTCAAGCTGCTCCGAAAAGATCAAGGGATCGTTTGGACGGAAGATTGCCAGAGAGCCTTTGACAGCATCAAAGAGTATTTGTTAGAACCTCCAATTCTTGTCCCTCCAGTTGAAGGAAGACCGTTGATCATGTACCTGACTATGTTAGAAGATTCCATGGGTTATGTACTCGGACAACAAGATGAAACTGGTAGAAAAGAGCATGCAATTTACTACTTAAACAAGAAGTTCACAGATTGTGAATCCCGATACTCGGCACTTGAGAAGACTTGTTGTGCTTTAGCCTGGGCTACCAAACGTCTTCGGCACTATATGATCAATCATACCACCTGGTTGATATCCAAAATGGATCCAATCAAGTATCTCCTGGAGAAGTCTTCGGTATCAGGAAGAATTGCTCGTTGGCAGATGTTATTGGCCGAGTTTGATATTGAATACCATACTCAGAAAGCAATCAAAGGGAGTATCCTTGCAGATCACTTGGCTCATCAACCGATTGAAGATTACCAACCTGTTAAGTTTGATTTCCCTGATGAAGAGGTCATGTATTTGAAGATGAAAGATTGTGATGAACCGTTGTTTGGTGAAGGTCCAGATCCTGAATCTAAATGGGGTTTGATATTTGATGGGGCCGTTAATGCTTATGGCAACGGAGTCGGGGCAATCCTTATCACACCTGAGGGTACTCACATCCCTTTTACTGCAAGGCTACGATTTGACTGTACAAACAATATTGCAGAATATGAAGCTTGCATCATGGGTATTGAAGAAGCAATCAATATGAGGATTAAGAATATTGATATATGTGGAGATTCAGCTTTGGTGATCAATCAGATCAAAGGAAAATGGGAAACTCACCATGCTGGTTTGATCCCTTACAGAGATTATGCAAGACGTTTGTTAACTTTCTTTAACAAAGTGGAGTTGCGTCACATTCCCCGTGATGAGAATCAGATGGCAGATGCTTTGGCTACTTTGTCTTCGATGATCAAAGTAAATCGTCACAATGATGTGCCATTAATCAGTGTCCAGTTCCTCGAAAGGCCCGCTTATGTGTTTGCAGTTGAAGTACTCGCTGATGGCAAGCCATGGTTTCATGATATCAAGGTTTTCCTTCAAACTCAAGAGTATCCGCTTGGAGCATCTCGCAAAGATAAGAAGACTTTAAGAAGACTGTCTGGTAATTTCTTCCTGAATGAAGATGTATTGTACAAAAGAAACTTTGATGCAGTGTTGCTCAGGTGTGTGGATGAACGTGAAGCAGATTTATTGATGCATGAGATACATGAAGGTCCATTTGGCACTCATTCCAGTGGACATGCAATGGCTAAGAAAGCATTGAGGGCAGGTTATTACTGGATAACGATGCAAGCTGATTGTTATAATCATGCCAAGAAATGCCACAAATGTCAGATATATGCATATAAGATTCATGTACCACCATCTATGCTCAACGTTATCTCTTCTCCGTGGCCTTTCTCCTTGTGGGGCATTGATATGATTGGTCGGATTGAACCAAAAGCTTCTAATGGACATCGTTTCATACTAGTGGCTATTGATTACTTTACCAAGTGGGTTGAAGCGGCATCTTTCGCCAATGTGACCAAGCAAGTAGTGGTTCGGTTCATCAAGAATAACATCATCTGCCGTTATGGTATTCCTAACAAGATCATCACGGATAATGGTACAAATTTGAACAACAACATGATGAAAGAATTGTGCGATGACTTCAAGATTGAACATCATAACTCTTCTCCATACAGACCTCAGATGAATGGTGCGGTTGAGGCTGCAAATAAGAATATCAAGAAGATCGTGCAAAAGATGGTGGTTACCTACAAGGATTGGCATGAAATGTTACCCTATGCTTTGCATAGATATCGTACCTCAGTGCGTACTTCAACAGGGGCAACCCCGTTCTCCTTGGTATATGGTATGGAAGCAGTGCTCCCTGTGGAGGTGGAAATCCCATCTTTGAGAGTTTTGATGGAAGCTGAATTAACTGAAGCGGAATGGTGCCAGAATAGGTATGATCAATTGAATTTGATTGAAGAGAAACGCATGACTGCTTTGTGTCACGGACAACTATATCAGTCAAGGATGAAACAGGCGTTTGACAAAAAGGTTCATCCCCGTGAATTCAAAGAAGGAGACCTTGTGATCAAGTGTATCAAATCTTTTCAACCGGACCCCAGGGGCAAGTGGTATCCCAATTATGAAGGTCCTTATGTGGTCAAGAGAGCTTTCTCTGGTGGTGCTTTAATCCTTACAACTATGGATGGAGAAGATTTACCTCGTCCTGTGAATTCTGATGCAGTCAAGAAATACTTTGTCTAAAGATATATGAAAAGAACAGCTCGGTAGGTCGAAAACCCGAAAGGGCAGCCTAAACCAAAAGAGAGCGTCTCGGTAAGTCGAAAACCCGAAAGGGCGGCTTAGGCAAAAATTAAAGACACAAAAAAAAAGAGAA
This sequence comes from Medicago arabica, assembly GCA_946800305.1. Lineage (NCBI taxonomy): Eukaryota > Viridiplantae > Streptophyta > Magnoliopsida > Fabales > Fabaceae > Medicago > Medicago arabica. The sequence continues at coordinate 17,794,959 of OX326964.1, forward strand.
AAAATTGAAAAAAGAGTTTATCCTGATAGGTCGAAAACCCGAAAGGGCGGCCTATGCAAAAGTTAAGGGTTGTGACAAAGTAACTGCATCAGATCAAGCATCACCCATTTGGGGCACCTTAGCTGTCAAAAGTCCGCCGACACTAAAGCATCTAGACAGTGGTTCAAAGTTGTTAGGGAATGTAGTGGTTATTGTGTTCAATGTACCTTCCCATGTAATTACCATTTTCCAACTTTTGTAATTCGTGGAGCCATGCCTTTGGCCGGTTACCACCCTATTACATTAATTTGAGCCGGTGCACTCTTTTGGAATTCTTGTTTATTCTATATGCAAACTTTCTTCTTCCATTTTTAATGTCAATACTTGAAGTAAAAACTTTGAAAATTCTTTTACTTTTTATGTTTTCTTTTGAAAAAAACAAAAAAATGACAAACATATTATCTGTAGATTTATGTATCATGAAAGCATATGTCAACACTCGTTCAAACACAGGTAGATTCAACGAAGAAGATCATAGTCTTGCAAAAAAAAAAAAGAAGCAAAAAAAGAAGAAAGAAAAAAGCTCGCTAAGTCGAAAACCCGAAAGGGCGGCTTAAGCCAAAAATGAGCGTCCCGGTGGATCGAAAACCCGAAAGGGCGGTCCAGGCAAAAATTAGGGACATGCAAAAAAAAATATAGTCCCGGTGGATTGAAAACCTGAAAGGGCGGTCCAGGCAAAAGTTAGGGATTTCAAAAAAAAAGAAAAGAAGAAAAAAGAATACAAAAAAAAGCAATGACTATGCGAAGCACGATTTTGAGAAGGTATTTTGGTTCAGTTCAGAAATGGCGACCTCAGCCAGGTTTTTGTGTCATATGTTCTTTACCCAGCGTTGGTTTGGTTAACGGATGGTACTCCGATAGTAATTTGATTCATCTCCAGTGATATTATCCCCAGTGAAGAATGCTAAGTGTTGGCACTGTAATACCGGACCACTACCTTTACGACCTGCCCAATCTTGTCCCATCAGTCTCACCAGTATATTTTCATACATATTCATTCATTCATGCATACATATCATGCATACTGATATCATTCATATGTGTTCTACCCGTGTGTCTTACTCCATGTGTATCCAGTAAAGTATGTCATTACCAATGTGTTCATTTTGGTTTGCTTACCAATCAAATTTACTTCAAGTGGCAGGTCCCACCCTTCAATTTTCCCCAGTATCTTGTTTAAGCTACATTTCGTACGAAGAGTATTCGTTTGTGCCCTGTTTTTGTTTGGCTAAGTTGCCTCAGTAATAGTAACGCATCACCAGTATTTCATTTCGTGTGTTCGTCGTTACCCCAGTAAAGGTAATTGACAGTTTTACCCTTCGTATGTCCGTCGTTACCCCAGTAAAGGTAATTGACAGTTTTACCCTTCGTATGTCCGTCGTTACCCCAGTAAAGGTAATTGACAGTTTTACCCTTCGTATGTCCGTCGTTACCCCAGTAAAGGTAAGACAGTTTTACCCTTCGTATGTTCGTCGTTACCCCAGTAAAGGTAATTGACAGTTTTACCCTTCGTATGTCCGTCGTTACCTCAGTAAAGGTAATTGACAGTTTTACCCTTTGTATGTTCGTCGTTACCCCAGTAAAGGTAATAGACAGTTTTGCCCTTTCGTATGTTCGTCTTTACCCCAGTAAGGGTAATAGACAGTTTTACCCTTCGTATGTTTGTCATTACCCCAGTAAAGGTAATGACCAGTATTTCATTTATTATGTTCGTCTTTACCTCATTAACGGTAACAGACATTTTTTTCCTCCCCAGTAACACTTTATTTGGTTCTCGAGTTAGTATTTTCGTCGTCATTGCATTCGTACTTGCATAACAGACAATTCATATCATTACATCCATAGAGCTTTCTCGATTTCTGAGTTTGGTCAAAAATTGGTGTACTTGATATTTAAGTCTCTCCGACCCGTCGTTTCAAAGATTTTCGTCTTTTTAAATCCTCGTGACGGAGAAACTTAAATAGGGGCATCTGTCATACCCTAATTTTTGACCAACTTATTTTTTATTTATTCGTACGTTGATCGTTTTCAGTCGTTCGTTCGCGCGCTAATTCCCGTAATATTTGTTTTTATTCGTATTGTGATCGCATTTATTTTTCTTTCGTCGTGTATATTTTAATGTCACTCGCGTTTTAACTTCGTATTTTTTATCCGCGTTTATGCGTATTTTATTTATCATAAAGTCTATGTTTTAAAATTCATTTTTGATTCACGTCGTTGATTTATTATTTTATTTAGCGTTAAAAAAGCCGCGTATTTCAGTCGTATCAGACAAAATTTCGGCAGAGAGGTATTTTAAAATACCTCATTTTTTTTGGTTCCGATGGGACATTTTTTTTGCCGTTTATTATTAATTTTCGTTTTTAATTTATTTATTTATTTAATGATTTCTTTTTTATTTTATTTAGTTGATTGTTATTAAGTTATTTTATCTGTTTTATTATTTTTTAAGTCTTTCAGTACACTTGTCAATTTGTCATTGGTCCTGTCCAACTTTTTCTCCAAGAAACAGCAGGGGTATTTTCGTCATTTTCAGTGTATCAGAGACTTTGTACTATAAAAGTACTGTTTACGCGTCAGAATGGTCCCTAAGAGTCAGATCAGTCAGAATCAAGTCAGAAAAGTCAAAAATCATCAAAAAACACAAAAACATTTTCTCTCTCCGAAATTCAAGATCAAACTCATAAAATCCTCAAGAACACTCATGAATATTCATGAACACCAACCATCCAAACTTTCATAAACCATCATCCAAACTTTCATGAACCAAACCCATACCACACAACACATATCCGAATCGCATTTAACACAAATCCACAACCAACAAATCCGAATCCATTTTCGGCCTTGAACCAAACACCACAAAACCATTTTCGGCCTTGAACCAAACACCACAAAACCATTTTCGGCCTTGAACCAAACACCACAAAACCACTTTCGGACCAAAACAAAGAGGGACGAACACGCCAAAAAACGCAAGGCCAAACCACATGAGAAGACAAAACGAAAAAGAAGAAGAAGTGGAAGAAAAACAGAATCGGAAAAAGCAAAGCAAGGCCGCAAACCAAGAAGAAAGAAAGGTAGTTTCATGTTTTTTTGTGTGTTTGCATGAACTTTAAAGTGTAGATCTACGGCTTTTGGGATTTGTTTTTGAAAAACTAAGTTTGGATCCATGAAGAGGGGAAGGAGAGGAAGCTTTGGATGTAAAAAAATTTAAAAAAAATGAAGTTCACCGCTCCGGCGCGGCGGCTCTCTGGCCGACCACCGCGCCGGAGCTCCTCCTCCTCCACCCTCTTCATCGTTGCCGGCCAGCCCAAGTTAGAGAGAAGGGAGATCATTTTTTTTTATGTGTTTTTAGAGAGAGGGAAATAGGAAGAAATGAAGAAAAAAACATAAGAATGCCTTTTATACTCATTAATGAGTTGGGGCGGGTCACCCATGGGTTGAACCAGTACCCGCCCCAGCTCTTGTATCCATGACCCAGCCCAGTTTTGCTTTCTGTTTACTGTATGCACCCCCCATATTGCTGTCTGCACCCCCTCCCAGCACATATTTTTTTGTAGCATTTCTTTATCATTTCATACATTATTTTTTTTTATTTTCATACAACATTAGAGCCATGCTTCATGCATTTTTATTAGTGTCTTAATTTTCATATCATGCATTTTTTTATTTAAATTTTATCTCTTATGTTTTAGTTCATTTTAGGCTATGAAGTAACATTTCATATTTTTCTATTTTTGTCTAATGTTTTAATTATTATGCATTTATTACCTTTTAATAGTTTAATTCCTATCTTATGCATTTTGTTTAATTAGCATTTCGAGTATCATGCATTGTATAGTTTACCTATTAATTTAATTTCAAACTCATGCATTTTTCTAACTAATATTTTCTTTTTTTCGAAAACTTGCGTTTCATACTTTTTTTAAACATGCTTAATGTCATACATTTTATTTGGTAGTCATTCTAGTATGTGATGTTCTTTTTATGCTTAATATTGCGGTATATTTCGTTGTGCGTTATCTCTAGTATAATCTCATACATCTTTTAACTTTTGTTATGTATTTATTTTATCCTACTTAGTATGTATAATTAGGAAATGATGTAATTTATTTTTACGCATTTTTTTCTTTTGAGACCATAGAATGTATTTAGGGTATGTAATATGTAACCGGCACACGCACTGACACGCGCACCGACACTCCACTTTATTTATCGCTTTATGCTTATTTATTTTTCCGCCGTTACGCGATTTCATCGTTAGTTTAGAAAAAATATTTTCTTCAAAAAAATCAAATTCAAATTTCTTTTAAGTAAACCTTGGTTTGTAACCCAAGTGTTTTTCCTTTTATTTTCCTTAATCAAATGTTAATCAATTTAATATCCACATTAGACATGGATTTCGTATAATTAAAATTAATCAACTTCACCGTATTTTCTTCTTATGCCTTGAGGCCTCTCATCTCTTCTTAAGATCTTTTTTTTCAAAAAATGTTAAAATCAATTCAACTCATCAAATAAGTTCTTTAGCCGAACTACTTGATTTTGATCTCGATTTATTTGGGTAAGTAGGCAAAGGGTTTCGACCCTTCCAAATCAATAAAAATAACCAAAAACAGGCTTCATCTTTCTCCTTTCTTTCACTTTAACTCTTAAACTTTTTTTAATAAGTAAAATTAATTTAGCGCAAGATTAGAGAATAGGTAGAAGGTTCATATGGGATACCATAGTCAGTTCGGGTGCTTAACACCTTCCCCAATCGAAACCAACCTCCGAATTCAAGGTCTCATAAGGGTTTTTACTCACTTTTTTTCCTTCCCGCAAATAAAAGTTGAGAGTTCAATGATTAAAGGTTCAAATCCGATCAATGATTTTGATACCCGAAAATCACGAGCACACATACGTTCCAGCAAGATCAGACATAGGCTCATCAAATCGAATCAATCTAGCAAGTTCAAAATCAGCCACTCTAACATCCATCTCATCATCCAATAAAATATTACTAGGTTTAATTTACTCTTTTAATATATTTCTATAATAATTTAATGATTATTATGCTACATTCTTATTTATTGCTTTTTGAATCATATTTAGTCTTTTATATATTTCTATAATAATTAATTTTGGTTCACCAATGTCTATATAAATTTGGTTCTAAAAAAAATTATTGTAAGAAAAAGATGGAATCTACAAGAAAATTATCTCTAACAATGATATTCTTTTTGGCTTTTTTAATCGTAGCATCAAGTCTAAAACTGACAGGTGATTCGTGGTATTGTGTAGATATTATAATTTTTGTCACCTCTTATATTTTCCCATTCAAATCTTAAACATTTTGAGAGCAATATTTTTCTTATGTCTAAGTATTATTTGTTTATGCAGATATTCGTATGGAATCACAAGGTAGGAGAATGGCTCATGAAGTCGGTCCACCAAGTTGTAAATCAGATAGAGATTGCAAGAATTATAAATGCCCTCCCTCATTACCTGTTCCATATTGTGAAACATACAGGTGTCAATGTGGTAACTGATCTAAACCAGCCTCAACCAATAAAATCTCTAGTCCAAGACCCTCATTTACAAATTATTGTGAAAAATCATCTTGTTTGGATGATAATAATATATAAAATATGAATTTGAAGAGGTTATCAAATAATATATTGTATTAAAATCTTACAAAAATGAAATAAAATTGTTGGCTGCTTTTAATTTTGATTAGCTTAGTCAACTTTATTTTACATAATATGTTAACTTTATTTTACACTTTACTCACTTTACAGGATCTAAACCCTTGAGTTTGATAGCTATATTCCATTTCGATAATCCTTGTTTATGGGATCTGGTTTATGCAGGTTGAATGGTGTATTAGCTATTCTAACAAGGGTGCAAGCTTAAATCCTTGTTTTGTGGTATTTTATCATTTAAGGTATTTGTTTTGCTGCTGTTGTTTTTAGGTTAGGTTTAGTTTGTTGGGAGTTGGGAGTTGTATTATTAGCACCACATGGGAGGTTGTTTGATCACATAACTTGAGTGTTTTAGTATACGCCAAATATCATATACAGTCTTGTCTTTTAAGTTAGATGTTTATAACAAGTTAGTAATTTGATTTTTTTTGTTGTTAAAAATTGATCCTTTGAATTAGAAAATAATTGCGCCGATGTTATATTTTCGTCAAACTCAGTTAAAAAGTATTTATATGAACATTTATTGTTAAATTGGTATGTACAAGTTAACCTCTCAAAACTATGTTCTAGTATTTCACCCTCCATTAGTGTGTTTGTTTACTTTAGGATTCCATCTATCTATAGATTCTCTTGTATTATGGTGTTTATAAAACTTGAATGCGTAGAAGCAAAATCTTATTGTCAAAAATCATTTCATTTATAGTATTTGTACCGCAGCGAAGTCTATTCACATAATGTTCCAATAGTCCTCACTTTAGATTTTCCTACGGTCAAAACTATTAGTACAGAATTGGAGAAAAAAATAGCATTATAGTTAAATTGAATGAGTGATTTTTAAAGAGGAGTGTTATTTGAACAACCGACAACCATAATTTACAAAGAAAAAATAAATATTTGTACGAAAAACAAAACAATAGAGAGAGATCAAGTAAAAAATAAAATAACATGAGTATGAGAGAGAAAATTATCACAAAATGGATGTTTAAATATCATTTCTCTTTTAAAATAAGAGTTGTACACCAATGGTAATATTTGTATTTTGTACAACAATGAAGATATATTTCTAAACCTCTTATTTAAAAATAGATATTTTTTTATACACCTTTCTCTTTTCAAGGGAATTTTTTTATTCACCTTCCTTGTTAACACACTTAAATGAGTGAAGAAATATTATGCTTCATGGGTAAAAAATAGGACGCATTTTGACACTTTTACAAAGAATAAGAGTTCTGTACTATATTCTTTTTGTGCAAAAATAAATAAATAATAGTTTGAATAAGAGTTTTGTAGCAACTAAGGACACACTGGTAAAGATTAGGCAAGTTGTTTGACAAACAAAACTCCATTCTGTGAATGTAAAATTCCATTCAATGAATGCAGCGTACAAGTCATTCACCAATATAATTTAATGATAAGACTTTTGGACAAATTTGGGCAATCATTTGACCCAAATCACTAGCACTTGCACACCCTTAACCTGGAAATGCATTTTATAGGTTTCAACAAAATTGGCATGGCATGGAAATGGGGGTGGGGAAACTAAAAGTAAGAGGTGTATGTAACACACCTTTAAAAAAGAAAGGAAAGGTGTATGTAACACAATCAATGGTGCCAAACATATGGTAAGAAGTTTACGAGGTCTATACTTTTTTGGTAAGAAATTTACATCCTTGGTAAGGTAAACGAGATATGGTTGTCCGTTTACAGAACTATCGAGAGGGAGAATATGTTAATGTCCTTCGAAATTAATCTTGAAATTAATCATAAAAATTATCGAGAGGGAGAATATTTTAATAATCTTGAAATTAAATTTATGAAGTTTTTATATGTTATGTCCAATTAAATAGAAAAGATTAAAGTCAAAAGACATATTATTGACTAAAATTAAGGAAAACTCTTAGATGTCAATAATGCAAGTTTAGACCGACTTAATAAATATCAAGCAAAAAGGCATCTTTTAGAGAGAAAAAAAAAAAGTATGTTGTTCTTAAGTTGTTTTAATCTTAGTTCCATAGGCTACGCAAGATAGGTAACTTAAGAAAATAATTTATAGATTATACAAAAATAATTCAACATTATTTTATTGTGTTATAGAAAAAGCTTATTCATAAAAATAATAGTTTATTCTTAAAAAAAATGTATGTCCATAGTGACCTCAACATTCACGAAGTATATTTCTATAATAATTTGAGCTAATAATTTTTGTAAATTTTTGAGCATGTAACATAGATTTGACTTCAAAACTGTTAAGTCTATCATAAAAAAAAATGATATCATAACTCTTTTATATATTTCTATAATAATTTAATGATTATTATGCTACATTCTTATTTATTGCTTTTTGACTCATATTTACTCTTTTATATATTTCTATAATAAATAATTTTGGTTCACCAATGTCTATATAAATTTGGTTCTAAAAAAAATTATTGTAAGAAAAAGATGGAATCTACAAGAAAATTTTCTCTAACAATGATATTCTTTTTGGCTTTTTTAATCGTAGCATCAGGTCTAAAACTGACAGGTGATTCGTGGTATTGTGTAGATATTATAATTTTTGTCACCTCTTATATTTTCCCATTCAAATCTTAAACATTTTGAGAGCAATATTTTTCTTATGTCTAAGTATTATTTGTTTATGCAGATATTCGTATGGAATCACAAGGTAGGAGAATGGCTCATGAAGTCGGTCCACCAAGTTGTAAATCAGATAGAGATTGCAAGAATTATAAATGCCCTCCCTCATTACCTGTTCCATATTGTGAAACATACAGGTGTCAATGTGGTAACTGATCTAAACCAGCCTCAACCAATAAAATCTCTAGTCCAAGACCCTCATTTACAAATTATTGAGAAAAATCATCTTGTTTGATGATAATAATATATAAAATATGAATTTGAAGAGGTTATCAAATAATATATTGTATTAAAATCTTACAAAAATGAAAAAAATTGTTGGCTGCTTTTAATTTTGATTAGCTTAGTCAACTTTATTTTACATAATATGTTAACTTTATTTTACACTTTACTCACTTTACAGGATCTAAACCCTTGAGTTTGATAGCTATATTCCATTTCGATAATTTCTTTTCTCACTTTCATGGCTTCTTGTGCACCCTCCAATTTGACAAAAATACTCCCGTTTAGATTATATAATTCGGACACCTTTTGCAGAATTCTGGATTATATAAATTTGAATCATTTCAAAACTCATAAAATAAATTAGAATTGATATGAAGGTCTATGTTTCCATCGTACCATCCCTGCAAAAAATACACAACAATTTTGCGGATATACACCACAAACCTTCCAATCATTGCTTGCAATACCACAATCCACAATGGCCAGATTAATGCTCCAAACCATATTTTCGCCCTAAATAGGGTGTTTTTTTTAGAGGTGTAGGGAGTGTTTGTGATGAAGGTGGTGTGCTTCAACTAGGTTCTGGAAAAGTATAAATAACCTAGCTGTTTGGATTTTATTTTCCGGAATTCAACTTTATTGGTCGGATTAAATATTCCGAACAATATTGCACCCTGAACATGTCCAAGTTTCACAAATTACATTGTGCAAGATGATTTTCTGATCATTTCGGATTACGTAATCCTAACATTGTTCGGATTATATAATCTGAACAAAGGGCATTTTGGTCAAAATCGCAGGGCACGCGAGAGAACAACATGATGGAAAAAGTAAAACTCTTATTTTAATAGAGTGAGATGTCCCAAATTCTAACCACAATATAGTGTAGTCTCTTCATTAATACTCTTATTTTTATGAATAAGCTTTTACATTAAACAATTTATTAAAACTCATAGAAATGAGTGTAAATAAAATGAGAATGCATTTTATATATGAGAATGATAGGAATGATTAGATAAAAAATAATGACTCTAATCTAACGGGTGCGGTTATCATGCATAAGGAATCCTTATGCACCCTGCATAAATCCCAGCCCATTAACCGGTAGCCGAACATAATTGTTTCGTACACCCCCAAGCGAAACCAAACAAAACAACACGGGTATCACCATCATAACTGTCATTCAAACATCATCACCATCATCACCGTCATTCATCATCATCATCACCGTACTGGAATCATCATCATCATCACCATTCACCGGAACCATCATCACTGTCATTCATCATCATCATCACCGTCATCAAAATCATCATCATCATCACCATTCACCGGAACCATCATCGCCGTCATTCATCATCATCATCATCATTACCATTCAAACGAAACAGAAAAATGATGAAAACAAAACAGGTTCGAAGTTATCCTCAAATATCTTGTGCTTTCAAGTAATTACAATTATTTTTGAAAGTGTTTATGTTAGTTAGAAATGGTTTTGCTTAGATTGGAAAGTAATTGCATTTGTGTAACCCTAATTGGAAGTTTAATTTCGAATTGAGGAAAATCAACTCAAACAAATAGTTTAAAAATTGTATATGTTAGTTGGAAATGGTTTCAGAGTGTTGATTTGGAAATGTTACTTGTAATTTTCCAAAACCATTTTGTTGTGGAAATGGTTTCATATGTTAGGTGTTCATATTGATGGGGTTGTTCCTCATCCTAAAAGTTTGTTTCTGAAATTAGAATCATTTTGAAAATGGTTTCTGGAAATGGTTTCAAGATCTTGGAGTTCTTAGGTGGTTATGTGCAATATCATTTTTTGAAGACAATACCTGGACAATATGTTTTAAAGCGTCGGACTAGAGATGTGAGTCTGTCTGTCGATAAGCTGAAATCTACCATCAATGTTGGCACTGAAGACATCACTCAAGCACAACAATATCAACAAATTTGTGTTGTTACAGTTCAGCTTTCTACACGTGTTTGCGCAGATCCGGAGGTATCTGAAATTTTTCTCCAAGGTGTTCTTGAAGTTGGGAAAAAGCCAGAGGAATTGCTTCTTTCTAAAGGTATACGTACAGACCCATCTTCCGTGACGCCATCTAAGTCTTCAAAAGCAGCTGTTGTCGGTGAACCATCTGCTAGGATGAAGTTCACTGCACCAAAGTTCAAAGAAAGACCAAATCTAATTAAGTCAAAGAAGCGACTTAAAAGTGATTATGAAAAAGCTAGAGAAAGGCAGAAATTCCTTATAAATCGGAGAAACAAAAGAGAGATGATGAGGCTTTAAAAAAAAAAGTGGTACTGATTGATTGTTTTTATGTTATAAGTTTGTACTAGAGTTTATTGGAAATATTTTTTGTTACGTATTGATGATTATAGTTTGTTGCAAAACCAATAGACAATTATTTTTGTTTCGCATAGAAGACTATCAAAACCATTAAACCCCACTTATTGTTTCAGTAATAATCATTATTTAAAACCATTTAACAATAATAATTTTCATTGTTCTTTTATTTTATAAGAAACCATTAAACCACAATTATATTTGGTTTCAAAGTGATTTTGAAAAAGCTAGACAAAGACAGAAATTCGTCTTACAACGGAAGAACCAAAAGAGAGATGATGAGGCTTTACAGGAAAAATGTAAAGTGATCATTGATTGATTAATTCACATTTGTTAATTGTTTTAAATGTTACAAGTGTGTACTATAGTTAGTGAATAATGGTTTAAATGTTTATCACATTTTGTCTTTTGTTTTATTACAAAACCATTAGACAATTAATTTGGTTTCACATAGAAGACTATCAAAACCATTAAACCATAATTATGGTTTCCGTAATAATTTCAGTGTATAACATTTTAATCATTATTTAAAACCATGTAACAAGAATAATTTTATTAAAAACCATTAGACAATTATTTTGGTTTCACATACAAGACTATCAAAACCATTAAACCATAATTATGGTTTCAGTAATAATTTCAGTGTATAACATCTTAATCATTATTCTAAACCATGTAACAATAATAATTTCATTAAAAACCATTACACAATTATCTTGATTATTAGCTTGCACTTCATTGATAATCTTTTGTATAGATTAAATGGTTTCGTGATGTTATACACTTAAACCATTAAACCATACTTATGGTTTCAGTAATCCATACCCTGAAGTTTGTTTCAATTCATCAAAACTATCAATTGCAATACCCTGATATATTTCTTCAAACTCTAGAAATTTAATTGATGCAAGAACATATTTCAATGCAGCACTTACTGTAACACCCCGTTTTTTCCCAACATAAAAATTTCATAAATAAATCAGAGTATTCATATAACGGAATGTCACATTTCTTTCATAAAATCATAAACGGATTAAATAACTATTTATCCTTCAACTTCATTAACAAAAATCTTTAACGTATCGCAGCAGAATTTATTTAAACCTCTAAAATAGTCTTTGGCACAAAGACCTCATCATAAAAGTCTCATAAAACAGAGTCAACATCATTATCATAAAACTTCATAAATAATACGTAAGAAATAGAAAAGCAATAACAAAGATCCCATCCCGTTACGTATCAGAGCTACTAAGACACAACGAGAGAAATCCTCACACGACTTCACCTATTCTTAATTACCTGCAAGTTACTTATACGAAGAGCAACATTTCCAAGCAGAAGGGGTGAGATTCACAAACAACAATAATAGATATATAAATCATCAATTACATTTAACAACATAATCAACAACAGTAGATATATAAATCATCAATTACATTTAACAACATAAATAGCAACATATATCAACATCAAAGTTCATGCTTCATCAACAACAACGACAACAAAGACTCAACCTCCCATGACGACAACGACAATGCAACCAACAACGACGACGAATGCAATATGCATGTGGCACCAATCCAGGGCATCAAGCCCTAAACTTATTTTGAGCATAAATACACTCCAGGGCATCAAGCCCATAAATACACTCCAGGGCATCAAGCCCTCAACTTAGTTGAGTATGCATGGACTCAACAACTTACAACATAGACAACGTTAACAACTTATAAGACTCCAATACTTTGGAACAACCACTTACAACTCAGACAACTTAGACCAACACTTGCAACTTTAACGACATTGACGACAACAGTGACAATGACAATGACAACGACTTCGCATCATAATATCATAATTCATCAGTCATAAACATCATCATATAACATCGTATTAACAACAACAATTCATCAGTTATGAACAACATCACGAAACAACATATTCATCAACATATACACTCATATAATAATTCATCAACCATGAACAACATCATATAACATCATATTCATCAACATACACATTCTTATAATAATTCATTAATCATAAACAACATCATATTCAATTATTCACGTTAAAGACTTCATTAAAACCAATATTAATTTTGAGAAAGTTTCACGGTTCATAGAAAAGTTGTGCTGAAAATCCATAAAAATTCACTGTGACCTACGTGCAGTAATTTGACCATAACTCAAGTTCTATAACTCATTTTGAAGTCAAACCAACGGCATTGGAAAACTAACATCCATACCTACGACTTTCATGTTTACACCTAAGACCAATTCTATACCGATCAATACCAGTTTTCATTTCAAATTCGGACAAAGTTGTGCTGAAATTCATAAAAATTCACTAAGATATCTTTGGAGTATTTTCATCATAAATCAAAAACCAAAAATAATTTTCAAGTCAAACCAGAGCCATTGGAAAGCTAACTCAATTATCTAAAACTTTCATGTTTACACCGAAGGCCAATTCAAAACAGAAACATGTTAAAAAGACGCAAGAACGCGAAACAGGAAAAGTTGTCAGAGGGCATCTCGTTAAGCGAGACAAATCTCGCTTAAGCGAGATTCACGCCGAGAGAAACCTCAATTTCGCTTGTGAGTTCGCTTGGGGCTCGCTTAAGCGAACTGGGCCCCATTTTTTGACTATTTCTCACCATTTTGCACCCAAAAACCCAAATTACGACATCCCAACTCCCAAAATTGATATGAAACATTACCTAGGAGTATTCTACAACCTAAACATAAACTTTTACATTAATTCATGTGATTACCTATGTTTTTCACAATTCTAATTTGATTCAACCCTAATTTCTCCACAATCTTCAATTTCAACAAAACATGTTAAATTCAATTTCAGAATTATATAAACTATAATCATTGAGAGTTAGCCTCACCCTTACCTTAGATTTTGATGAACAAACTCTACCAATTCTGATTCTTCCCACTTGGCTCTTCTCCTAGCTTTCTCTTGGTTTTCTTCCTTTTTCTCCCAAAACTGAATTGCACGTTCTGTATAATTTTAAACCTAGTTTTTCCCTTTTTATATCTCTTCCATCTATTCTATCTTATTTCGCTTCTTCCCTCACAACTCTATCTAATTTCCAAAACAGCCCCACAACTCAATATTTATTTTATTTCTAAATTAAATATATCTCTCCCCCACTTAATAATAATAACAGACCAACTAACAAATATATCTCTACACAAATAACAAATATATTTCTATACTAGATAACATATATATTATACAAATAAATACCAACATATAACATAACAAAATATCACTTCATCAAAATAAATCGACTAAATTATAAAAAGACATATAATCTCAATAAAATAATAAATAATAAAAGTAGGGTGTTACACTTACCAACAAAGAAATTTAAACAAAAAAATTCATCATAAACTTGATATAAATCCAGAAATTCATCAACATCTTTATACAAACTCAATAAAAAAAACATTAAAACTAATCCAGGAATTCATCAACATAAGAATTAATCGGAGGTTACATATCATGTTGGACGTGCTAGCTTTTGAAGCATTTCTTTATAGTATGAAGTTGCTGCTTTCTCCACATAGTTTCTTTTGGGCTAAAATATGCATTTCATCCCTGCAATTAGGGGTCGTTTGAAATTTCATCCCTGAACTTACTAATCCTCCCATTTTGCCCCTGCAAATATTAATCATTTGAAAATTCGTCAATTAACCCACTTAATGACTGTCACGTCATCAAATTAGCAAAATGACATGGGAAAAGACAAAAATACCCTTTTTTAATTAAAAAATTTGAAAAAAATTAAAAAATCTGAAGAAAAAAAATTTGGAAAAAAAAACTGTTAAAATTTTAAAAAAAGTGATAATTAAATTTTCGAAAATTATTTTTTTATTAATTTGAAAATTATATATTACTTTTTTTTTCGAAAAACTAAATTCCACTTTTGTCTTCATCTTTAAAAAAAATTGGAATTTTTTTATGATTTTTTTAAAAAAAAATCAGATTTTTTATTAAAAAGGGTATTTTTGTCTTTTCCCATGTCATTTTGTTAATTTGATGATGTGGCAGTCATTAAGTGGGTTAATGGACGAATCTTCAAATGATTAATATTTGCAGGGGCAATATGGGAGGATTAGTAAGTTCAGGGATGAAATTTCAAACGACCCTTAATTGCAAGGATGAAATGCATATTTAACCCTTTCTTTTGCAATTGCTTGAGTCAGCTTCATATTGTGGAACATATTTCAATTCTCAAATCCATAATTTTTGAAGCATAGTTGATGATTTCAGAATGAATGAATGAGTGAGTGTAATGTAAATGTAAAGAAGGAAAGGTACCTAAAAGGTATTTGAAGGTGCGAGACAAATTGGTAGGATCCTTCGACATATAATGGAAGAAATTGAAAACTGCAGAAAACGAAAATGGTTGATGTGAAGCGATTCCAGAAATAATAATCACTTCTTCAGACATTGAATCAAATACCTTATTATTAGATTAGATGATACAGAAGTGATTTCGGCGAGGGCAATGGTAGTGCCTGTTTGGCAAAGCGTTTTCACGCCCCCAACCTACGTTTTGAAGCCCAAATACCGTTTCAATCAATTTTTTGATGTTTGGATGTTTTGAAAAATCAAATCCCAAGAACATGATTTTGGTCCCAAACGTGGGTTTCTCAGAAGCCTCAAATTGAAGTTTCCACGACAATTCAACAATCACGTTTCATTTTAATAGCATAATTTACCAAACTACCCATATTCACACAAACAACTGCTTCTTCCTCACATAATTCAGATTTAAACCAGTTGCATGTTGCCCTTTCTCTCTTGAAAGCCACAGCCATACAAATCTCTAATTACCTTGGTAAGCTTGAGGCCATCACACAAGCTTTGAGTGATGGAGAAATGGAAAAAAAATATTGGAGATATGGGAGGAGGAGAAATGGTAGAAGGGTATTGAGAGATGGGGAAGCAAATCAAATTGGTAGAAATTAAAGAGACATACAAGAAATTGAAGGATCTGTATCAACGAGGATCCAATTGGTATGAGATGGGTTGAAGTTTCTTGAACGTGTTTTTTTTTTTTAGGGTGAACGTGTTTTTTTTTTTTCTTTTTGTTCCTTATGGAAGTTAAAATTCATTAATTATTTATAAATATATATATACATTAAAAGCCCATTTTGGTTGTAAAAAAACAAAACTCATTTTAGTAATTAGTTATTCAAAAGCAATTTTAACCCAATTTATCCAAACAATATCAATTCATAATAATCACTTTTAAACGAGTGTATCTAAACATAAATCAATTCACATCTAACTCACTTTTAATCAGAATCAATTCTCTCAAACTCAATTCTATCAAAATCAATTCTCTCCACCGCCAAACCAAACACACACGTAGAAAGAAGCGGTTGAGGGAGAAAACAAAAGGTTGAATAAATAGAACACACACTTGGTAATCTTACCTATCAAATAATGACACGTCAACCATTTAATACAAGTCAGATTATTGCTATCATAAAATAAAATGATATAATAATTCGCATAAACCAACTCACTAGTCAAAAGAATCAGCAAGACTGAAGCAGGAAGGCTGGCAACAAACAGTACAAACGAAAATCAAAGAAACCAAACTAATGAGATTAAATCAAAGAAAATGGACAAAATGGGATAAGAGAATTACATGGATTGAGATATATGAGATGATTGAAATAGAAAGACATAAGAGAGATCTGGAGGAGAAAATCAGAAGGAGAGAGTGGATCTTATGGGAAGAGAAAAACGAGGTCATGCAACAAGGTCGGCGGTGGCTACCGGCGGAAGAGGTCGATTCAGCGGTGGCTGACGGAGCTGGTAGAAAAGGCGAGGGAGAGGCATCATCTGTGTCAAGTGGTGTTTTTATTTGGTAGTTAAACTAGGGTGTGGTTATCATACATAAGGAATCCTTATGCACCCTGCATAAATCCCAGCCCATTAATCGGTAGCCCAACATAACTGCTTCGTACACCCCCAAGCGAAACCAAACGAAACAACACGGGAATCATCATCATAACCGTCATTCAAACATCATCACCATCATCACCGTCATTCATCATCATCATCACCGTACCGGAACCATCATCATCATCACCATTCACCGGAACCATCATCACCGTCATTCATCATCATCATCACCGTCATCGAAATCATCATCATCATCACCATTCACCGGAACCATCATCACTGCCATTCATCATCATCATCACCATTCAAACGAAACAGCAAAATGATGAAAACAAAACAGGTTCGAACTTATCCTCAAATATCAGGTGCTTTCAAGTAATTACAATTAGTTTTGAAAGTGTTTCTGTTAGTTAGAAATGGTTTTGTTTTGATTGAAAAGTAATTGCATCTGTGTAACCCTAATTGGCAGTTTAATTTCGAATTGGGGAAAATCAACTCAAATAAATAGTTTAAAAATTGTATATGTTAGTTGGAAATGGTTTCAGAGTGTTGATTTGGAAATGTTACTTGTAATTTTCCAAAACCATTTTGATGTGGAAATGGTTTCATATTTTAGGTGTTCATATTGATGGTTGTGTTCCTCATCCTAAATGTTTGTTTCTGAAATTAGAATCATTCTGGAAATGGTTTCAAGATCTTGGAGTTCTTATGTGGTTATGTGCAATATCATTTTTTGAAGACAATACCTGGACAATATGTTTTAAAGCGTTGGACTAGAGATGTGCGTCTGTCTGTCGATAAGCTGAAATCTACCATCAATGTTGGCACTAAAGACACCACTCAAGCACAACGATATCAACAAATTTGTGTTGTTACAGTTCAGCTTTCTACACGTGTTTGCGCAGATCCGGAGGCATCTGAAATTTTTCTCCAAGGTGTTCTTGAAGCTTGGAAAAAGGCAGAGGAGTTGCTTCTTTCTAAAGGTATTCGTACAGACCCATATTTCGTGACGCCATCTAAGTCTTCAAAAGCAGCTGCTGTCGGTGAACCATCTACTGGGGTGAAGTCCACTGCACCAAAGTTCAATGAAAGACCAAATCCAATTAAGTCAAAGAAGCGACTTAAAAGTGATTATGAAAAAGCTAGAGAAAGGCAGAAATTCCTTATAAATCGGAAGAAACAAAAGGGAGATGATGAGGCTTTAAAAAAAAGTGGTCACTGATTGATTGTTTTTATGTTATAAGTTTGTACTATAGTTTATTGGGAATATTTTGTTGTTACATATTGATGATTATAGTTTGTTACAAAACCATTAGACAATTATTTTTGTTTCACATAGAAGACTATCAAAACCATTAAACCCACTTATTGTTTCAGTAATAATCATTATTTAAAACCATTTAACAATAATAATTTTCATTGTTCTTTTATTTTATAAGAAACCATTAAACCACAATTATGTGACAAGGGTAAGTCGCAGGTACCGGTGACGAAGCGGAACAGGTCAGATGAAAGCAACATGGGAGCGATGGAGATTGATGGTTTATACGCACAAGCTGATGTTGAAGGCAGGGTTTCTTTTTACTTCGCAAGTTTTCCAGAATTTCTTCCAGTGTTTTGATTGAGGCAAGAGTTTGAAGTTTGTGGGATCATGACTGATATGTTTCTAGCAGGGCAACGAAATTCTCGAGATCAAGTTTATGGTTTTGTTAGGTTCTTAAGTGTTAAGAATGTTGACAAGCTCTCGCACGTATTGAACAATATATGGTTTGGTCACTTACAGATGTTGGCACATAAGGCACGCTTTGATCGTTTTGCTATTAATGACAAGAAAATGGTGGTTTGTTCATAGGATGAGCGGTGTTACGATGAAGGAGG
Source organism: Medicago arabica (assembly GCA_946800305.1). Lineage (NCBI taxonomy): Eukaryota > Viridiplantae > Streptophyta > Magnoliopsida > Fabales > Fabaceae > Medicago > Medicago arabica. The sequence goes on from OX326964.1 coordinate 17,813,712, forward strand.
GGTGAAGAAACGAAAGCGAGGGAGAGTGATGAGGGAGAAAAAATTGCGAGGTCAGGTAAGGGAGTAGATTTATCGGGAGGTTGTGAGGGAGAAAAAAGTGTGTGGGAGGGTTCGATGGATGTTAGGGTGGATGGTGAGGGAGGAAAAATTAAGGGGAGAGTGAGGGTGTCAGAGGGAAAGAAGGCGGGGGTAGGGTGTCAGAAGGAAGTGGCGAAGGGGGGAGGAGAAACTTTGAATGAGGGAGGTGATATAACGCGTTTAGGGAAGCCGGTGGTGGTGCAGCCGGTTCTGACTGAGGTGCTGCTACCTACGATTCGCGTCCCGAAAAGAGAAAAAGGATGCAGAGGGGTGATTCTAGGTCAAAAATTGACCTAAATCCACCTCGTCCTCGACGAGTGAAAGAGAAAGAAAACTTAGAGAGAAGTTGGAGTTTCTCTCATTAAAAAACTAGGGTCTGCTATGACCCATCTTTATTTTTCAATTGTATTTGTAAAATGTAGAAAACTCGATTTTTGTCACTTTTGAATAAATATTTTGTTGGTCCATTATTTTTACTATAAGCAACTTATTAGTCATATTAAAAATGACTCTTTCTTCCCTGTTTTAAAACCGGGGATGGGGTGGGGTGATTTGGGCTTAATTTTGACTTGAAATCATCCACCTGAACTATTTTTATTTCTCTTTTAGTTAAATAATTGATCTTTGCATATTTTCAGTTTTCTTTCATTTTTTTTTATTTCGTCGTCTAGCACGACTTTGTTTATTTTAACTTTCCATCTTTGTTCGGGGTGTTTTGTATTTCCCATCGTAGTAAGTTGTTGATTTGATTCAGGTTAAAAGATTAGCTTTGATCAAGTGCAAATTCAATCGATGACTTTTGCGTCATCAAACACTGTAGATCAGGAAACATGAATAGTCAGATTTATAGACACGTGTACTCTGCAGATTTATGCTATTAACATAAATGTTGTGAGTTTGTTCGCAAATTCATCATTTTTGTTTTTAGCGACTTTGAATTTGTTTTGTATCAATATACTCTATCAATTTAAATTCATATTGTTTATTTTGTAAAAAAAAAAATACACTTATTAGTCATATTGTTGACCATGTAAGAAATTAAACTTGCTCACTTTTTTAATACTTTTTATCCATTTAACTATTAAAGATTCAAGACTTGTAAAAAAAAAAAAAAACTATTAAAGATTCATGTCGAATGGCATTTTTTTTTACTATCATAAGATTCATATCGTTGATCGTTAAAAATCATTTTTTTTGAGTTTTTTTTAATCACATTCCAGTGAGCGTATGAGAATATAGTACACTTTGTATGCAATCGCATGTGTTCAATGTAAAGTATTAATGAAGAGACTACACTATATTGTGGTTAGAATTTGGGACCTCTCACTCTATTAAAATAAGAGTTTTACTTTTTCCATCCTAGTGTTCTCTTGCGTGCCCTTACGTAATCCGAAATGATCAGAAAATCATCTTGCACAATGTAATTTGTGAAACTTGGACATGTTCAAGGTGCAATATTGTTCGGAAAATTTAATCCGACGAATAAAGTTGAATTCCGGAATATAAAATCCTATACCCTGTATTTGAATTGAGCGGGAAAAAGTAGTCGTTTATTTCCGAGAAATAAAATCCGAATAGCTAGGTTGAATATACTTTTCCAGAACCTAGCTGAAGCACACCACCTTCATCACAAACATTCCCTAGACCTTTAAAAAACACCTCATATAGGGCGAAAATATGGTTTGGAGCAGCAATCTGGCCATTGTGGATTGTGGTATTGCAAGCAATGATTGGAAGGTTTGTGGTGTGTATCCGCAAAATTGTGGTGTACTTTTTGTAGGAATGGTACGATCGCAACATAGACCTTCATATCAATTCTAATTTATTTTATGAGTTTTCAAATGATTCAAATTTATATAATCCAGAATTCTGCAAAAGGTGTCTGAATTATATAATCTAAACGGGAGTATTTTTGTCAAATTGGAGGGTGCGCAAGAAGCCATGAAAGTGAGAAAAGAAATTATCGAAATGGAATATAGCTATCAAACTCAAGGGTTTAGATCCTCTAAAATGAGTAAAGTGTAAAATAAAGTTAACATATTATGTAAAATAAAGTTGACTAAGCTAATCAAAATTAAAAGCAGCCAACAATTTTATTTCATTTTTGTAAGATTTTAATACAATATATTATTTGATAACCTCTTCAAATTCATATTTTATATATTATTATCATCCAAACAAGATGATTTTTCTCAATAATTTGTAAATGAGGGTCTTGGACTAGAGATTTTATTGGTTGAGGCTGGTTTAGATCAGTTACCACATTGACACCCATATGTTTCACAATATGGAACAGGTAATGAGGGAGGGCATTTATAATTCTTGCAATCTCTATCTGATTTACAACTTGGTGGACCGACTTCATGAGCCATTCTCCTACCTTGTGATTCCATACGAATATCTGCATAAACAAATAATACTTAGACATAAGAAAAATATTGCTCTCAAAATGTTTAAGATTTGAATGGGAAAATATAAGAGGTGACAAAAATTATAATATCTACACAATACCACGAATCACCTGTCAGTTTTAGACCTGATGCTACGATTAAAAAAGCCAAAAAGAATATCATTGTTAGAAAAAAATTTCTTGTATTCCATCTTTTTCTTACAATAATTTTTTTTAGAACCAAATTTATATAGACATTGGTGAACCAAAATTAATTATTATAGAAATATATAAAAGAGTAAATATGAGTCAAAAAGCAATAAATAAGAATGTAGCATAATAATCATTAAATTATTATAGAAATATATAAAAGAGTAAATATGAGTCAAAAAGCAATAAATAAAAGAGTAAATATAGTTGAATACACTTTAAATCTTTAATGAATATATATAGATATAAATATACAACTTTATAATAATATTACATACATCTTATTATGTATTAAATGTAATTTTAAATCTACGTGAATGTTGAGGTCACTATGGACATACATTTTTTTTTAAGAATAAACTATTATTTTTATGAATAAGCTTTTTCTATAACACAATAAAATAATGTTGAATTATTTTTGTATAATCTATAAGTTATTTTCTTAAGTTACCTATCTTGCGTAGCCTATGGAACTAAGATTAAAACAACTTAAGAACAGCATTCTTTTTTTTTTCCTCTAAAAGATGCCTTTTTGCTTGAAATCTATAAGTTATTCTCTAAAAGATGCCTTTTTTCTCTAAAAGATTAAAACAACTCAAGATTATTAAAATTAATGAAATATAAATTTTGTGTAACATCTCTAATTTTTATTTCCAAATATTTGCTTTATTATTATTATTATTATTATTATTATTATTATTATTATAAGTTGAGTGCTTGATGCCCTGGATTGGTACCACATGCATATTGCATTCGTCGTCGTTGTTGGTTGCATTGACGTTGTCGTCATGGGGGGTTGAGTCTTTGTTGTCGTTGTTGTTGATGAAGCATGAACCTTTGATGTTGATACATGTTGTTATTTATGTTGTTAAATGTAATTGATGATTTATATATCTACTGTTGTTGATTATGTTGTTAAATGTAATTGATGATTTATATATCTATTATTGTTGTTTGTGAATCTCACCCCTTCTGCTTGGAAATGTTGCTCTTCGTATGAGTAACTTGCAGGTAATCAAGAATAGGTAAGTCGTGTGAGGATTTCTCTCGTTGTGTCTTAGTAGCTCTGATACGTAACAAGATGAGATCTTTGTTATTGCTTTTCTATTTCTTACGTATTATTTATGAAGTTTTATGATAATGATGTTGACTCTGATTTATGAGACTTTTATGATGAGGCCTTTGTGCCAAAGACTATTTTAGAGGTTTAAATAAATTCCGCTGCGATACGTTAAAGATTTTTGTTAATGAAATTGAAGGATAAATAGTTATTTAATCCGTTTATGATTTTATGAAAGAAATGTGACATTCCGTTATATGAATACTCTGATTTATTTATGAAATTTTTATGTTGGGAAAAAACGGGGTGTTACAGTAAGTGATGCATTGAAATATGTTCTTGCATCAATTAAATTTCTGGAGTTTGAAGAAATATATCAGGGTATTGCAATTGATAGTTTTGATGAATTGAAACAAACTTCAGGGTATGGATTACTGAAACCATAAGTATGGTTTAATGGTTTAAGTGTATAACATCACGAAACCATTTAATCTATACAAAAAATTATCAATGAAGTGCAAGCTAATAATCAAGATAATTGTGTAATGGTTTTTAATGAAATTATTATTGTTACATGGTTTAGAATAATGATTAAGATGTTATACACTGAAATTATTACTGAAACCATAATTATGGTTTAATGGTTTTGATAGTCTTGTATGTGAAACCAAAATAATTGTCTAATGGGTTTTAATGAAATTATTATTTTTACATGGTTTTAAATAATGATTAAGATGTTATACACTGAAATTATTACTGAAACCATAATTATGGTTTAATGGTTTTGATAGTCTTCTATGTGAAATCAAAATAATTGTCTAATGGTTTTGTAATAAAACAAAAGACAAAATGTGATAAACATTTAAACCATTATTCACTAACTATAGTACACACTAATGTGATCAATCAATGATCACTTTACATTTTTTCTGTAAAGCCTCATCATCTCTCTTTTGGTTCTTCCGTTGTAAGACGAATTTCTGCCTTTGTCTAGCTTTTTCAAAATCACTTTGAAACCAAATATAATTGTGGTTTAATGGTTTCTTATAAAATAAAAGAACAATGAAAATTATTATTGTTAAATGGTTTTAAATAATGATTATTACTGAAACAATAAGTGGGGTTTAATGGTTTTGATAGTCTTCTATGCGAAACAAAAATAATCGTCTTATGGTTTTGCAACAAATTATAATCATCAATACGTAACAACAAAATATTTCCAATAAACTCTAGTACAAACTTATAACATAAAAACAATCAATCAGTACCACTTTTTTTTTAAAGCCTCATCATCTCTCTTTTGTTTCTCCGATTTATAAGGAATTTCTGCCTTTCTCTAGCTTTTTCATAATCACTTTTAAGTCGCTTCTTTGACTTAATTAGATTTGGTCTTTCTTTGAACTTTGGTGAGTGAACTTCACCCTAGCAGATGGTTCACCGACAGCAGCTGCTTTTGAAGACTTAGATGGCGTCACGAAAGATGGGTTTGTACGAATACCTTTAGAAAGAAGCAATTCCTCTGGCTTTTTCCCAACTTCAAGAACATCTTGGAGAAAAATTTCAGATACCTCCGGATCTGCGCAAACACGTGTAGAAAGCTGAACTGTAACAGCACAAATTTGTTGATATGGTTGTGCTTGAGAGATGTCTTCAGTGCCAACATTGATGGTAGATTTCAGCTTATCGACAGACAGACGCACATCTCTAGTCCGACGCTTTAAAACATATTGTCCAGGTATTGTCTTCAAAAAATGATATTGCACATAACCACCTAAGAACTCCAAGATCTTGAAACCATTTCCAAAATGATTCTAATTTCAGAAACAAACTTTTAGGATGAGGAACACAACCATCAATATGAACACCTAACATATGAAACCATTTCCACAGCAAAATGGTTTTGGAAAATTACAAGTAACATTTCCAAATCAACACTCTGAAACCATTTCCAACTAACATATACAATTTTTAAACTATTTGTTTGAGTTGATTTTCCCCAATTCGAAATTAAACTGTCAATTAGGGTTACACAAATGCAATTACTTTCCAATCTAAGCAAAACCATTTCTAACTAACATAAACACTTTCAAAAATAATTGTAATTACTTGAAAGCACAAGATATTTGAGGATAAGTTCTAACCTGTTTTGTTTTCATCATTTTTCTGTTTCGTTTGAATGTTGGTGATGATGATGATGATGAATGACGGTGATGATGGTTCCGGTGAATGGTGATGATGATGATGATTTCGATGACGGTGATGATGATAATGAATGACAGTGATGATGGTTCCGGTGAATGGTGATGATGATGATGATTCCAGTACGGTGATGATGATGATGAATGACGGTGATGATGGTGATGATGTTTGAATGACGGTTATGATGGTGATACCCGTGTTGTTTTGTTTGGTTTCGTTTGGGGGTGTACGAAACAATTATGTTCGGCTACCGGTTAATGGGCTGGGATTTATGCAGGGTGCATAAGGATTCCTTATGCATGATAACCGCACCCGTTAGATTAAAGTCGTTATTTTTTATCTAATCATTCCTATCATTCTCATATATAAAATGCATTCTCATTTTATTTACACTCATTTCTATGAGTTTTAATAAATTGTTTAATGTAAAAGCTTATTCATAAAAATAAAAATAAGAGTATTAATGAAGAGACTACACTATATTGTGGTTAGAATTTGGGACATCTCACTCTATTAAAATAAGAGTTTTACTTTTTCCATCATGTTGTTCTCTCGCGTGCCCTGCGATTTTGACCAAAATGCCCTTTGTTCAGATTATATAATCCGAACAGTGTTAGGATTACGTAATCCGAAATGATCAGAAAATCATCTTGCACAATGTAATTTGTGAAACTTGGACATGTTCAGGGTGCAATATTGTTCGGAATATTTAATCCGACCAATAAAGTTGAATTCCGGAAAATAAAATCCAAACAGCTAGGTTATTTATACTTTTCCAGAACCTAGTTGAAGCACACCACCTTCATCACAAACACTCCCTACACCTCTAAAAAAAACACCCTATTTAGGGCGAAAATATGGTTTAGAGCATTAATCTGGCCATTGTGGATTGTGGTATTGCAAGCAATGATTGGAAGGTTTGTGGTGTGTATCCGCAAAATTGTTGTGTATTTTTTGCAGGGATGGTACGATGGAAACATAGACCTTCATATCAATTCTAATTTATTTTAGGCTAAATTACATTTTTGGTCCCTTAACTATTTATGAAGTATCGCTTTGGTCCCTTAACTAAAATTCGATTTATTTTGGTCCCTTAACTTCTCTCTGTTACACATTTTGGTCATTTCCGTTAGTTTTAATTCAAAAACGTTAGGTTTTCTTCATCTTCTTTTCCTCTTTTTCATCTTCATATCATCTCCATCAACCTTCAACAACAAGAATCCAAGAAAAATTCCTGATGAAAATGAAGAAAACCTAATGTTTTTGAATTAAAACTAACGGAAAGGACCAAAATATGTAACGGAGAGAAGTTAAAGGACCAAAATAAATCGAATTTTAGTTAAGGGACCAAAGCGATACTACCTAAATAGTTAAGGGACCAAAAATGCAATTTAGCCTTTATTTTATGAGTTTTGAAATGATTCAAATTTATATAATCCAGAATTCTGCAAAAGGTGTCCGAATTATATAATCTAAACGGGAGTATTTTTGTCAAATTGGAGGGTGCACAAGAAGCCATGAAAGTGAGAAAAGAAATTATCGAAATGGAATATAGCTATCAAACTCAAGGGTTTAGATCCTCTAAAGTGAGTAAAGTGTAAAATAAAGTTAACATATTATGTAAAATAAAGTTGACTAAGCTAATCAAAATTAAAAGCAGCCAACAATTTTATTTCATTTTTGTAAGATTTTAATACAATATATTATTTGATAACCTCTTCAAATTCATATTTTATATATTATTATCATCCAAACAAGATGATTTTTCTCAATAATTTGTAAATGAGGGTCTTGGACTAGAGATTTTATTGGTTGAGGCTGGTTTAGATCAGTTACCACATTGACACCTGTATGTTTCACAATATGGAACAGGTAATGAGGGAGGGCATTTATAATTCTTGCAATCTCTATCTGATTTACAACTTGGTGGACCGACTTCATGAGCCATTCTCCTACCTTGTGATTCCATACGAATATCTGCATAAACAAATAATACTTAGACATAAGAAAAATATTGCTCTCAAAATGTTTAAGATTTGAATGGGAAAATATAAGAGGTGACAAAAATTATAATATCTACACAATACCACGAATCACCTGTCAGTTTTAGACCTGATGCTACGATTAAAAAAGCCAAAAAGAATATCATTGTTAGAGAAAATTTTCTTGTAGATTCCATCTTTTTCTTACAATAATTTTTTTTAGAACCAAATTTATATAGACATTGGTGAACCAAAATTAATTATTATAGAAATATATAAAAGAGTAAATATGAGTCAAAAAGCAATAAATAAGAATGTAGCATAATAATCATTAAATTATTATAGAAATATATAAAAGAGTAAATATGAGTCAAAAAGCAATAAATATAGTTGAATACACTTTAAATCTTTAATGAATATATATAGATATAAATATACAACTTTATAATAATATTACATACATCTTATTATGTATTAAATGTAATTTTAAATCTACGTGAATGTTGAGGTCACTATGGACATACATTTTTTTTTAAGAATAAACTATTACTTTTATGAATAAGCTTTTTCTATAACACAATAAAATAATGTTGAATTATTTTTGTATAATCTATAAATTATTTTCTTAAGTTACCTATCTTGCGTAGCCTATGGAACTAAGATTAAAACAACTTAAGAACAACATGCTTTTTTTTTTCTCTAAAAGATGCTTTTTTGCTTGAAATTTTATTAAGTCGGTCTAAACTGGCATTATTGACATCTAAGAGTTTTCCTTAATTTTAGTCAATAATATGTCTTTGGACTTTAATCTTTTCTATTTAATTGGACATAACATATAAAAACTTGATAAATTTAATTTCAAGATTATTAAAATATTCCCCCTCTCAATAATTTTTATGATTAATTTCGAAGGACATTAACATGTTCTCCCTCTCGATAGTTCTGTAAACGGACAACCATATCTCGTTTACCTTACCAAAGATGTAAATTTCTTACCAAAAAAGTATAGACCTCGTAAACTTCTTACCATATGTTTGGCACCATTGATTGTGTTACATACACCTTTCTTTTCTTTTTTAAAGGTGTGTTACATACACCTCTTACTTTTAGTTTCCCCACCCCCATTTCCATGCCATGCCAATTTTGTTGAAACCTATAAAATGCATTTTCAGGTTAAGGGTGTGCAAGTGGAAGTGATTTGGGTCAAATGATCGCCCAAATTTGTTCAAAAGTCTTATCGTTAAATTATATTGGTGAATGACTTGTACGTTGCATTCATTGAATGGAATTTTACATTCACAGAATGGAGTTTTGTTTGTCAAACAACTTGCCTAATCTTTACCAGTGTGTCCTTAGTTGGTACAAAACTCTTATTCAAACTATTATTTATATATTTTTGCACAAAAAGAATACAGTACAGAACTCTTATTCTTTGTAAAAGTGTCAAAATGCGTCCTATTTTTTACCCATGAAGCATAATATTTCTTCACTCATTTAAGTGTGTTAATAAGGAAGGTGAATAAAAATTCCCTTGAAAAGAGAAAGGTGTATAAATTAAAAATATCTATTTTTGAATAAGAGGTTTAGAAATATATCATCATTGTTGTACAAAATACAAATATCACCGTTGGTGTACAACTCTTATTTTAAAAAAGAAATGATATTTAAACATCCATTTTGTGATAATTTTCTCTCTCATACTCATGTTATTTTTTTTTTTTACTTTATCTCTCTCTATTGTTTTGGTTTTCGTACAAATATTTATTTTTTCTTTGTAAATTATGGTTGTCGGTTGTTCAAATAACACTCCTCTTTAAAAATCACTCATTCAATTTAACTATAATGCTATTTTTTCTCCAATTCTGTACTAATAGTTTTGACCGTAGGAAAATCTAAAGTGAGGACTATTGGAACATTATGTGAATAGACTTCGCTGCGGTACAAATACTATAAATGAAATGATTTTTGACAATAAGATGTTGCTTCTACGCATTCAAATTTTATAAACACCATAATACAAGAGAATCTATAGATAGATGGAATCCTAAAGTAAACAAACACACTAATGGAGGGTGAAATACTAGAACATAGTTTTGAGAGGTTAACTTGTACATACCAATTTAACAATAAATGTTCATATAAATACTTTTTAACTGAGTTTGATGAAAATATAACATCGGCGCAATTATTTTCTAATTCAAAGGATCAATTTTTAACAACAAAAAAAATCAAATTACTAACTTGTTATAAACATCTAACTTAAAAGACAAGACCGTATATGATATTTGGCATATACTAAAACACTCAAGTTATGTGATCAAACAGCCTCCCATGTGGTGCTAATAATACAACGATACAACTCCCAACAAACTAAACCTAACCTAAAAAAAACAGCAGCAAAACAAACACCTTAAATGATAAAATACCGCAAAACAAGGATTTAAGCCTGCACCCTTGTTAGAATAGCTAATACAACATTCAACCTGCATAAACCAGATCCCATAAACAAGGATTATCGAAATGGAATATAGCTATCAAACTCAAGGGTTTAGATCCTCTAAAGTGAGTAAAGTGTAAAATAAAGTTAACATATTATGTAAAATAAAGTTGACTAAGCTAATCAAAATTAAAAGCAGCCAACAATTTTATTTCATTTTTGTAAGATTTTAATACAATATATTATTTGATAACCTCTTCAAATTCATATTTTATATATTATTATCATCCAAACAAGATGATTTTTCTCAATAATTTGTAAATGAGGGTCTTGGACTAGAGATTTTATTGGTTGAGGCTGGTTTAGATCAGTTACCACATTGACACCTGTATGTTTCACAATATGGAACAGGTAATGAGGGAGGGCATTTATAATTCTTGCAATCTCTATCTGATTTACAACTTGGTGGACCGACTTCATGAGCCATTCTCCTACCTTGTGATTCCATACGAATATCTGCATAAACAAATAATACTTAGACATAAGAAAAATATTGCTCTCAAAATGTTTAAGATTTGAATGGGAAAATATAAGAGGTGACAAAAATTATAATATCTACACAATACCACGAATCACCTGTCAGTTTTAGACCTGATGCTACGATTAAAAAAGCCAAAAAGAATATCATTGTTAGAGAAAATTTTCTTGTAGATTCCATCTTTTTCTTACAATAATTTTTTTTAGAACCAAATTTATATAGACATTGGTGAACCAAAATTAATTATTATAGAAATATATAAAAGAGTAAATATGAGTCAAAAAGCAATAAATAAGAATGTAGCATAATAATCATTAAATTATTATAGAAATATATAAAAGAGTAAATATGAGTCAAAAAGCAATAAATATAGTTGAATACACTTTAAATCTTTAATGAATATATATAGATATAAATATACAACTTTATAATAATATTACATACATCTTATTATGTATTAAATGTAATTTTAAATCTACGTGAATGTTGAGGTCACTATGGACATACATTTTTTTTTAAGAATAAACTATTACTTTTATGAATAAGCTTTTTCTATAACACAATAAAATAATGTTGAATTATTTTTGTATAATCTATAAATTATTTTCTTAAGTTACCTATCTTGCGTAGCCTATGGAACTAAGATTAAAACAACTTAAGAACAACATGCTTTTTTTTTCCTCTAAAAGATGCTTTTTTGCTTGAAATTTTATTAAGTCGGTCTAAACTGGCATTATTGACATCTAAGAGTTTTCCTTAATTTTAGTCAATAATATGTCTTTGGACTTTAATCTTTTCTATTTAATTGGACATAACATATAAAAACTTGATAAATTTAATTTCAAGATTATTAAAATATTCCCCCTCTCAATAATTTTTATGATTAATTTCGAAGGACATTAACATGTTCTCCCTCTCGATAGTTCTGTAAACGGACAACCATATCTCGTTTACCTTACCAAAGATGTAAATTTCTTACCAAAAAAGTATAGACCTCGTAAACTTCTTACCATATGTTTGGCACCATTGATTGTGTTACATACACCTTTCTTTTCTTTTTTAAAGGTGTGTTACATACACCTCTTACTTTTAGTTTCCCCACCCCCATTTCCATGCCATGCCAATTTTGTTGAAACCTATAAAATGCATTTTCAGGTTAAGGGTGTGCAAGTGGAAGTGATTTGGGTCAAATGATCGCCCAAATTTGTTCAAAAGTCTTATCGTTAAATTATATTGGTGAATGACTTGTACGTTGCATTCATTGAATGGAATTTTACATTCACAGAATGGAGTTTTGTTTGTCAAACAACTTGCCTAATCTTTACCAGTGTGTCCTTAGTTGGTACAAAACTCTTATTCAAACTATTATTTATATATTTTTGCACAAAAAGAATACAGTACAGAACTCTTATTCTTTGTAAAAGTGTCAAAATGCGTCCTATTTTTTACCCATGAAGCATAATATTTCTTCACTCATTTAAGTGTGTTAATAAGGAAGGTGAATAAAAATTCCCTTGAAAAGAGAAAGGTGTATAAATTAAAAATATCTATTTTTGAATAAGAGGTTTAGAAATATATCATCATTGTTGTACAAAATACAAATATCACCGTTGGTGTACAACTCTTATTTTAAAAAAGAAATGATATTTAAACATCCATTTTGTGATAATTTTCTCTCTCATACTCATGTTATTTTTTTTTTTTACTTTATCTCTCTCTATTGTTTTGGTTTTCGTACAAATATTTATTTTTTCTTTGTAAATTATGGTTGTCGGTTGTTCAAATAACACTCCTCTTTAAAAATCACTCATTCAATTTAACTATAATGCTATTTTTTCTCCAATTCTGTACTAATAGTTTTGACCGTAGGAAAATCTAAAGTGAGGACTATTGGAACATTATGTGAATAGACTTCGCTGCGGTACAAATACTATAAATGAAATGATTTTTGACAATAAGATGTTGCTTCTACGCATTCAAATTTTATAAACACCATAATACAAGAGAATCTATAGATAGATGGAATCCTAAAGTAAACAAACACACTAATGGAGGGTGAAATACTAGAACATAGTTTTGAGAGGTTAACTTGTACATACCAATTTAACAATAAATGTTCATATAAATACTTTTTAACTGAGTTTGATGAAAATATAACATCGGCGCAATTATTTTCTAATTCAAAGGATCAATTTTTAACAACAAAAAAAATCAAATTACTAACTTGTTATAAACATCTAACTTAAAAGACAAGACCGTATATGATATTTGGCATATACTAAAACACTCAAGTTATGTGATCAAACAGCCTCCCATGTGGTGCTAATAATACAACGATACAACTCCCAACAAACTAAACCTAACCTAAAAAAAACAGCAGCAAAACAAACACCTTAAATGATAAAATACCGCAAAACAAGGATTTAAGCCTGCACCCTTGTTAGAATAGCTAATACAACATTCAACCTGCATAAACCAGATCCCATAAACAAGGATTATCGAAATGGAATATAGCTATCAAACTCAAGGGTTTAGATCCTCTAAAGTGAGTAAAGTGTAAAATAAAGTTAACATATTATGTAAAATAAAGTTGACTAAGCTAATCAAAATTAAAAGCAGCCAACAATTTTATTTCATTTTTGTAAGATTTTAATACAATATATTATTTGATAACCTCTTCAAATTCATATTTTATATATTATTATCATCCAAACAAGATGATTTTTCTCAATAATTTGTAAATGAGGGTCTTGGACTAGAGATTTTATTGGTTGAGGCTGGTTTAGATCAGTTACCACATTGACACCTGTATGTTTCACAATATGGAACAGGTAATGAGGGAGGGCATTTATAATTCTTGCAATCTCTATCTGATTTACAACTTGGTGGACCGACTTCATGAGCCATTCTCCTACCTTGTGATTCCATACGAATATCTGCATAAACAAATAATACTTAGACATAAGAAAAATATTGCTCTCAAAATGTTTAAGATTTGAATGGGAAAATATAAGAGGTGACAAAAATTATAATATCTACACAATACCACGAATCACCTGTCAGTTTTAGACCTGATGCTACGATTAAAAAAGCCAAAAAGAATATCATTGTTAGAGAAAATTTTCTTGTAGATTCCATCTTTTTCTTACAATAATTTTTTTTAGAACCAAATTTATATAGACATTGGTGAACCAAAATTAATTATTATAGAAATATATAAAAGAGTAAATATGAGTCAAAAAGCAATAAATATAGTTGAATACACTTTAAATCTTTAATGAATATATATAGATATAAATATACAACTTTATAATAATATTACATACATCTTATTATGTATTAAATGTAATTTTAAATCTACGTGAATGTTGAGGTCACTATGGACATACATTTTTTTTTAAGAATAAACTATTACTTTTATGAATAAGCTTTTTCTATAACACAATAAAATAATGTTGAATTATTTTTGTATAATCTATAAATTATTTTCTTAAGTTACCTATCTTGCGTAGCCTATGGAACTAAGATTAAAACAACTTAAGAACAACATGCTTTTTTTTTTCTCTAAAAGATGCTTTTTTGCTTGAAATTTTATTAAGTCGGTCTAAACTGGCATTATTGACATCTAAGAGTTTTCCTTAATTTTAGTCAATAATATGTCTTTGGACTTTAATCTTTTCTATTTAATTGGACATAACATATAAAAACTTGATAAATTTAATTTCAAGATTATTAAAATATTCCCCCTCTCAATAATTTTTATGATTAATTTCGAAGGACATTAACATGTTCTCCCTCTCGATAGTTCTGTAAACGGACAACCATATCTCGTTTACCTTACCAAAGATGTAAATTTCTTACCAAAAAAGTATAGACCTCGTAAACTTCTTACCATATGTTTGGCACCATTGATTGTGTTACATACACCTTTCTTTTCTTTTTTAAAGGTGTGTTACATACACCTCTTACTTTTAGTTTCCCCACCCCCATTTCCATGCCATGCCAATTTTGTTGAAACCTATAAAATGCATTTTCAGGTTAAGGGTGTGCAAGTGGAAGTGATTTGGGTCAAATGATCGCCCAAATTTGTTCAAAAGTCTTATCGTTAAATTATATTGGTGAATGACTTGTACGTTGCATTCATTGAATGGAATTTTACATTCACAGAATGGAGTTTTGTTTGTCAAACAACTTGCCTAATCTTTACCAGTGTGTCCTTAGTTGGTACAAAACTCTTATTCAAACTATTATTTATATATTTTTGCACAAAAAGAATACAGTACAGAACTCTTATTCTTTGTAAAAGTGTCAAAATGCGTCCTATTTTTTACCCATGAAGCATAATATTTCTTCACTCATTTAAGTGTGTTAATAAGGAAGGTGAATAAAAATTCCCTTGAAAAGAGAAAGGTGTATAAATTAAAAATATCTATTTTTGAATAAGAGGTTTAGAAATATATCATCATTGTTGTACAAAATACAAATATCACCGTTGGTGTACAACTCTTATTTTAAAAAAGAAATGATATTTAAACATCCATTTTGTGATAATTTTCTCTCTCATACTCATGTTATTTTTTTTTTTTACTTTATCTCTCTCTATTGTTTTGGTTTTCGTACAAATATTTATTTTTTCTTTGTAAATTATGGTTGTCGGTTGTTCAAATAACACTCCTCTTTAAAAATCACTCATTCAATTTAACTATAATGCTATTTTTTCTCCAATTCTGTACTAATAGTTTTGACCGTAGGAAAATCTAAAGTGAGGACTATTGGAACATTATGTGAATAGACTTCGCTGCGGTACAAATACTATAAATGAAATGATTTTTGACAATAAGATGTTGCTTCTACGCATTCAAATTTTATAAACACCATAATACAAGAGAATCTATAGATAGATGGAATCCTAAAGTAAACAAACACACTAATGGAGGGTGAAATACTAGAACATAGTTTTGAGAGGTTAACTTGTACATACCAATTTAACAATAAATGTTCATATAAATACTTTTTAACTGAGTTTGATGAAAATATAACATCGGCGCAATTATTTTCTAATTCAAAGGATCAATTTTTAACAACAAAAAAAATCAAATTACTAACTTGTTATAAACATCTAACTTAAAAGACAAGACCGTATATGATATTTGGCATATACTAAAACACTCAAGTTATGTGATCAAACAGCCTCCCATGTGGTGCTAATAATACAACGATACAACTCCCAACAAACTAAACCTAACCTAAAAAAAACAGCAGCAAAACAAACACCTTAAATGATAAAATACCGCAAAACAAGGATTTAAGCCTGCACCCTTGTTAGAATAGCTAATACAACATTCAACCTGCATAAACCAGATCCCATAAACAAGGATTATCGAAATGGAATATAGCTATCAAACTCAAGGGTTTAGATCCTCTAAAGTGAGTAAAGTGTAAAATAAAGTTAACATATTATGTAAAATAAAGTTGACTAAGCTAATCAAAATTAAAAGCAGCCAACAATTTTATTTCATTTTTGTAAGATTTTAATACAATATATTATTTGATAACCTCTTCAAATTCATATTTTATATATTATTATCATCCAAACAAGATGATTTTTCTCAATAATTTGTAAATGAGGGTCTTGGACTAGAGATTTTATTGGTTGAGGCTGGTTTAGATCAGTTACCACATTGACACCTGTATGTTTCACAATATGGAACAGGTAATGAGGGAGGGCATTTATAATTCTTGCAATCTCTATCTGATTTACAACTTGGTGGACCGACTTCATGAGCCATTCTCCTACCTTGTGATTCCATACGAATATCTGCATAAACAAATAATACTTAGACATAAGAAAAATATTGCTCTCAAAATGTTTAAGATTTGAATGGGAAAATATAAGAGGTGACAAAAATTATAATATCTACACAATACCACGAATCACCTGTCAGTTTTAGACCTGATGCTACGATTAAAAAAGCCAAAAAGAATATCATTGTTAGAGAAAATTTTCTTGTAGATTCCATCTTTTTCTTACAATAATTTTTTTTAGAACCAAATTTATATAGACATTGGTGAACCAAAATTAATTATTATAGAAATATATAAAAGAGTAAATATGAGTCAAAAAGCAATAAATAAGAATGTAGCATAATAATCATTAAATTATTATAGAAATATATAAAAGAGTAAATATGAGTCAAAAAGCAATAAATATAGTTGAATACACTTTAAATCTTTAATGAATATATATAGATATAAATATACAACTTTATAATAATATTACATACATCTTATTATGTATTAAATGTAATTTTAAATCTACGTGAATGTTGAGGTCACTATGGACATACATTTTTTTTTAAGAATAAACTATTACTTTTATGAATAAGCTTTTTCTATAACACAATAAAATAATGTTGAATTATTTTTGTATAATCTATAAATTATTTTCTTAAGTTACCTATCTTGCGTAGCCTATGGAACTAAGATTAAAACAACTTAAGAACAACATGCTTTTTTTTTTCTCTAAAAGATGCTTTTTTGCTTGAAATTTTATTAAGTCGGTCTAAACTGGCATTATTGACATCTAAGAGTTTTCCTTAATTTTAGTCAATAATATGTCTTTGGACTTTAATCTTTTCTATTTAATTGGACATAACATATAAAAACTTGATAAATTTAATTTCAAGATTATTAAAATATTCCCCCTCTCAATAATTTTTATGATTAATTTCGAAGGACATTAACATGTTCTCCCTCTCGATAGTTCTGTAAACGGACAACCATATCTCGTTTACCTTACCAAAGATGTAAATTTCTTACCAAAA
Organism: Medicago arabica; assembly: GCA_946800305.1. Lineage (NCBI taxonomy): Eukaryota > Viridiplantae > Streptophyta > Magnoliopsida > Fabales > Fabaceae > Medicago > Medicago arabica. The sequence goes on from OX326964.1 coordinate 17,831,429, forward strand.
AAGTATAGACCTCGTAAACTTCTTACCATATGTTTGGCACCATTGATTGTGTTACATACACCTTTCTTTTCTTTTTTAAAGGTGTGTTACATACACCTCTTACTTTTAGTTTCCCCACCCCCATTTCCATGCCATGCCAATTTTGTTGAAACCTATAAAATGCATTTTCAGGTTAAGGGTGTGCAAGTGGAAGTGATTTGGGTCAAATGATCGCCCAAATTTGTTCAAAAGTCTTATCGTTAAATTATATTGGTGAATGACTTGTACGTTGCATTCATTGAATGGAATTTTACATTCACAGAATGGAGTTTTGTTTGTCAAACAACTTGCCTAATCTTTACCAGTGTGTCCTTAGTTGGTACAAAACTCTTATTCAAACTATTATTTATATATTTTTGCACAAAAAGAATACAGTACAGAACTCTTATTCTTTGTAAAAGTGTCAAAATGCGTCCTATTTTTTACCCATGAAGCATAATATTTCTTCACTCATTTAAGTGTGTTAATAAGGAAGGTGAATAAAAATTCCCTTGAAAAGAGAAAGGTGTATAAATTAAAAATATCTATTTTTGAATAAGAGGTTTAGAAATATATCATCATTGTTGTACAAAATACAAATATCACCGTTGGTGTACAACTCTTATTTTAAAAAAGAAATGATATTTAAACATCCATTTTGTGATAATTTTCTCTCTCATACTCATGTTATTTTTTTTTTTTACTTTATCTCTCTCTATTGTTTTGGTTTTCGTACAAATATTTATTTTTTCTTTGTAAATTATGGTTGTCGGTTGTTCAAATAACACTCCTCTTTAAAAATCACTCATTCAATTTAACTATAATGCTATTTTTTCTCCAATTCTGTACTAATAGTTTTGACCGTAGGAAAATCTAAAGTGAGGACTATTGGAACATTATGTGAATAGACTTCGCTGCGGTACAAATACTATAAATGAAATGATTTTTGACAATAAGATGTTGCTTCTACGCATTCAAATTTTATAAACACCATAATACAAGAGAATCTATAGATAGATGGAATCCTAAAGTAAACAAACACACTAATGGAGGGTGAAATACTAGAACATAGTTTTGAGAGGTTAACTTGTACATACCAATTTAACAATAAATGTTCATATAAATACTTTTTAACTGAGTTTGATGAAAATATAACATCGGCGCAATTATTTTCTAATTCAAAGGATCAATTTTTAACAACAAAAAAAATCAAATTACTAACTTGTTATAAACATCTAACTTAAAAGACAAGACCGTATATGATATTTGGCATATACTAAAACACTCAAGTTATGTGATCAAACAGCCTCCCATGTGGTGCTAATAATACAACGATACAACTCCCAACAAACTAAACCTAACCTAAAAAAAACAGCAGCAAAACAAACACCTTAAATGATAAAATACCGCAAAACAAGGATTTAAGCCTGCACCCTTGTTGGAATAGCTAATACAACATTCAACCTGCATAAACCAGATCCCATAAACAAGGATTATCGAAATGGAATATAGCTATCAAACTCAAGGGTTTAGATCCTCTAAAGTGAGTAAAGTGTAAAATAAAGTTAACATATTATGTAAAATAAAGTTGACTAAGCTAATCAAAATTAAAAGCAGCCAACAATTTTATTTCATTTTTGTAAGATTTTAATACAATATATTATTTGATAACCTCTTCAAATTCATATTTTATATATTATTATCATCCAAACAAGATGATTTTTCTCAATAATTTGTAAATGAGGGTCTTGGACTAGAGATTTTATTGGTTGAGGCTGGTTTAGATCAGTTACCACATTGACACCTGTATGTTTCACAATATGGAACAGGTAATGAGGGAGGGCATTTATAATTCTTGCAATCTCTATCTGATTTACAACTTGGTGGACCGACTTCATGAGCCATTCTCCTACCTTGTGATTCCATACGAATATCTGCATAAACAAATAATACTTAGACATAAGAAAAATATTGCTCTCAAAATGTTTAAGATTTGAATGGGAAAATATAAGAGGTGACAAAAATTATAATATCTACACAATACCACGAATCACCTGTCAGTTTTAGACCTGATGCTACGATTAAAAAAGCCAAAAAGAATATCATTGTTAGAGAAAATTTTCTTGTAGATTCCATCTTTTTCTTACAATAATTTTTTTTAGAACCAAATTTATATAGACATTGGTGAACCAAAATTAATTATTATAGAAATATATAAAAGAGTAAATATGAGTCAAAAAGCAATAAATAAGAATGTAGCATAATAATCATTAAATTATTATAGAAATATATAAAAGAGTAAATATGAGTCAAAAAGCAATAAATAAAAGAGTAAATATAGTTGAATACACTTTAAATCCTTAATGAATATATATAGATATAAATATACAACTTTATAATAATATTACATACATCTTATTATGTATTAAATGTAATTTTAAATCTACGTGAATGTTGAGGTCACTATGGACATACATTCTTTTTTAAGAATAAACTATTATTTTTATGAATAAGCTTTTTCTATAACACAATAAAATAATGTTGAATTATTTTTGTATAATCTATGAGTTATTTTCTTAAGTTACCTATTTTGCGTAGCCTATGGAACTAAGATTAAAACAACTTAAGAACAACATGCTTTTTTTTCTCTAAAAGATACCTTTTTGCTTGAAATTTTAATAAGTCGGTCTAAACTGGCATACAACATGCTTGTTTACTCTAAAAAAAATATATCTTTTTGCTTGAAATTTTATTAAGTCGGTCTAAACTGACATTATTGACATCTAAGAGTTTTCCTTAATTTTAGTCAATAATATGTCTTTTGACTTTAATCTTTTCTATTTAATTGGACATAACATATAAAAAATTGATAAGTTTAATTTCAAGATTATTAAAATTAATGAAATATAGATTTTGTGTAACATCTCTAATTTTTATTTCCAAATATTTGCTTTATTATTATTATTATTATTATTATTATTATTATTATTATATGTTTGAGCAAAGTCATTAAGATTGTTATTGCTTGCTTCAAAAAATATAAAATAAGATTGTTATTTCGAAGTATGAATATTTACGTCCACACTTTGTATACAATGTCTTTTTCCTCTTGAATAACACTTTTTTGGTTTAATAACACATATGATGCATGTATTGCCATGCCATATAAAATAGGTTAAATACCTCTTTTGATCCTTTAAGTTTGACAAAAATATCGGATTAGGCTATTAAGTTTTTTAAGATTCAAATAGGTCCTTTAGATTTTTTTAAGTTTCAAATAGGTTCTTTAAGTTGTTACGTTAATGCACTGATGGCAGGTCATCTTACGTTATTCTTAGCATGTTATTCGGTCATTTTTCGTAGGGTTTACTAGCAAAACAGAGGAGTATTGTAACACCCATGCTAAATGTGTCTAGAATATTTAGCATGTGCGTTAAAACTGATACTGGATACATTAAAATACAATATAGAAAATAACATCAAGTTGAGATTCAGAGTGCAAAGTCATCTCAAGTCTTATGTTACGAAAGTTATACATAACCGACTGAATGAAACATGTATCAACTAAGATCCATTACAATGATTACATAAACTTAGTACACAACAACTACAAAAGGACATAAGCGCAAAATCCAACAATAGCATGATCAAATCGTAGCCTTCTCCTTACCTTTGCTACATGACACCTGTGAACCTGAACAAACATGAAAGGATTGGGATGAGACATAATATCTCAGTGAGTTATACCTAATCCTAGGCTATAGGCAACCTCGAAGAAATCTATGGTTACCACGTGTCTACAATACAACCACTCAGTTGATTATACATTTGTGAAAATCTTACATACCTAAGCGATCGTGCAAATACTAAGATCGTTCTGAGTTTCTACATGTACTTATACATAGTGCATATCATGTCATATTCATATCATAAGCATGGTCATATTGTATTCATAATGTTAAAAGCCAGGGTTTTAGATGAGGTATTTCACATAGACCCGATGCATGTAATATTCTAGACACAACTCTACATACATGTAGTACCAAGTTTTAGATGTCGGAGTTATGTTATCGATTGACTCCCCCATTAATAATTGGAAAACCGGAGATATGTTACCGAATAATCCACCCGTCAATACCCATCAATAGAACTTATGAATGCATGGACTTCAAGTATAGACTCGACAATGCACATCACCAAAAACTCGTCATTATATAATTCACACTATTATATAAATATCATCACATCAACATCTAATTGCATCGTCAAATCAATACATCCATACATCATCAATTTATCATCATAAAAGTAAGCACAACATCATATTCATCATGATTATTACATCAACATCATCATTCACATCAATAGCGCAACATTGCTTCATTTAGCAAAAATAATATTTTAGATGATTATTCACATACACCTAGTTAATCAACATTCCAGATACATATCAATTACCACTTCACTCATTAATCATCATGTTATCATTAACATATAATCATTTATAAGTTATCATGCCTTAATTCATCATTTGACCAAGGTTCTTCTACTTTTCCAAAGTTCGTCTACTTTTCACACATTCCACTAAAATCCATTTACATGATCATATACTTCCTTATCAACGCTACACGCTTCTTCTATGTTCATTATCACAGTAATCCAAGTATAACAGCCTCATTTCAATTGGGGAAAACCCTACTTCATTCTAATCTATGTTCATGTTCAAGCTCTAGTCAAAGTTCGTCTCAAAACCCATAATTCATTCCATTTCAAGCAAGCATGGGCACACAATATTAATTCATCAAAACAACATGTTTTCATCAACACAAGATGTACCAACCAATTCGTCCCCCAAGCACCCAAAACACGAAACAAAAAATTGATGTCCCCTGTCTAAACGCCTAGCGTCAGGTTGGTGACTTCAAGCGTGAAGGTGAGAAAAACACAAGAAGATGGGTTGAATTGTGTTTTCTTTTTCGAGACTCTTGAAGAGTAAGAATCTGTTTCTCCAGGATCAGAGTCTGAATGGATTCAGAGTCTGATGGAAGACCAGATTCTGTTGCAGGGGAAATAATAAAGAGATAAGGGAAAGAGAGAACACAAGCAATTATACAAGTTCCTTCCACAAACCGGAAGTAGTCATGTCCCCCTTGCACTTCCAAGGAGAGTTTCACTAAAATGTAATAACAATTACAAGTAGCTCAAACACACAGTAAGAGACTTCCAATGCTCAAGCACACAAGCAAGAGACTTCTTTGCTCAAGGACACACCCAAGAGACTTCAAATGCTCAAGCATGCAGGCAAGAGACTTCTAACACAATTTACAGAAAATTGAAAGAGTGATTGAACACTTGATATACAATCAGTGGTGTTCCAAAATACAAAACAATGAGAGACTCTGTTTTCTGTGATACTTAGAAATTCTAGGATAAACAAGTTTGTAAGAATTCTCTAAGTTGTTGATGTGTTTATATGACTCAGGGAGAATAGCAAATAGCTTGATAAAAACGTTCAGAGTCAGTCGTCTATTCTCTGAGTCTTCACTCCCTTTATATAGGCGTTGTAAAGAGACGTTGAGACAATTCAGCACATCACAGAGTCATCTAGAAGCTTGATCAAATACTTGATTAGCAATCTTCAGGCTCTCTGTAGACCATATAGACTTTGATGAGCTTCAGACTCTCTTTAGCTCCTTCAGACTCTTTTTGTTCTTCAGATGCTCTGGATCTTCAGAACCTCTTGCTTAGCATTTCTTTGAACCAGCTTCTGCAGACTCTCCAAGTCTTGTACATCTTCGAGGCGGCTTCTTCAGACTTTCTTTGTCTTCAGAATCTCTCGAAACAGCTTCTGATGATTCTTCAAGCTTTCTTCAGAATCACTTGCAACGAGCTTCTTTTAGGATTTTACTCTTCATTTGTTCTTGTAGGATACTTTTTAAGATTGACAACTTGAATTAAGATCCTGTACACTTGAACAAATATTAACATATCCAATTGACAATTTTTAATATCTTGTTATCATCAAAACTCAGTGGTATTGTTAAACTCATTTGTTTCAACAATCTCCCCATTTTTTATGATGACAAACATAAGTATTAAAAGGTCAATTGTTGTTAATCTAATTAACAAGTTGACTTAAGGGTCTGAGGTTTGTAAGCTCAGAGTCTGAGGTTTGTAAGCTCTGACTCCCCCTGAGTCTGATAGTCTTTAAGGTGAGGTTTGTAAGCTCCCCCTAAGTCCTATCCAGGTTAATTAAATTCATATTAAACGAAAATTTTAGAATCAAATCTCACAAAAACTTAAAAGACTAGAGATGAGAAGAGATTCTCTTAAATTAAATTGCGAAAAATTTAATTTAATTAAGGGCTCAGAATCTAACGTGATAATTTATTGCAAACTTCCTTTTTCTTAGACTTAAAATACTTTCAAATACTCATCCTTTTGTCATTAACAAAAAGGTATCAAGAGTTAAAAACTTTTCAAAGAAAACGAGAAGAGATAAGAAGATAACTGTAAAAACATAAACAGAGTCTGATAATACTTAGTTTTTTAAAAAAGAATAAACAAAGTCAAATTATCAGAATCACTATTAAAGACAGGAGCAAATATATCAAGGTCAAAAAGAAACAGAGACATATTATAAAACAGAAGCAATATTGTTATCAGAAGCAAATAGTATTCAGAGGCTATGCAAAGACTTAAAAAAAAATTACAACAAAAAAAAAAAATGTGTGCAACTAAGGCTTGTTTTGGTTGGCAATCATATCCATTAACTTCTTCATATCCTCTGGAGTCAAAAACCCAAAAAGTACGATTTTTGGAGTCAAAATCGTCATTCCAAATCATTGCAAATCGTCAGGAAGCAAGTTTCTACGCTCATCAAGCACCAAATATCAGGTATTGTATCATCAAAATTCATCTCATTTTGTTGTTTTTTGTGCCTGGTTCGTCTGTTTTTCGTAGGGAGTAGGGAATGGTGCGCAAGTTAACTTGTGCAGAGCGTAGGTGTTGCGTGACTTAAGTCGCGCAGGTGTTAATATGATGCGTGACTTAAGTCACGCCACTGTACACAGTCCAGATTTTTGAATTTTTGCTTCATTTTTTTCTTGGTTAGCTTGTTACACAAGTAATTTATTTATTCTCACTTTATAAATTATTTTATTCGATAGATATATAGGGAGATGGTTGACAATGTCGCGGGTGATGACGTTGAACCAAAACCGGACAAAAATGAAGCTTCCGGTGATGCTTGCGGCAAAGGTTTTGACGATGTCAAACCGACCATTAATGTCAAACCGTTTAAAGCCAAAATTCCATTTCAAGCTCGGATTGGTAAAATTGAAGAACCTAAACCGATACCTATCGGTGTTATTTGCGAAGCTCGCGAAACCGCCTCATTTTTCACAACAAATGAAAGATGGAGAGAGCGAGAAGAGTTACTTGCTTGGGTTTGTCGACAAGGGGTAAGGTTCGGATTTAGTGTTTATATAGATAAATCCGTTTTAAAAAGGCCGTACTTGACGATGCAATGTGAAAGGAGTGGGATATACAAGCCACCTAAGACGAGGAAGAAACCGAACATTGAAGGCATCGGCTCAAGGAAATGTAATTGTCCGTTTAGGTTGAAAGGTTTCTTTGATAAAGAGACAAATGATTGGTGGCTTGCAATGCTTTGTGGAATGCACAACCATGACTTGGATGAGAAGTTAAAGGGCCACCTTATTGTGGGAAGGCTTAGTGCGGAGGAGAAGAAAAAAGGTATTGACATGACAAAGAGCTTGACGGTGCCTCGGAATATCCTCACCAATTTGAAGCAAAATAACAAAGAAAGTGACATAACTATCAAGCAAGTGTACAATGTGCAAACAAGATGACGAAAGGGGGAAAGAGGTAACATGACGGAGTTGCAATTCTTGATTTCAAAGTTGGTGGAGCATAAATATGTCTATTACACAAGATGCAATAGTGAGAAAAGCAATCTTGAAGACATATTTTTTGCTCATCTGGAGTCAATTAAATTGCTCACACCTTTCCGACCGTTTTGGTCATGGACTCCATTTACAAAACAAACAACTACTGAATGTTGTTGTTTGAGATAGTTGGTTGCACCTCTACAAAAATGACGTATTCCGTTGGTTTCGCCTTCCTTCACGTTGAACTAGAAGACAACTTTGCTTGGGCACTTACGATGTTGAAAGGTCTTTTGTCCTCAAAAGACAACATGCTTAAGGTGATTGTCACCGACAGAGATGGTGCTTTGATGAATGCTGTTGGCACAGTTTTTCCTAAAACTTACACCATGCTTTGTTATTTTCATATTGGGAAGAACGTAAGGGCTAAGTGCATCACGGATTGTAAAGTTCACCCAAAGCCTCCCAAGGGTGCAAAAGTTGACAAGAAAGAATTGAAGAAGAGCAAGGTGAAGAATAGAGAAGTTGTTGAGAAAGTCGTGATCGCTTGGAGTGAGTTGGTTGAATCACCTACGGAGGAATCATATGCAAGTAATTTATTGAAATTCAAAGAGGTATGCATGCCATTTCCGGAATTTATAAAATATGTTGAAGAAATGGTTTTGAACCTTAAGGAAAAATTTGTGAGGGCATGGACGGATAAAGTCTTGCATCTAGGGTGTAGAACCATCAACATTGTTGAATCGGCTCATGGAGTGTTGAAAAAATATTGAGGAGTAGCGTGGGTGATTTGGCATCATGTTGGGATGAAATAGACAAGATGTTGGTCGTGCAACTCGGTGAGATACAAGGAAGTTTTGGAGAAACAAAACGGTCTTTGAACACAAATACAAAAAAATCAAGATGATGGGAGAGTTGGAGGGTTATGTATCTAGACGCGCATTGAAATTTATCTATGATGAATTGCAACACTCCAAGACATTCGGCTTTGAGAAGGAAGATTGTGGTTGTGCCCAAGCGACATGGTACAGGTTATCTTGTGCATGTATTATTGCCATGAGTAAATATCTCATCGCATCAGTAAAATATCTCACGACTCACACGGTTCTTTAAGTTTGATGTTCATAATAAGTTAGATTTTTTTTTTAAGTTTTTTGTTACAAATTGATCATTTAAGTTATAAAATATTTACATTAGTACCCATTTTTTAAGCCAACTTCATTAAAAAAATGTTTATGGACTATTTAACATTGAGATGATAGATCCAAAAGTGTTTATAACATCAAACATGATTACTTACGTTTATTTTCTTCTTCTTCTTCTTCTTATTCTTGTTTTTGGATTCATGTCTAATTTTACATATAAATATCTCATCAAAATATTATAATGCAGATAAACGATCAATTTAATGTCAATTCAAGACTGAATAATACTCATACGAACCTTAGTTTTGAGAGGTTAACTTGGACATACCAATTTAACAATAAATGTCCATATAAATACTTTTTAACAGAGTTTGATGAAAATATAATATCGGCGCAATTATTTTCTAATTCAAAGGATCAATTTGTAACAACAACAAAAATTCAAATTACTAACTTGTTATAAACATCTAACTTAAAAGACCGTATATGATATTTGGCGTATATTAAAACACCCAAGTTATGTGATCAAATAGCCTCCCATGTGGTGCTAATAATACAACGATACAACTCCCAACAAACTAAACCTAACCTAAAAACAACAGCAGCAAAACAAACACCTTAAATGATAAAATACCACAAAACAAAGGATTTAAGCCTGCACCCTTGTTAGAATAGCTAATACACCATTCAACCTGCATAAACCAGATCCCATATGACACCTGCATTCTGCCTTTAGCTGCTAGCAATTTCAATGCTCTCAACAGAGCCATACAATACAAGGCTACAAAGTAATACTACCTTGTATCATCAGAGACAATATGAATTCATTGCAACCAAGATAAACATAAACTCCATGATACTTGACACTCTTCAATTTGAGGCAGCAGAATAGTAACATACATGGACTACCCTTATCAGCACAAGAGCAATGCAAAACACCACTTAGCATAAGGAGATGTTAGCTCCACTTCATATAAGAACTCATCATTCATAGAAAATAATACATTGAGATTGAAACACCAACACTGCAGAAATTTAAAAGACTTGTTTAATAGTCCATTCATTGCCACATTCATCATTCAGAATCACCGAGATAAAAACACTACCACAACAGGTTAATAGGTGTCACCAATCTAGATAAGGACAACTAGTATTCCAAATAAACCTGATAAACTCAACCAATTTGTTAAAATGAATTATAAGGACAGGAAAGAGATTGGGCTATAGGACCAACTTGTTGCTTGCTATTGTTTGTCTTGTTTGAGATTTAATTTTCATCTGGTTTTAATTAATATTTTTTAGAAAATAGGTAAGGTTATTTTTCTTGCATATCCAATACAATATGTCCAAAGGGTCTAATGATCACCCAAGATTTGTCCTAAAGTCTTGTCATTAAATTTTATAGATGAATCATTTGTACACTGTATTGCATAAATGGAATTTCGCAGACATTTTTGTTTAAGACACAAGGTAATCTCCATCATGTACCCAAGGACTATTGAAAGAATAAAGATAGAGCCGAATCCCCAAAATACCATCAAAAAGGAAAAGAGAGAAAAAAATAATAAAACACAAATATATAAGACTTTGCATAAAATAGAGGAACCAATTAAAGAATAGTATATATTAAAGGAAAAGAAAATGCGTTGATTTTTAAAAAGTGGGTTGGGGTAAAATGGTGGGTTATTTTTAAATAAAAAATGTACAAATATCATTACTGGGTGATTTTAAAATAAGAGGAGTACATCAATTGTGATATTTGTACAGACAATGATGATACATTTACCCACTCTTCTTTAAAAATCAAATATGCTTTATACACCTTCCTTTTTTTAAGAGAATTTATCCACCTTCCTTATTAACACACTTACTTGAATGAAGAACAATTATGCTTCCTAGGGGAAAAAATAGAACACATTTTGACTTAAAATTTATGTAACTTTAAACATGTTTTAAAACAATTATTGAAACCTTTGCGGCATTGATCAAGACTGACTCCCTGTCATTCATCTCCACCACCAAAAAAATTCCACCAAGCATGGAATTTATTCACACTTTCCTTATTAACTCACACACTTGAGTGACTTCCTGGAAAAAAAATAGGACTCGTTTTTGCAAAGAAAATTTAATGTAACTTTATGCTAGTTATAAATGTGATCAAGACTCCAAGTTTATTTCTCAAGCTTCTTTTGAAACCTGTGCTGCATTGACCAAGCAACACAGAAGATATAACACGACTACATCCAAAACCAAGCAACACCAAAGCTACAAAACCTAAAATTCAAGGACAAGCAAATGCTAGCACCAGCACAATTCAATATATGAAACAATCAGGTCCTTCAACAATTGAAAACCTGATCACCTAAAAGCCACCTGCAAAACAATTATCGCAAGCCTACTGACACTGATGATTAAATAACAAAAGACACCAGGCAACACAACTCTGCACAGATAATGCTACTGCAATGAGAACCCTGTTCTGCCAAGAAATTGCTCAATCTGCACACCAATCCTCCTCTGAAACTGAAACACATTGATGCATTGATCAAGACTGATTCAAAAACAGAAACATTACTCCATAGACCTCTCTCATTTATGTCCACCACCAACAAAATCCACCACCTATGCAAATTCTCATGGTAAAACTCCCTCTGCACCCAGTACTCCAAAAAAGTGATTACCTTCATCAAAACCTTCTTACCCTTAAATTAACCTCATTTGATACCACCTTCTTCTCATTCACAACCCTCACCACTCAAAAGCAATGAAACCTTTTCTTTTCTTTCTCATCACATTCTTCTTCTTGTCCCGAACACAGTTACTACCACTAGTTTCTTCTACCACAACAACTCTTCCCTTTCAACTCATCACCCTCCTCTCAATAAAATCCTCCCTAATTGACCCTCTAAACCATCTCAATGGTTGGAAAAACACTTCCTCAAACTCCAAGAACATCTGGTGCTCTTGGAGAGGAATCAGTTGCCACCCAAAAACAAAACAAATTACTTCCCTAAACCTCTCTAACCTCAGCCTTTCAGGCATAATCTCCCCCAAAACATGCTACTTAAAAACCTTAACCCACTTGAACATAAGTGGAAACGACTTCAATGGAACTTTTCAAGCAGCAATTTTCCAACTCACAGAGCTTGTAACACTAGACATAAGCCATAATTCATTCAACTCAACTTTCCCAATGGGAATTTCAAAACTAAGATTCTTAAGAATCTTTAATGCTTATAGCAATAACTTCATAGGCCCTGTTCCTGAAGAACTCACCAGACTTCCATTTCTAGAGCAGCTGAACCTTGGTGGGAGCTATTTCAGTGGCACAATCCCAGCAAGTTATGGAAACTTTGAAAGGCTAAAGTTCCTAGATTTAGCTGGTAATGCATTGGAAGGTTCTGTACCACCTGAACTAGGGTTATTATCAGAGTTGCAACATTTGGAAATTGGATACAACACATTTTCAGGAACACTGCCAGTGGAATTAACGATGTTGTCTAATCTCAAATACTTAGACATCTCATCATCCAATATTTCTGGTCAAGTGATTCATGAACTAGGAAACTTAACCAAGCTTGAAAAGTTGTATATGTTCAAGAATCGCTTAAGCGGTGAAATCCCATCAAGCATAGGCCAGTTGGAATCACTACAACATCTTGATTTATCGGATAATGAACTAACTGGTTCAATTCCATCAGAAATAACAATGCTGAAGGAATTAAGATGGATGTATCTCATGCTAAACAAGCTAGAAGGTGAAATTCCACAAGGAATTGGTGAGCTTCCAAAACTCAACATTTTCCAAGTTTTCAACAATTCACTCATTGGTACACTACCCCCGAAACTCGGTTCCAACGGGTTGCTACAAAGAATAGATGTTTCCACAAACTTACTACAAGGCTCAATCCCTATCAACATTTGCAAAGGAAATAATTTGGTTTGGTTCATTCTCTTCGACAACAACTTCACTGATAGTCTTCCATCGTCACTCAACAACTGTACCTCACTCACTAGGGTTCGAATCCAAAACAACAAACTCAACGGGTCAATTCCACAAACCCTTACACTGGTTCCAAATTTAATCTACCTAGATTTAAGCAACAACAATTTCAATGGCGAAATTCCACAAAAATTAGGAAACCTACAATACCTAAACATCTCAGGAAACTCATTTGAAAGTGAATTACCTAGCAACATTTGGAGTTCAACTAATCTACAAATTTTCTCAGCTTCATTTTCAAAAATCACCGGTCAAATTCCAGATTTCATTGATTGCAAAACGATCTACAAGATCGAATTGCAAGGGAACTCAATCAACGGAACCATTCCAAGAAACATCGGTGATTGCGAAAAACTAATTCAGTTGAATCTCAGTAACAACTATCTGACAGGAACCATACCTGATAAAATCTCCATGCTTCCTTCAATCTCCGAAGTTGATCTCTCACGGAACAATCTCACCGGTCCAATTCCTTCAAGCATAAGCAATTGCATCAATCTGGAGAATTTCAATGTCTCCTTCAACAACCTCACCGGTCCAATTCCGTCCTCCGGTATCTTCCCTCACCTTGATCCATCCTCCTACACCGGCAACCAATACCTCTGCGGCCGCCCCTTATCCAAACTCTGCACCACCGACGTTGCCGCGGCCGGTGAAAACAAAGAGGAACATACTGATATTGGATTCATTCTTTGGATAAGCGTGTTCGGAACTTCACTCATAATTTTCCTCATTCTTCAATTGATTCATCGTTTTCATCCATTTCACGGTAACGAAGCTGACCGTAAAATCGAACGGCGGGAGTTAACTTGGTTTTGGCGGGAGTTAAATTTCACGGCGGAGGAAATTGTACATTTCGCGTCAATTTCTGATAACAAAATCGGAAGTGGATCAGGTGGAACGGTGTATAAAGCGGAAAACCAAAGCGGAGAAATCATAGCCGTTAAAAAGCTATCTTTGAAACCGAACGCGTTAATCCGACGGAGGGGAGAAGTTTTAGCTGAATTAGAGGTATTGAGGGATGTAAGACATAGAAACATTTTGAGATTGTTGGGTTGTTGCACTAATAAGAAAAGTACGATGTTGCTTTATGAGTATATGCCAAATGGGAACCTTGATGAGTTTTTGCATCCAAAGGACAATATGGTAAATGTGTTTGATTGGTCAACTAGGTATAAGATAGCATGTGGTGTGGCACAAGCTATATGTTATCTACATCATGATTGTGATCCACCCATTGTGCATAGAGATCTTAAACCTAGTAATATTTTATTGGATGATGAGATGGATGTTAGAGTGGCTGATTTTGAACTTGCTAGATTGATTCGATTTGATGAGCCTATGTCTGATCTTGCTGGAACGTATGGTTACATTGCTCCAGGTCAGCTCCACCTTCTTATTTTCATTTCTATTCTTATCATTTTTTTTTTGTTATAGTTAATATCGATTGAAGTAAAATGAGTGAATTTTTTTTTAATGTTAGTATAGTTTGTGTTTGGTCTTATTTCGGTACCGCACAGTAATACTAGAAGGTGAAATAATATTGACATAAAATTGTTGATGTTAAATGGTTTTTCTTTTTACAGAATATGTTGATACCCTCCAAGTTAATGAGAAGATTGATATTTACGGCTATGGAGTGGTGTTAATGGAAATTTTAAGTGGAAAGCGTGTGATAGATCATGAATTCGATGAAGGAGAAAATATTGTGGATTGGGTGAAGTCCAAAATGAAGAGCAAAGATGGAATTGAAGGTATATTGTACAAGAATGAAGGGGCAGAGTGTAGTTCAGTGAGAGAAGAAATGGCACAAATGGTTAGAATTGCATTGCTTTGCACAAGCAGAAATCCAGCTGATAGACCTTCAATGAGAAAAGTTGTGTCAATGCTTGAAGGAGTTAAATCGAAGGGGAAACTACCTGATATTTTTAGTTTTGTTGTTGATGAAGGTAGTGCTAACAAATATTTTGATGTTTGTATTAGTGTAACTAAGACCCGGATTCAGGGGGTGAAGACATTTTAATTTTAATTAAAAATTATTGTAAAAGTTGTATATTCATTGAAAAATATTATGAACGAAATTCAAACATAATCATGTCTTCTATTAGAATTTTTTGCACAACTTATTTAGAAATGATAACTATAACTTGTTTAAAATCAGTTGCAAGTAAATTAAAATCAAATTGCATAACAGCACAACATTATGAGTTATGTGTTCCAGAGGTTAAAGTTCAAAGTCATAGAGTTAGCCTCTAGCTAGGAATTTAGAAGAGCATTTGTACTTTGAGACTAGCTTAAAGAGGCATAAAGTACTTTTGAATCTAAACCCATTCTTAGGACCATATTGCTCTACAATATTATGCTATATACACTTTTGAAGAATATTTCAGTTTCTCTACAGCTTAGTAATTCATCTGTATATGCTATATTCTTAACAAACAAAACATACATGCCCTCAACATGTGTCAAAACCCACCAGCCAACTGGGAATTGATTCACTGAGTTCATGTTTATCATTTCCCTTTATGCATCCATATATATTCAACCTAACATAGAGCCAAGCTGAGACAACTACTCAAATCAACAAACATAGAACAGAAGCCCAAATCCCAAACATTGATTAGTACAACAAAGAAAAAAATATCAGAAAAATAAAATAAAAAATAATCATTTGGTCAAGGAAAGCGTGTTTTATATTCTCCTTTTATATTGGTCCCTCTTCCTAAACACCACACCACCAATGAATACATTATACAACACTAAAGAAATGTAACTAACAAAATGCAAACATCTTAACCGTAAAAACAATCCTAAGAATGAATACAGATATATAATTCAATGATTCGAAAAGTATACCTAAAGTCCATGCTTAACACCCCCACTTGAACTCTCCATCAAATCCACTACCATTATCACAAGTACGAACACCAGAAGTGAACTACGACTCTGTCCGTTCAACCATTCACCAGCATAAACACGCTCAGCGTAAAATCTATAAACCCCAAACTTCTGTCTCAAGCCATCTCTATACTGACCCTTAAGTCTACTTCCCTTAGACCAAGTCTCAACATGAAACCCATCATATGTACCATTAACCCAATCCCATTCATATCTCTCAGTATAAGCTTAATTGTTGAAAATTCGTTTATTTAGGATCACAAGGTCTTTGATCCATCTTAATCTGATATCTAGAAATGACAATTCAGTTAGATACGGTGAGCATAATAATATATCTGACATAGGCTATGTTATTTTAAATCATGAATTATTCACCTTTGCTTGTTGGGTTGGGCTAGCTACTAGTGCATAAGGCTACTTTCTGTACATGTAAAAATTTGGACTCATTTAATGTCACACTTATAGATGTTACTAGTGCATAGTCTTTAAACACACTTATAGATATGAAGTCAGGCAGTTTTCCTTGTAATTTAAGCATCTATCAAGATAAGATACGAACTTAGAATCTATTTTATTTTATGAGAAAAATTATCAATGTATTAGTGCGTGATAGTTTCTGTCTTGCTGGTCCGGGTGTGGCAGCAGCTTTTGGGGTGCTTTTTGTTGTGTTTCGGTGTGTTTTTGAGGCAGGGATATGCATGTATTAGTTTTTAGGGAATCAGCTGTTATTTTTGATTTTAAGTAACTGGTTGCCCTTTTTCTTGTTGTATATCTCAGCCTCATAAATGCTGTTGATTTTGTGCTGCCAGCTCTTTTTGGGATGCCTCTGTTGGTCTTTTCTATTGGGTTTTGTTGTTTTTTAGGTGTCCCGCATATATACGGCGCCTTGTTTGGATCTTGTTTTGGTTTTCTTCCGCAGGTTTTGTGTGCCTTGCACAAACTTGTCGAAAATAATATTTACTGATTAAAAAAAAAAGAGGTTTTGAGAAGGAAACGACAGAAGATGTAGAACATGAAGAAAAGTTGAGGCACAAACCAACAGAATATTTCTAAAATTACTGGAAGGCTAATTCTACAATTTTATAGAACAATATGCACAAGCTCAGGCACCATGTCTTGTTTTCAGTTTAGTTGAGGATTAGTGCAACATCCAGTTATCAACAAACTGTAAAGAAGGCATAGTAATGGACTAGTGTATTAATGGAGTCTGGATAATTTACCCTGCTGCTATAATCATTATGTACAGTTGCCGGACGTCGATAAAAAATTAATGTTACTTTCAACCCTTTGTATCCAATCACAAAGGATAGTATTCACCGATTCTGGCACTTCATCATGGGGACAATGGCCTGTAATGTTAAGAAAAAGATAAAAATCAAATTAAAACAAAGGCTAAGTCACTTCATTATTAAAATAAAAGTAATAGAACGTATACATAAGTTTTAGTTACCAGCATCTAATTCCTTAATTACAACACCATCACAATGTTCTTTAAGCATAGCTACTGTGGCATTGGAGTCAGAAATTGGATCTTTCATTCCCTAACAAGATTAAATAAAAAACAGCATATATAAAGCTAAACCAAAGAATGATTATTCAGTATCAATTAATTCTATCTTTCTGGTTTTCCCGCAACATTTCATATCCATGTTACAATACCTGTATAATTAGAATCTTTCCCTTGACATCTTCAAGAAGATAGTTAAGAGATATGGAAAGATTA
This sequence comes from Medicago arabica, assembly GCA_946800305.1. Classification (NCBI taxonomy): domain Eukaryota; kingdom Viridiplantae; phylum Streptophyta; class Magnoliopsida; order Fabales; family Fabaceae; genus Medicago; species Medicago arabica. The sequence goes on from OX326964.1 coordinate 17,849,126, forward strand.
AAGCTAAAGATGCTTTCCAGGACCACAGGCACACCAGGATCATAAGACTTAATATGTAAAGGAGATGTCAAAAAGAGTTGTATATATTAGAATGTGAAGCCTGATGCAATACAAAAAATTTAGATTATAGAAGTAAACTAGAGGATACAGCTCTTAGCATTTCATTTATGAGCCAATCATCTGCCCTTTCGATCTTCTGCAAAGCACAATGCCACAGAATCAAGCACCGACGATGTCAATGCAAAAAGATTAAAAAAACTGCGACAAAAATTACACTTACAGTTGGATAACATTTCTTAACAATGTCTTGAATTCTTAGCCTCAAGTAAAACAAAAGAATTCGAGAACCCAACCATGAAGCCACCGACGTTTGTCTATCCTGAAAGTTAACAAGTAAATAGAAAATAAAATTTTAGATAAAATCATTTAATTATGTTTGTCAAATAAAATCTAATTATGGTGTACTCATACTAAGCAATAAATATTGTCTAATAAAATGTCAGGAGAAATTTACATAATTCCAACTTTAAGATTCATTTAACAGCATATTATGCACATTTGGGTGGTTCTTTCAATTCAAAAAAGTATACAGTCGTGATACACTTAGGGTAAATATTAAGGTTTTAAACTCTAGAACTCTAACTTCTATTGAAGATTATACAATACTAGAAAATGGAAGGGCGAATTTTAAAATGGCAAAAAAAAGCAAATTGTTGTTTTTCAGACAGGCAGCAAAAGAAGAGGAAAAGAAAAAACCATGCCTTGCAAGTGTAGTATGAATGTCAGTTGTCACTTACACTTGGCTTAGACAACAGCAATGATGAATTTCTCGAGATAACATTCCCAGCACTGTTTATCAAGACAATGGATTTGATCAAAATGCTCCAAACTCGAGCTACAATAGCAACAATATAACCTGGAGTAGGGAAAAATATTTAGTACATGATCAAAACATCAACAGAAGCAGGAACAAACAGGTGAGAAAATTGTGTGCTGAAGCCAACGTCGCTGCATGTTTGTGAAGAAGAGACTTATTTTGTAGAAAGGTGTACTAAATTTATGTCTATAAATCATACCACCAATTGAGTTGCCAACAAGGTGGACCGGTTCCCGCACAACATCAACAATGAAGTCTCTCAAAAGTTCAGCCCACAAGAGCTCGGTATATACAATATTTGGCTTTTCTGATTTGCCAAATCCTAACAATGTAATAGCCCAAACTCGATTTCCAGCTCTAGCCAAACCGTGTATGTTGTCACGGTAATGCTCCCCAAATGCACCAAAACCATGTACAAGAAGAACAGCAGGACCATCTTCACCGGCAATTGTATACTGAGAAAAGCAGTTTAGCCAATAAATTAGCACTTTTGTTTAGCTTGTAAAAAGTATTTCAAGTTCTTAACTTATTTCAAATGGGTCCAATAAATCATTTTGATCGTACATTTGGGTCCCACATAAATTTGGTGGGACAAATGTGAATTTGAACTACTAGAAGCGTGTTCAAAAGAGTGAGTTAGAGAATGTATCCCTAGCATTTCTCTTAATAGTAAATTAAGTTTTTGACTATGAGCCAATCAATTCTATACCTGAACAAGAAAACCATTCCAGCTCCATACCCGTGTTGACTGTTTTCCATCATTATTTATCTGATTTCTCAAAGCCAAAAGCCAATACCACTAGCCAACCAAAAAATTAAATTAACTCCTTTGATAAAAAAGAGAATGAAAAACAAAGATCAAGGAAACTGCCCATGTATAACAGATAAGACAAAATCAAACCAATAAGACATGATCAATTTGTACTCTTAACACAGCATAACTGTTATAGTTATTACCTCCTTCGAACACACAGCCTCAACTGCTGCAGCAATGGTGGCAACTGAATATCCAAAGGGAGATAAGAACCCTGCATTTCGTTCTTTCTCATATTTGATAGCTTCATAGTATACTCTTCTTCTAGATATAATTCCCAAAGATAGCGCAGGACCAAATAATGCAATAAATGATGCTCCATTTCGACTTTCTGAAGCACGAAGTTTTTCGTGTACCCTGCGCAAATTTTAGGCAAAGCAAAATTTCATTATGTGTACTTTTTTTATGTAACTTAATGACTTCATAGGAAATATTTAGAAACTCAGCAAATGAAACATATGTTGAATGTGTTATAGAAAAAAATAAGAAAAAGAACAGAGAATAGATGACTAAAATACAAACATAGCACCGTTCGAGGTAAACAAAACTAATACACAACACTTTTTATTGAAGCAGAAATGTACGCCCTTCTAAAGATACGGAGAAACAGAATGTATCAATGTAATAAAGAAAAATAGAAGCAAAAGTTCACAAACAAGAAGCTGAAAACAAAGAAGGGATATATATAATGAAGCTTTCTCATAATTAAAAATGGTTTTCTTTAAAATAAACACCTGAAATTTGCCAAAAAAGTAACAGAATCTTAGAAAGAGGGTTATCACTACATACTCTTGCCAATCATCACGAGCCGTTCCTTCCAAATACCTCAAATATGCAGCCAATGCATTTAGTAAATTATATGTTCCACCTCCAACAACATTTCCTTTTTGTGTAATAAACATGGACTCATTTGGTTCACTTGACTGAATCTGTCTAAAGCTATAACTTCTCTCCCTATTCTCACTAGATTTCCGCCTTTCTCTGCCTAACAAGGTTTCAGCTGATGTCTCCTTGATCAAATTCCAGTCATCTCTTGATTTATGTCGGTTCTTAGCCATAAATCCCATTATATCATCATAGACAGGAATATCACCTGATTCAATGAACAATTATCACATGACTTTTGGAAACACCATAAAGTGCATCAACATATCCAATAATCTTGTAAAGAGAAAAAAATAGAAGATGAATCCTGATAAGAAAAGCCATCCACAAACTAACCCCAATCTAGTTCCATTTCTGCACCAGGTAATGTTGAAAGCTGAAGTGGTGTAGTCACATGGAGCCATAGTTTCTCAAACTCATCATATGATGCAGGCAGATTTTGCGGTACCTGTGTGATAATGATAATGATCAATCAAACATAACTGCAGTACTCAAAAGAACCACCACCATGACACAAGTTTGATATTCTTACCTAATCAACTCAACCAAGCAAATGAAAATGAGAGAGTCACTAATTTAGTCCTTGAAATTATACAGGTCGGTCAATTTGATCTAAAAATTAACGAAATTTCAATGATCACTCAAGTTGATAACTTGAAAATTGAAATTCTTCCAACCAAGAAGATTAATTTGATTGAAGATTTTTTATTTAACGAATTATTTTGGAGTTTCATTAATTTTAAGGATCAAACTGACCGAATTCTACTATTACAGATACTAAATTGGTGGTTCACTCCAATAAAAATGTTAAAACTAGCAAACACAATCAATTACCAACGAGCTACCTACGTTTTCATCATAAAATGGAGTCTTCCATACTTCAATCCTTGGAGTGCCTTGTGGAACCTTGGTCGATTTCAAACGATGGTTGACAACATCCATGATAAAGCAGAGATCATACTCCACCTCTTGTTCCGCAAATACACAAGTAGCTTTGACCTGTTCCATCCTGAGAGCGATGAATTGAATTTGTTTAAGATAAAAGTAAAAAGGAACAAGTGCTTGAAAAAACATGAAATATCCTCACATCCTCACGCGCCAATGGATTGCAATGCATTGAGTAAGCTAGGTTCTAACTAATCAAGAAAATACTACCGCCTTTCCTTCTCAATGACGGTTTAAGGTTTTTTAAACATATTAAAGAAATCGGCATATTTTTTTTATGAATTTTTTTCTTTTTTCTATGACACTCTTAATTAGATTTATCCCATTTCACATATTTCTCTGATTATATTTAACAGTTTTAGATATTATTGACAAAAATAAATAGCCAACGTCATTTTGAATTTTTAAATATTAATGAGAGATAAATAGTAACAAAAAATTGCTGAAAGAACTAATACTTAGGGTACAATTTAATTGACTAATTTGAACTTAACTACTAGCCTAACCACTTGTGAGACTATCTGAGAAAACTTATGAAAACAACTTATAACACGTTACGTCCATAAGCTGTTTTCAATCTATTTCCACAGGCTCTTCATGATAGCTTATAAAAACAGCTTATAACTTATGTCAAAACCGTTAAGCTATTTTGTTATGGAAATAGCTTATGCATAAACACTTAACTAAGCAATTCATCCAAACATTTCCAAAAAAAAACTAAGTACCTGAGTTGCAAGCTGGTGTATCACATTCTCAGCATTACCAAACTTAATCATAAGATTAGAACCACGAGCTTTCAACGACTTCCTCAAATCTCGAACAGCAAACACAACAAGTTCCAGCATTTCATCAGAAAACCCTGCAAAGCAAGCAAAACAGCATCAATAGAGTCAGTTTCTAAAACTTCGAGTCAATGAATGATAATAAAGTTTGATACTTACTCGAGAGAATGCGGTCATCGAATACATAAATTGGAACTAGGGATTGAAAATTGGAAGCGGCAGTGAGGAGTCCAGGGTGATCGTCGGTTCGGAGATCGTGCTTGAACCATACAATGGCAGTGTCAGTTGCAGTTGAATAAAGACGGCGAGGTGGAGAGAAACGGTTGTTAGGGAAGCGGGAAAGTGAGGGAAAATTGGAAGGAAAATGCGGGAAAGTGAGGAGAGTCATATCCGTGGAGAGTAACACGAAGGGGGAAAAGGGGAAGATATGGTAAAGTGAATGAAGTGTATGTAATATTTGTGGCGGAGAAAATTCAATACAAAATTTGTTCACCAAAATAATCCACGTCTTTGCACTATTAGTTCGGTCTTAAGTTAAAATGTCATCTCATCTAAAATAAAAATGACACGTGATACAGTTTGGTTTGAATAACTATTTTAAAAAGATTTAAAATTATCTAATTCAAATATATGTGATTTAATTTGGATTAGTTTTTGAATATCTAAAATGCAAAATATAATTTAATTTTCTTAAACATTTTTATTAATTATTATAGTTAACAGAATAGTTAGATTATTGAAATGCAATAAATAAAGGTATGTTGGTGGAAAAGAATAAGGGTTTAAATATGATTTTGATCCTTATAAATATATAAATTTTTCGTTTTAGTCTTATAAAAATTTTAATCACTACTTTTGATCCCTATTTTGAAGTAACTTTTTTGTATATTTAATGGATTAGTTTTTGGATATCTAAAATGCAAAATATAATTTAATGGGTGTTGCTAACCGATGCCCCCGGGGCACTGGTTAAGGAACAATAAAATTAATGGATCTCACTTAATTTACTTCAATTAAAATGAAAAGTTAGTCAACTTAATTAAAATAGAAAAACTTGCATTTAATTCTCTTTAATATATTCTTTTTTTGAACCATTTTTTTTAATCGACTTGCTTCCTTTCATATCGTACCAATTTTTTTCTCCTCCTATAAATTTTACTCTAACCCATTATTTTAAGTGAATTTTTTTAATCACTTTACGCTCAAACCAGTTTTGTTCCATGAATTTCTTTCTTCCGGTGAAAAAACCTATTTTTCTTCCTTATAAATCGGAAGAAACAAAAGAGAGATGATGAGGCTTAAAAAAAAAAGTGGTTACTGATTGATTGTTTTTATGTTATAAGTTTGTATTAGAGTTTATTGGGAATATTTTATTGTTACGTATTGATGATTATAGTTTGTTACAAAACCATTAGACAATTATTTTGGTTTCACATAGAAGACTATCAAAACCATTAAACCTCACTTATTGTTTCAGTAATAATCATTATTTAAAACCATTTAACAATAATAATTTTCATTGTTCTTTTATTTTATGAGAAACCATTAAACCACAATTATATTTGGTTTCAAAGTGATTTTCAAAAAGTTAGACAAAGGCAGAAATTCGTTTTACAACGGAAGAACCAAAAGAGAGATGATGAGGCTTTACAAAAAAATGTAAAGTGGTCACTAATCGATTAATTCACATTTGTTAATTGTTTTAAATGTTACAAGTGTGTACTATAGTTAGTGAATAATGGTTTAAATGTTTATCACATTTGGTCTTTTGTTTAATTACAAAACCATTAGACAATTATTTTGGTTTCACATAGAAGACTATCGAAACCATTAAACCATAATTATGGTTTCAGTAATAATTTCAGTGTATAACATCTTAATCATTATTTAAAACCATGTAACAATAATAATTTCATTAAAAACCATTACACAATTATTTTGATTTCACATACAAGACTATCAAAACTATTAAACCATAATTATGGTTTCAGTGTATAACATCTTAATCATTATTCTAAACCATGTAACAATAATAATTTCATTAAAAACCATTGCATAATTATCTTGATAGTTTTTATTAGCTTGCACTTCATTGATAATTTTTTGTATAGATTAAATGGTTTAATGATGATATACACTAAAATCATTAAACCATACTTATGGTTTCAGTAATCCATACCCTAAAGTTTGTTTCAATTCATCAAAACTATCAATTGCAATACCCTCATATATTTCTTCAAACTCTAGAAATTTAATTGATGCAAGAACATATCTCAGTGCAGCACTTACCAACAAAGAAATTTAAACAAAAAAATTCATCATAAACTTGATACAAATCCAGAAATTCATCAATATCTTTATACAAACTCAATAAAAAAAACATTAAAACTAATCCAGGAATTCATCAACATAAGAATTAATCGGAGGTTACATATCATGTTGGACGTGCTAGCTTTTGAAGCATTTCTTCATACTATGAAGTTGCTGCCTTCTCCACATAGTTTCTTTTGCAATTGCTTGAGTCGCTTAATATTGTGGAACATATTTCAATTCTCAAATCCATAATTTTTGCAACCTTGTCATTCTTCCCATGTTTTCTCATTTTGGACCAATCTTTGAAAGATTCCATTTGGGTATTCTCACCCTCCCATTCAGCAAGAAACTTCATGCAAAAGATTCCACAACTGTCTTTATCAGTTTGAGTAGACATCTTTGGTGTTTCCCACTTAAATGTGTTAAACTATAAAGACATTGTGATTTTTCTTTTCTTATACAATTATGTCACAAATGCTTCCACCTCCTTCAACCATACATCAAACATCTTTTTGTACATAGTCGGTTCGCCATTCTTCATGTGCAATCTCTCTCCGATCAAGTTGTTCATGAATTGAAATTTTTGGCTCTTGAGATTCACAACGAAGCATACATAATGACTACCCGAATTCCCAATTAGTGCTGGCGTCATGATCTATTTCATCAGTAAAATAATCAACACCATATAATTCAAACGATCAATCTGCAGAAATTTTCAAAACTATATTGAACCGAGTCTTACATATTCTAAACTTGTAGGGTCAATAGCCTTCCAATCCATGTATTTGAACCTTTTGAGTCTCTTGATGAATCTTTTGCATGCAACTGATTTCGTTATATCTAGGGCATCAGGTCTTTCCATGTCAACATGTTTATATAAAATGAGTAAAATCAATTCCAAAAAGACCTAAACAGTATGTAAACTTTTAACATTCATGGAATGTAATGCATACATAATTGATGAATGGTGTAACCAGTCTTGTCATTTTCTCATTTGGTTGATTCTAGTTCAAGCAATTGACTCAGACATTTATCACGAAGCATGACACCCATTCATCTTTTTGAAGTGTCCACAAGTCACTCCTTTGTAGAGTGAAAGCATGAGTCTTTGTTATCCGAGCAGTACAAAATCTCTGTCCTACGTTATTATCAAGCATTTAGGATTTGTACTACTAGTATTTGATATGAGATTACAACATGTAGTATAGCCAAATAAAACAACCAATTTGGCAAAAAAAATTAACGTTACTATCAAAACCATTTTGCTTCTGATTTGTCTTAATCCCATTTATGTTAATTATGCCATTTTACATTAATGACTCAACATAAGCTATAGTTTATGTATGCAGTCCCACCTATGATCCATGTCAGCCAATTTTGGTTCTTCTAGGACGCGTTGAATAATTATAGTACAGCCTGAGAAGCTATTCTTAGTAACTAAAGAACATGTAATAATGAAAATACAACCACACTACCTAGTTGGACCAAAAAACAAGAGAAACATGCATGCTAACCTGCCTGCTCAATGCCACTTTGTATTTAGTAATTGCAACTAGGAATATGAATTTGCTTGTTGGCACTTGAAAATTAATGGTTTCAACTTTATAAACTAAATTGCATGCTACTACACTTTTCTTAATTAGAATAGTTTAATTTCTTCAAAATATTATTAGTAGTAATATTGCAAAGCTTACTAATTCATATAATTTGCCAATAGATATTTAAAATGGTTTTCACTTACTTATCATGTGAAATGCTTCATGCAAATGTTGATCTATCCTTCTGCATCTTTGTTGCATTTGACTCGTAGACAGCTTCATCGTAGGGGCTTGCAAGGTATTTTGACTTCTTCACAGCTCTTCTACGCTCAGGGTATGTGCCACCAGAATAAAGCATATCATGCTTCTTTCTTTTCTTTGTCTGCACAGTTTCGACATTATCCAAATTGATTATTTCATCTGGTAACACCGACTTTAACGGAGTTACACTGTCAAATAAATTACATAATTGTTAGTTTGCAGAATTTAATTAATATTGTTATTGTGCAGAATTTAATTAATCAATTCTAAAGTAGAATTGTCACATTGGTTGATTCTTACTCTAAAACAAAGTCTCGCCACATTGCATTGTGTCTTAACCGATTCACTATTGAATTGTTTCTTCGCTGACTTTGTCTTCACTGAATCATTATTATTCAACCTGAAACCACTAAAAATCATTTTGGTTTTCAGACATCAAATATCAAAATTATTGGCAAACACTTTCAATGTTTAAAACACATCATATATATATAACCATTAGTTAGTTATTATAGTTTTGCACATCACAAATTAAAAACCATTAAAACACATCATATATATTCATTTTTTACCCTGCATTCGAAACTTCTCCCCCATCAAAAAACTCTGGTCACTTCAAGATTGTTTCCTGTGTAAAGGAAAGACCCATATTGCATGCTTTCCTCACTGAATCATCAAGGCTTTTGGCATCAATCTTATCTTCTTCATCATCATCATCATTATCATCAATGCTTTTGGCATCGATCTCATCTCCTACATTTTCGTCATTATTCAACCTGAAACCATTAATGCTTTCTTAGATAGTAGTTCTAATTTTTTTCAGTTATACTCTTCTTAGAATCATATATGTGTCTTCTAAAACTAACATAACTTCTGTTTACTCCTAAAATACAATATTAATTTTAACTTTTAAGGTATGATATATGAAGCAGTGATGCCAACACATATAACGGACACGATGATATCAGTAATAACTTGAGAAAATAAGAATTATACATATTCTTATATGTGTCGATGTTGTGCAGATATGAAACACACGTGTGAAATACAAAACATAATATGAAACATCGGATACAGCTTTGATATGAAGTGTCATTGAATATGATTAGCAAAATTATTGTAAGTATAAGGTTTGAACACTATAAATTTTTCAACAAATTGGTGAAATTTAATTAGGTAAGTTTGTTAAAAGTAACAGAAAAGTAACATTTAGGAACAAAAATACCAACAGAATTGGAACAAACAATTTCAAAAAATTAGTGTACAGAGTCTTACAATTAGGTGATCACTAAACCATGTTAAGACTTAAAATTAAATGCAGTACCTTTCTTCCCCTCGAGTGCTTGTTTGTGGTATGGATGATTCATTCTGAGTCTGTCCATTATCTACACTAGAACTTTTTTCTTTTCTTTTTCGGGTTAGATCTGTTCCGACACTCAAACTTCTATTATCTTCAGTTTCAGGTACTTCCATCCCTTTTTCATTACTTGAACTCTTATTCTCCTCGGTTTCAGGTTGCATTTCAATCGGATTGTCCTTGGTTGTGTTTGTTTCTTTTGGAACTGCATCATTTTTCCCAGAAGTTTCAACATTTCCCTCAGCTATTCTTCTTTGCAAGGTTTTCGCGGTTGTAGTGTAGATCCGTATACAAGACCTACAATGATTAAGATGCATCTCTGCCTGTAATTTTTTTTTGTATATGTTTTATTAGGATTTTCAAAACCATAAAAACACAATATTATGTTGGAAATCATTAAGATATCCGGTTTAACAATACTAATGGTTTCAGTGTATAACATCTTGAAACCATTTAATCTATATTAATGATTTCCACCATAATATTGCATAAATAGTAGTTATATAATTATTTTTCTCTCACCTTAGAGAGTGGACAGGTATCTGCATCAAAACACAATACAAGCGGACCTTCGTCGGTGCTGTACAGTCTGGTTACCCCGGCCGTGCTCGAGTCCCATAAGGTCATGGACCTTCTGAAGGTCTTGGTTTGCCGTCTTGACATCTCAATCACGAAGTGATGGCCGCTTGTATATCCCTGTCAGAAATGGATTTCTCTTCCCCATTTTCTCCGTGTAATTAATCTGCACAATAAAAACACGCACATACATAATTTAAAAATCCACCACTTAGTTGTTTTAAAAATACAAATATATATATATATATATATATATATATATAATGATCACCATTAGGAAGTGGAAGTCCGCTAATGGATTTGCAACTTCCGGAGTTTGCAGGCCTTCTTTCATATATCCAAGAACATGTGAGCACCAATTATAAGATGATACCCCAACTGGATCTTCTAATATGTGCGCATATTGGAGAGATACAAAGCTACTATTAGTGGGGCACAAAATTTTGTGAATGATAAAACAGATTGCACCCTTCACCCACGCTTTTGGTTTCTCTAGTGTCTTCAATATTCTCTCCAAATCTGTTGACTTCACAAAAGGAGAATAATTTCCATCCAATCCTAATTCTTTCCTCAATCTCTTTATTGCTGCATCAGAGCAGAGATCAACGTTAATCTGTTGCCCCGCCATTGGAAGCTCATACACCCTATGTACATCATTCTCTTTCAATAGAAGTACCTCGATCTTGCTTAATATAATCCACATGTGCTCTTTCTCAAAGTTTCTAACAACCCAATCCACAAAGAAAGTGTGGACTTTTGTCCAGTTGCAGATATGCATCATTCCTCCAAAGCCACTGTCATTCAAAAGCTCAACTATCTCCTCTTTTCTTCTTTTGCCATGTACTGAACGCATAAGCTCATATACCTTAGGTATACTCATCTTGTGCCCCAGTCTTTGCTTCGCATTTTCATCATCCGAACTTCCTTCATCAGAATCTTGTGCTTCAGTTTGTTGTTTCTTTTTTTGATGCTTCTTTATGTGCTGCTTCTTTTCTTTACCTTTAGCCTCTCCTATTTTCCGCTCCTTATTTTTATCACCACCGGATGATGAAGCGGTGACATTCTTTTTCTCCTCCTCCAATTGTGTCAGTCCAAAACTGGATGATGACAATGGATCTAGGTCCTTAGTTTTTTTCACCCACTGGATCAAAGAAAACCATTAAGTACATCTAATGGTTTTGGAGTACAATCACAGAAACCATTTCCACAGCAAAATGGTTTTGGATTACAAATCACAGAAACCATTTACACAACAAAATGGTTTTGGTATAATTTTATATAAAACATACTATAATAAGGACATTTGTGACTTTCATTGAAACATTGGGGTAAAAAGTGATCACACACATGCACTAAACCAAATCAACACTTAATTTCAGAAATTAAATTGTTATCATTTATGTTGTTGACAAGTCACACTTATTGCAAGTATAAAGTGAAATGTCGTGATTTTCTAGCTAAGATTGCAAACAACACTCTTAGATGATTGATTAGTGATTACAAAGCTTATCAAACACTTATCTAGGAAATAAGCATATCTAGAAATAAAAACTTATCTAGGGAATAAGCTTAAAACTTCGAATATTAAGTGAGCAGGTAGATCAAGCAGAAGGTTCCAATCTAACATGTGAAGCGGTACATAAATCATCAAAATTCAATATGGGCAAGTTAAAAATATACAGATAATTTGGATATCAGCCAGAAAGCCACATAAAATTTGCAAGTATAATAGATTTTACAGAAATGGAAATACAAATTCTTCAGAGCAGGTTACTTCTTTACCAATTGTATTGGAAATATCAAGGTAATGTGACATTATGATTATGAAGTGTCATATTAAAAAGATTAGACACTAGATACAGACATTTAAAATGATATTCAACCACGGGTGTAGAAATTCTAGCATAAATATTTTGAACAAAGTAAGATACTTAATAGATTCTGCCTCTCTTCAAATTCAATATCCAACCAAACACCAAAGCAAAGGTAAAACTTTGTTTTCCTGTTAAAAGAATCATGAACATCTAATCTAATTTCATTAAGCATTGATGGTTTTACTAATATAGTGTGCTTAACGTTTCAGCTAGATCAAATTGTAACCAGAATATTCACAGCAGGACGGCTGATAACCTCTCACAAAGGGTTCAAGAACATGGTGAGTACACCTATAAAACTTAGATGCGTTTTCTATATATATGGTATAATATATGAAAACCATTTTCCTTTTGTGTGTGGTATCTATATCAGTTTAACTCCTATTTACCTTTTATTGAGTGGTGTGTATCTAATTCTATTTACATAACTCTAAAAAATTTCAGTGAGAGTGGGAGCAAACATATCGAAAACAATAAAGAAGACGTTGAGCTTAGGGGCTCAAATTCTTCAAATGGGTGGAGTAGAAAAAGTGTTTACGCAGTATTTTAGTGTGAGTAAAGGAGAGAGGCTATCAAAAGTTTCGCAGTGTTATCTCTCCACCACATCCGGTCCTCTAGCTGGTCTCCTATTCATCTCCAATGAAAAGGTTGCATTTTGCAGTGAGAGGTCAATAAAAGTCTTCAATCATAAAGGTCAATTGTGTAGGATCCGCTATAAGGTAAGTTGTGAACTATATAAATACATAAACAAAACTCTTCATGTATCTCAATTTATCTAATCTAAAATTTGTTAAGTGTGAACATAATTGATGTGCCAACTATTGGTTTTGGAGTACAATTCACATAAACCATTTCCAGAATGATTCTAATTTCAGAAACAAACATTTAGGATGAGAAACACAACCATCAATATGAACACCTAACATATGAAACCATTTCCACAACAAAATGGTTTTGGAAAATTACAACTAACATTTCCAAATCAACACTCTGAAACCATTTCCAACTAACATATACGATTTTTAAACTATTTGTTTGAGTTGATTTTCCCCAATTCGAAATTAAACTGTCAATTAGGGTTACACAAATGCAATTACTTTCCAATCTAAACAAAACCATTTCTAACTAACACAAACACTTTCAAAACTAATTGCAATTACTTGAAAGCACAAGATATTTGAGGATAAGTTCGAACCTGCTTTGTTTTCATCATTTTGTTGTTTCGTTTGAATGATGATGATGGTTCCGGTGAATGGTGATGATGATGATGATTTCGATGACGGTGATGATGATTCCAGTACAATGATGATGATGATGAATGACGGTGATGATGGTGATGATGTTTGAATGACGGTTATGATGGTGATTCCCGTGTTGTTTCATTTGGTTTCGCTTGGGGGTGTACGAAGCAATTATGTTAGGCTACCGGTTAATGGGCTGAGATTTATGCAGTGTGCATAAGGATTCCTTATGCATGATAACCGCACCCTAATTTAACTACCAAATAAAAACACCATGTGACACATATACTGCCTTTCTCTCGCCTTTTCTACCAGCTCCGTCAGCCACCGCTGAACCGACCTCTTCCGCCGGTAGCCACCGCCGACCTTGTTGCATGACCTCTCTTTTCTCTTCCCACGAGATCCACCCTCTCCTTCTGATTTTCTCCTCCAGATCTCTCTCTTATGTCTTTCTATTTCAATCATCACATATATCTCAATCCATGTAATTCTATTATGCCATTTTGTCCATTTTCTTTGATTTAATCTCATTACTTTGGTTTCTTTGATTTTCGTTTGTACTGTTTGTTGCCAGCCTTCCTGCTTTAGTCTTGCTGATTCTCCTAACTAGTGAGTTGGTTTATGCGAATTATTATATCATTTTATTTTATGATAGAATAATCTGACGTGTATTAAATGGTTGACGTGTCATTATTTGATAGGTAAGATTACCAAGTGTGTGTTCTGTTTATTCAACCTTTTGTTTTCTCCTCCAACAGCTTCTTTCTACCATTGCCCTCGCCGGAATCGCTTATGTATAATCTAATCTAATAATAACGTATTTGACTTAATGTCTGAAGAAGTGATTATTATTTCTGGAATCGTTTCACATCAACCATTTTCGTTTTCTGCAGTTTCCTATTTCTTCCATTATGTCGAAGGATCCTACCAATCTGCCTCGCACCTTCAAATACCTTTTAGGTACCTTTCCTTCTTTACATTTACATTACACTCACTCACTCATTCATTCTAAAATCATCATCTATGCTTCAAATTTTGACTTTAATTTGTATCAAAGAAACCATTTTAGAAGCTCTCATGAGTAAAGTCATGCGTTTTTAATGATTTCATTGATTGACAGTGTATACAAATTAATTCCTGCAACGTATTTATGACTTTAATGGATATGTACTGTCAGTGTAAATACTTTTACGAGTTTAAAAACATATTGCCACATATGCTTATTTTATAACTACCAAATGCTTCATTCTTATTGGTTCTCAGTGTAAACCTTTACACTGACACTGCATATCCTCTTTTCTCCATATTTATATTTTTTAAATGCTTTAGGGTTGTATTGGATTATGATTCTAAGGGATTTTAAAAGATTTTTTTATCATGAAAAAGTCTTGTGGTATTTAATCAAAACTTTTTGCAATTTAAAAAAAGTCTTGTGGTATTCAATCAAGACTCTTCATCACTTAAAAAAAGTCTTGTGGTATTCAAAATCATTCAAATTTCGAAGGATTGTTTAATAAATCAGATTTTGATGGATTTTCTAGTGAAATTTTAGCATAAAAAAGTCTTTCATGAAAACATGAAATTTCTTAGGATTGTTTTTTCTTTTATTTTATATATCTCTCTCCTATCTCGCATCCCTTCTCTCTCACTCTCTTCTTCTCTCCCTCTCTCTCTCTCTTCTCTCTCACTCTCTCGTTTCCCTCTCTCTCCTCCCTTCTCTCTCTCCCCCTCTCTCTCTCGCAAGCTCTCCCGTAAAAAAAGTAAAATAAAAGAGTCTGCATGTAGATTTTGTGAAAGAGAGTGTGTTCGATTTTGTGAAAGAGAGTGTGTTATGATCATTTTTTTCAACGAGTCCTTGAAATTCATAAAATCTATTGAAATCCATTAAAATCATTTCAAATCTTTTAAAATCTTATGAATTAAATCCTGCAAAGTCTTTTAAAATCATCAAAGTCATCAAAATCCTGCAAAATCTTTTAAAATCATCAAAGTCATCAAAATCCTGCAAAGTCTTTTAAAATCCTCAAAAAAAAATTAAGCAAAAATTATCCTTTAAAATCCTAATCCAATACACCCACCCCTTAGTGTACTAAATAATGAGTTTAACGAGGATGCATAAGTTAGTTTTACATGACTATCCAATGAGAGCTCATTATATTGCCACCACTTTGTAACTGTATTTTAAAAACTACTGCAAAATACCGAATTCTTATTGGACTTTAGTGTAAAACTAGTTTACACTGACAATGCATGTTCCATCTTTTCTTGAATAATTTGCTTTTTTTTTTAAAATACAATGGGTGTGTGTGCGCGCATGCATGTTTTACATAGTAAAGCTTTATGTGGTTGGCTGACGATTATATATTTTTGGATAACATGAATCAAGCTACTCAATTCTTGTCAAGAGGAATTCCATTTATATTCAATACATGGATCGTAAGGCATCTCACAGAAGAGGACTATGCGGTAATTTTTTTCCGATCTAATTTTAGTTTCTGTTATCACCTTCTAAGTGTGTTTTTGAAAACGGCAAATATTATTAAACCGGAACTCTCGCAAGACGCTAAGAGACCGATATCAAAAACAATACAAAGATGCCGCATATAGGCGTAACATCACCCGATAGCCAACCGCAGATAAACCTACGGAAAGCAAAAACCAAAAAACAACCAACCACCACACCTAAATGGCTTAAGTTATGATCTTGAAATCTAATGAATCCACCAAAATTCAATTCCATAGCTATACCACCATAAACACCCAGCAAAGTACCTACTGGAATTTAAGTGGATTGTAACATAACACCTTAAAATGGAATTTGGTTCACTTTACCGTCTAAAGTGAGTTAATAGTTTCAAGTTTGTAGGCCAAGACTATATTTCATGGACATACGAGGGAAATGCAGATACATTGAAACTATATAAAAGTAAAAAATATCTCATTATATATTATGATTCACATTAATTCTTGTATCTTAGAGTTTCATTGAGTCCTATGTATGCATATCATACGTATATTAATCTTAAGAGACATACCCTTCTCTAATTGAAACTCATTGACTTTATTTCACCTTTATTCCTAATTTTTCACTTAGGATGAATATATTTGAAATTGACATGAGCGTTAAAAGAGATAGCTCACTATTTAAAATTCAATTATAGTTGTTGTCGTGTGCAGTGGCGGAGCCAGAAGAACAAAAAAACTTCAGATGGACCGCTAAAATAAATTTAATCTATAATATATAAACTTAAAATTTAAGTTATAATATAAATGTAGCACATTGTTTTTTTTTTATATTATAGCGATTAAGCATAAATTTCATCATAAAAAAAATTACATATTTTAAAAAAATTCTACGCATTCTGAGTAACTTAAAATCATCAATAATAGGCTTAGAACAATTCACGACATAAAAAAATAAGTTATAATCAAGTACTACCCCTAGAATGAAATATAAATAGTTAGGATGCTAATTCTTTTATGTCATTGCTTTTATTTTCTTTAGCGTATTTATTTAGTGTTAATATTCTCTCATGCATATTTTTTTTATTTTTTTAGTTTATTTAGTGTTAATATCATCTCATGCATTTTATCTTTATTTATCATTTTTTTTACTTGTCATTTTTATCTATTTATTTATGCTTTAGAATGTATTTTAGGGACAAATGTAAATATAAATAAGAATATTGCATTGCATGCATATTTATTTATTCCGCTTTTACATATAAAGAAAAAATGCAAAAAAAATAGTAGTGTAGTTTAATGCAAGGAAAAGATAGTTTTCATTTTGATCCAACATCATTCTGGAAAATCCCTCGCGCTTTATTTTATTTTGTCACGCTTTATTTTTTTTAGACTTTAATTAGGATAAATATAAAATCAAAAAAACATTCAAATATTCAAAAATCACAAAAATGTCTTTTTCTATACAAACCTTGATTTTCAATCAAGTGACTCCTCATTTTTTTCTAAATCAAATTTCAATCAATTTTAATCATATTTAGACTTTATTTTCTTCTATTAAAATCAATCAAATCCACTTTATTTTTGCCACTTTGGCTTTTTATCTTCAAAACCATTTTCAAAATTAAAATCAATCAAACAAATCACTCGACTTTTGACCCTGAACCACGTGATTTTGATCCCGCTCGGGTACGTAGGCAAAAGACTTTGTCTTTCCAAATCAACAAAAATACAAAAACATTTTCTTTCTTTCTTTATTTACACTTAACTTTTTTTTGCAAGCAAGTAATCATTTTAGCATAAAATAAATAAATGCAAGAGGTTCCTATAGAATACTATAGACACTTAGGGTGTTAAAACCTTCCCTTAACGTAACCAACCCCCGAACCTTTAATCTCTAAAAAATTAGGGTTTATTCGAACTTTTCCCCTTTTCCTTGGAAAAAATAAAAGCTCGGTGGTGAACTTAAAATTACGAGTCAACGTTAATCAATAGCTTGATATCGAAAAAATCACCGTGACACTCCTCAAGAGAAGGATCATGAGTTAACTCAAGAAGCTCACATGACTACTGCAAACACTAAAGAAGAACTTCAGAAAGTTGACTCAGCTGATGAAGCTAGAGTTCAAAATGTTGTACATCCTCCCACTGAACAACTTCAGAAAGTTCTTGAAGTTGAAGAAAATGCTCATGAGGTTGTTGAAGCTATTGGAGAAGGATCTCAGAAAACTAATGAAGATCAGGACATGCATGGCATGGTTGAAATCCTGGTTTCTCAAATCCTAAGTGAAGGAAATGCTCACATGCATACATATATTAATCTTAAAAAAATGTGTTTCTTCTCTAATTGAGATAAATGTTACTGTTAATTTTCATATCTTATCAACATATATGTCTCTTGAAACTCATCGAGTTTATCTCACCCTTATTCTTAATTTTTCACTTAGCATAAATATATTTGAAATTGACATGAATGTTAAAAGAGATAACTCACTATTTAGAACTCAATTATAGTTGTTGTTGTAACGCTCCCTTTTTATTTAATTATTTTTAGTTAATATTTGAATATTTTTGCATGATTTTATATTTGATAAGTGATAATATGTTTGTTATTCTGTTTAGAAATATATTTGTTATAAATATGTTTGTTATTTGTTGTAGAAATATTTGTTATTTTGTTTAGAAATATATTTGTTATAAATATGTTTGTTATTTGTTATTTTGTTTAGAAATATAGTTGTTATGAAATTTTAGAGAAGTTGAGGATTTAGTGGAAAAATAAGACAAGTGGAGAAAAGTTATATAAAGAGGGAATTAGGTTAAGAAAAACATAGTAAGCGTTGTCAGAGTTTTTGAGAAAAAGGGAGAAAAGTGGCTAGAGAGGATAGACCCGCGATTCTGCAATATTACCAGGTAAGGGTGGGATTTCCTTCAATAATCATAGTATAAAATTCTGAAAAGTGATGAATTGTTGTGTTCTTGAATTAGGGTTAGAAAGTTTATGTTAATTGATAAAATGAGATGAATTGTGTTGTTTGATGCATGTTCCTATGTTGTTATGATTTATATATTGCCTATTTGACCTGTAAACATCATTGTAAATCATTTTGGGTGATTAAGGGATCAAAAATTGGGTTTTTGGAGTGAAAACTGTTCTTACCCGTAAGCGAATTCGGCCACCGATTTTCTGAAAGCCAAAACTGGAAAAACACTCACTTTTCACCCGTTTATGTTTTGAATTAGCTTTAGGTGTAAACACGAAAGTTGTAGGTATGGATGTTAGCTTTTTAATGCCGTTGGTTTGACTTCTAAATGATTTATAGAACTTGAGTTATGGTCAAATTACTGCACGTAGGTCACAGTGAATATTTATGAATTTCAGCACAACCTTTCCCGAATTTGAAATGGAAACTGATATTGATAGGTACAAAATTGGCCTTTGGTATAAACATGAAAGTTGTAGATAATTGTGTTAGCTGTCCGTTGGCTTTGGTTTGACTTGAAAATGATTTTTGGTGTTTGATTTATGATGAAAATACTCCAAGGAGGCTTTAGTGAATTATTATATGAATGTATATGTTGATGATAATATATGATGTTTTCCCTGATTGATGAATTAGTATATAAATGTATATGTTGATGAATATGATGTTATATGATGTGTTCATGGTTGATGAATTATTACATGAGTGTATATGTTGATGAATATGTTGTTTCATGATGTTGTTCATAATTGATGAATTGTTGTTGTTAATACGATGTTATATGATATTGTTTATGACTGATGAATTATGATATTATGATGCGAAGTCGTTGTCGTTGTCATTGCCACTGTTGTCGTCAATGTCGTTAAAGTTGCAAGTGTTGGTCTAAGTTGTCTGAGTTGTAAGTGGTTGTTCTAAAGTATTGGAGTCTTATAAGTTGTCGATGTTGTGTAAGTTGTAAGTTGTTGAGTCCATGCATACTCATTTCAGTTGGGGGCTTGATGCCCTGTGAGTTTTTACTCTACACGTTGAGGGCTTGATGCCCTGGAGCTTTAGCTCATTTGCGATGAGGGCTTGATGCCCTGGAGCTTTAGCTCATTTGCGATGAGGGCTTGATGCCCTGGAAGTATATTAATACTTATTACGTTGAGGGCTTGATGCCCTAGATTGGTACCACGTGCATGATTAAGATGTCAAAGTTGCATAAGTCGAGTCGAAGTTGCATAAGTCGAGTCGAAGTTGCATAAGTCGAGTCAAAGTTGTATAAGTCATGTCGAGGTTGCATTGTCGAGTCAAACTATTAAGTTGAAATTATGATGTTGATTATGATGTTGATTATGATGTTGATTAAGATGCTACTTGACTGTTGTTGTGATATTATGATGATGAAGTTATGCCGTTGAATATAATTGTTGAATTATATGTTTAATGTTTTTGTTTTGTGAATCTCACCCCTTCTGTTGGAATTGCCGCCACGTGGGCAAGTGCAGGTGACCAAGTATAGGTTCGACATGTGAGGATTTTCCTGTGTGATGTCTTAGGATCTCTGATACGTAACGGGATGGGGATTTACTATTTGTTTCTATTCCTTTATGTATCGTTTTGAATTAATTATGACATTTATGCCAAGAACTAATCCTTTTAAGGAGTTTTGAATTATGATTCCGCTGCAAAGTTTTTGAAAAGATTTATGTTAATGAATTTTGAAGGATAAAGAATTATTATTCTTTTTATTTTAAGGATTTTTTTTGATGTGTGACATCTCATTTGTGTTATACTCTGATAATTATGTATGAATTTTTATGTTGGAAATTTGGGGTGTTACAGTTGTCGTATGCAGTGGCGGATAAAAAAAAACCTTAGGTGGGCCACTAAAATAAATTTAATCTATAATATATAAACATAAAATTTAAGTTATAATATACATGAAGCAAAAAAAAATTTTACAGTGATTAAGCATAAATTTGATCATTTGGCTGGGTAGCGACTCCACAAGTACTCTTTTGATTTTTTTTCGAATTCATTGTTGGTTCTTATTATGTTACGTAACATATGGCACAATGCTCGCAGTCTTAGGATTCATGTTATTTCTTCTCATATTTTTCGTGAAGGTATCTGATGCGCGGATAAATTAGCTAATATGGGTCGCTCCATGAATGGTGCGGTTTGGCTTGATACTCTTCCAGATGAGTTGAAGATTGATTTCTTTTGGGATAGATGCGGTTTACCTAACTGCAGATTTCCATAGTCTGTTTTTTTTGGGTTGTATTTGTTTTTCGTCTGCTGTTTATTTCTGTTTCTTTTTGAGGGTTTCGGTCTAGTCCCCGCTCCTTTGTGATTATTTTCCCCCTTTTTAATAAAATTTCTAGAGTTTAGCGGCATAGGATGAAGGTTTCTCGGGGTGCCAACCTAGTTGGGATGTCGATGCTGCCTCTTGATGTCTGTCATCTTTCCTTGCTTATAAAAAAAATCATTAAAATTTAACTACATATTTAAAAAAATTCTCTACTCATTTTGAGTAACTTAAAATCATCAATAATAGACTTAGAACAATTCGCGACATGAATATATATATATATATATATATATATATATATATATATATCCCTGGAATGAAATATAAAGATAGTAAAGAGGTCAACGTATGCGGTTTAAAATATAGTCTACGAACATCAACTTTTCAACTATCATTTTTCTTATACTGATAATGAATTGTTATTGGAAAATGCTAATGTGCACGACATCAATTGTCGTGCAAATCCCACAAATACCTTTCCACTCTATTAAATTCATCCGCTCTGTTGTATGCCACCCACCACCAAACTCAGCTTCCTCCATATGGTTTACTTGTAATACTCTTTGACCATGAAAGTCACTGATTCTATTGGTTTTTTACATTTACACCCCATCCTCGTGGCTAGTAGTTGAAATGTTGATACAAAGAGGTGATAGTGATAGGGAACCATGAGAGATAGGCGAAGGTGTTTGTGGAGAGAGAAAGAGATAGATAGATAGAGAGAGAGTGAGAATCGGTAAAACGATGATGGCAAGACATAACAACAAATATGACAACAATTACCAGAGGAAACAACAAAGATGGTGACAACGGTAATGGCGAAGAGAGATAACAACATCGACGATGAAAAACAACATCAACAAGAGTTGTTTAGACAATGGTGGCAGGAGAAACCAATACCAACAATAGTTGATGGAAGGTTTTCATTCTTTGTTTTGAAGAAGCTAGAGGTTTCCATTATAAAAGAAATTTTGCAGACGTAAAATCCATTTGATGTTTTTTTTAAAAGAAAACATAACAAATAGAAAAGGAAGTTATACGTGGGTAAAACTCAAATAAATATGCGTCGTGCATTTGACTGTCGTGCCATAAAACACTACTCATTGTTATTTGTATCTAGTTATAACCAATATTTATGGGCGACTTCTAGGATGAGGGTTCAAATAGGTCCCTCACCGGTGGACCACTTAAGTTAACCGTTGGATTAAAAAAATCTATATGATCTCTTTAGTCGGTACCACACTAGATCGGATCTCGTCTTTCTGCATCACATTAGGTTAATTATATCATCAGTGCATTTGCCATGTTAGAGTTCTGACCGCATTTGACAACCCCACAAGTTCGGTGAAAACACCCATAAATAAAGACACAAATAGGTTCTTGGTTATTTTCCTCTCCTGTTCTATCAAAAGCATCCATGATATAGGTTATTATTATGATTTACAAGAGTATAGTTCTTTATTGTCTTGCCACCGCCAACACAATTTTCTGATCGCAAAACTTCATATTACAAGGAAAAAATTCGTAAAATCTAATTGCATCCATACTAGAAATTTCAATTTTTTAAAAACTTGGAGATTTTTATAACTCAATGCCGGATCATAATACAATATTTAAGTTAAAGAACAAGAAAGAGAAAAGAAGGATTACATTTTTGTGATTTGGAAGAATTTGATGATTTGAGAGAATGGCGGTTCTGGTTGGGAGCGTGAGAGGAAGAGAGGTGAAAGAAGGAAAAAAATTATTTTGTGTGAGTGGTACATAATAAGATCTTCTGGAATTACTCAATCTGATGGCATTTTTAAATGGTTCATCATGAACCATTTGGTTGATGGTTCACCTTAGAATCCACCATATTTATGTGGTGTGAAATATCATTATAAATTATTCAATTTGATTCCTAATTTTCTTTTTAATATCACTACTTTTGATTCCTAATTTTATTTTGATATATCACTATTATTTAATGAATATTCTAGATTTGTATGTACACATAATTATAAATTAGTTGTATCCTAATAGGAGTCGGTGTGTGTGTGTGTGTATATAAGAAATCGGTAGATGGGTAAGGAATTCATAATTTTGCCCTATTGTTAGATATTTTTCAACCATTTTAAAGTGAGTGTGTATGTTTATGTCTTAAACACATTGCCTTAATGAAACAATTAAAGCTATCCCTTTTCTATGATAGTAAGCCCACACATAGCCTTAAAAATAACACAATATAAAAGACTCATACAACAATAATCACAGTAAGCTTTATGTGATAATATTTCACAATTAAGTCTAATGAAAAAGATAACAATATAATCCAATATTATCATGGCAAATTAATTACGATATATTTGGAGAATAAAGTTGACTATCGTAATCAAAATTAAAATAATCTGACAATTTTATTTTATTTTTGTAAGATTTTCATAAAAATATGAGCCAATAACCCTTTGTAGTTATTATTTTAAAAATTATTCTCATCTAAACACAATGATTATTTTCCAATATTCCATTACTCATTACTCAGTTTGTAATTGAGTGTGTTGGTCTAAGAATTTTATTGATGGGTGCTGAGATCAATCAATTAAAACAATCACATCTGTCAACTCGACAATAAGGAACTTTTGGAGGTGGGCAATAATAATGAATTTTTATACAATCTTCATCTGAATGACAACTTTTGTAGGGATCATGATCCACTCTCCATGCTTGCGATTCCACGTGCAAATCTACATTGACAAACAATATTTGAATTAAAGAATTATAATGTATCCACAATATGTAATAACAGTTGTTTAAACTATAAGAAGTGAAAAGTCAAAATATAATAGATTAAAACTCCTAAAATCATCTATTGCTTTTACACCTGATGCCAAGATAAAGAAAGCCAAAATGAATGCCAATACTAATGAAAATTTTCTTGTAGAATCCATCTTGCTCATACAATATATTTTTTGATGTATGTTTATATAGACATTGTTAAGTACATCTTTAACATCATTTTTTTATTTGATGCATATAATATAAGTATGATAGGAATATTATAAATGCATTAAATGAAAATACAATTATAATAATGTATATCGTTGACTACAATTTAAATAATTTATATATTTATATATGGTAAATTTTATTTGAATTGTTAAATAAAATATTTACATGAGGCAAATTCGTTAATAAGATGTGTAAAATTACATAGGATTCTTACATCTACAAAGTTAAGCTGCTTTCTTTTTGGTGGCTGAATGCAAAATTATAAACTTTGTTGTGGATTATCATAGTTGGTGGTTGTTCCCTTTTGTTTGTTTGAACATCGGTTGATTTTTCCTTGTTGCTGTTTTTTCTAGATTTTTTTTTAAACCTTGGGGTTTCTTTCTGCGCATCTTGTTAAGGAGAACAATTGTTTGGTTTTAATATATTCCATTTTGTTTTATTAAAAAAAGATTCTTACATGTATAATAAATCTTTGAAGAAAGCAAATAAATAAATTCAACGAGTAAATTCACTTTGATAGGGACATTGTGATATGTAGGAGCCGAAGTTTGAATTCAAGATTTCCCGCATATTTACCTTAAGGGGTGAAACTCTGAATAATAAACTATTGAATCCAAATAATCAAAAAATGCAAACATTAATTGGTCTACATTTCAAAAATAGATATTAATTATTTATTCACCTTAATAGTGAATTTTCAACTATTAGACTAATTGAAAAATAATAATGCAAATTTTTATCCTAATTTGAATAGCTTTGGAATGAGAATACTATCATGTGAAATCTAGAGAAATTGTTAAATACATTAAATTTCGGTTGACTAACTTTTTTTTTGGGAAGTTGAATAACTTAATACATATCAATTTTATTTACCTTTGCAAGAAAATATGTCCCTTGTTTTAATTAATTTGTGATTTTCTTTTGCAGTGAATGAATTAATTTGTGATTGACCAAATTTAAAGTTTATTTTAGGTTTAAATACACTTTTTACCCCTTCCCTTTTTTAAAAAATGGCAAAAATGACCCTCTTGTTTAGCCTCTTTTGCAAAACATCAATTTTGACTTGGTAACCACGTGTATATTTATAGAATTAAAAAAAAAAAAAAAAAGGATTGATTGGAGGGAGCATGTAACATTCATCTTCTTCCTTCATTTCTTAAAAAAAATGTAGAATGTTCATCTTCTTCATACCAAAATATTCACAAAAAAAAAAAAAACCATCAACACAAAAAACAAAATCCAAAAATAGAAAATATAAAAGCAAAACCATAACAACCCATAAATTAATTAATTTGTTGACCGTAAAAATCCAGCAACAACAAACCAAAAATCAATTAACCCATGAAAATACAATAGATTTTCAGATGGTTGATGACAGGTCATCTACATTATTCTTAGCATGTTTTTCAGTCTATTTTAGTAGGTTTTATCAGCAAACAGAGGAGTATTAGATCAATTCTCTATGATTTCAGGATATTTGTAATGTTTTCTATATGTGAGTCTGTAGTTATATTCTTCCCGAAACATAGCAATTTTAGGAGGTTCTTGAAGTAAATCACGAGGAAATCAAGCAAATCAGGAAAATCAAGACCTCATAAGATTATTGGGCTTTGGGAAGACGAAGAATGAAGATTCAAGGGGCCTCATAAGATTCTACAAATTTTGGTCAAACAGGTAGTGCAAAGACGTGGATTATTTGAATCCTGCTCTTCACCCATCACAATACACTCCCACCCTGCAGGCAAGACCAAAATACCCCTGCGCTGGTTAACTAACGTTGCGTGACTTAAGTCACTCATGCGTTAACGCTGCGTGACTTAAGCCACGCATGTATTAGACACTACGCAAGTTAACTCACGCTCAGATTTAACACATGCGTGAGTTAACTAGCGCACAGTCTGTGCAAATTTCCAGCATAGGCATAAACCTCTCTTTTCCCTTTTTTTTTCTTTTTCTTTTCTTCTTTCATACATTCATTCATTCAATTGCATGCATTTTTCATCATTCATTCAAACAAGTCATAATTAAATTACGAAAAATAACGGAATACAATAACAAAAAATGTCATAAAAGCGCCAAATATACACAAATGTCATAGGATTACAACCATATCCTTCACAATGCGCCAAATTTAATCGGTTCCATAAAAGAGTTAACCGAATGAACCCACCCGTGTAACCGACTTATCTGATTAAACCGAAACCGACTAAACCGAAACATAAAATGGTTGGAAATGGGTCTAGGAGTTTCAACTGTGGGTTGCTGTGGTTTGAGGTTTTGGGATCGATTTCCGACCGAAACCGACCAATGTCCAGCCCTAGCTATAACAATGATAATGATTATTTTGTACATAAATTTCATCGTAGACCCCCTAGTGTTCCTGAATCTATGGAAAACAAGTGTAGATGTGGTAACTGATCTAAACCAACATCCACCAATAATCTTCCCAATTCAACACCCACATTTACAAATTGAATAATGGATTATTGGGAAACAACCATCATGTTTGGATGAAAATGATATAAAAAATATTTGTTGGAAGAGTTACAACATCATCTTGTGTGTATATGAAACGTTACAGTGAAATAAAATTGGTGGATCATTTTAATTTTAACTAGCACAAATATGATGAAATATTTCTTATCTAAGTTTTCTCCCAAATTGTCGTTTTCTTTTAATTGCCCTTGTATCAAAGCTTTGATTTTTAATCTCATCATATATGTTTACTTTCTTTAAATTCAATTGGGTATGTGTCAAAGAGGAGTAAAAAGGAAAGTTAACATATTTATAAGGACAAAAAAACATATTTAACCCTATAAATTAATTATCATTTTTATGAAACTAAAAGTACGACATTCATCTTCACTTTTTTAATCATATCATCAGGCCTAAAACCAATTGGTAATTTGTGGCATTTTTTAGGTATCATAATTTTTGTCACTTCTATTTCATTAATCCTTATATATTTTGCAAATATTTATTCTAATGTTATTCAGATGTAGATTGCAAAAATTGCAATTGCCCACCCCAATTTTTAGAATGCTATTGTGAAAGAAACAGGTGTACTTGTGGTAACTAATCAAAACTCGCAATAAAATCCCTAGTCCAATACCATTGTTTAAGGGATTATTGGAAAAAATCATATTGTTTTGATAATAATAATAAATATATAAAATATGAATTAGTAAAGGTTATATCAAGTCATATTTTGTACTAAAATCTTACAAAAAATTAAATAAAAGTGTTGGCATTTTTTAATTTTGACTAGCGTTGCCAACTTTATTTTCCGTAATATATTAACCAATTAGATATATAAATATTGGAACATATTATTATTGATAGGATGAAGTTAAGGTGAATTAAATTCTACAACTCACTAAATCAAGGACATGACTTAAGGTTCATAGAGTGTTATATTCCAAAAATAAATAAATTAGATGAGTTAGATTCTATGACTTATGATGTCCAGGACAATGTTCAAAACTCATTGAGAGTTAAGTTCACACTCTTACGAGGTTTCAGCCAACTCCTTATCAGTTGGACCAATATGTGACAAAACTTTTGTTACACTTAAACTTTTAAGTTATATGTTTGAGCAAAGAACATTTCAAATGAGGGACATTTCAGAGCGAAGACGTGTCAAAGAAAGGTTCGCATCGATCCATAGTTCACCTTTTGAATTTTTGAATTTTCTTCAGCATGTATCGATCTAAAGGAAGACTCATATCGATACAAACATGCTTTTTGAATCTTGAAGACTTGTATCGATCCATGTGTATGTTGATCCAAATACAATCTTATGTACAAAATCCTAAATCTACTTTAGAATTTCATTTGCATTTTTAATCATTCTTAAGGGTGTTAGCACTTATTAATTTTGTAAAACAAGAAAAAACTAAATACTTCTTTAACAATTAATAACAACGAATAGATAGAAGGGAAGTTACAACATTTGGTGGTGGTGGCCGTTAAAAGGTGGCCCAAAGTCACCGAAAAACTCAATTCTAAAAATGATCTATTTTCAAGTTAATTCATTTCGAATAGTAAAAAAAAATACGAAACATATTATTTTTGATGAATATATAAATTTCGTTTTATTATGTATCAAATTATTCTGGCTCATAAGACCCGTGCGGCGCACGGGTCGGCATTCTAGTTGTCAAATAAGATAATAAATTAGGGATTTGACATTTTCAATTTAAGGGATTTAGGGATGACATTTATGGATTTGAAATTCAAGTTGGAGATATTGATTTTTGGTTCAGGGACTAAAGTGACCATTTTCTACTTTCACTTTGGTCCTTGTGACGCACTTAACAGAATTATTTAACGTCAGATACTAAATGATAACGGAAGTGCAAAGTCAAAGACTTCTTTATATTTAATCCGGAGTCAGAGATCTATATAACAGTAAAGTGCAGAGTCAAGAATTAAATTGATCATTTACTCTATTTAAAAATTATAATATTAGCGATCTATTATTATTTTTTGAACAAATAATTTTGCAATCTATTTGCTTTAAAATAAAATGTTGGCAATCTATTTGAAAACATCATCATACAAACTCAAAAATTAATTTGGTGATTTATTCCATAAATAAAACCTAAAAAGAAAAATGATTTTAATTCATATTTTTAGGGGGTAAAACATACGTATTGACAGTTTTGCCCTCAAAATAATTTCATAATTCCATTTTCGACATAACACTCTTTCACCCTCATTGAGATTCTCTCCGGCGATCTCCGTCTCTCTCCGGCGAACGACGACGGCGATTCTTTCTTCAGGTACTGATTTTGATCTCTCTTTCACTCTTTAAACTTCTTCTTCGAACTTGTTTTACTATTTCATTTTCGCAATTCAATTCAATGCTTGTTGCTACACAATCGTATTCGCTCATTATTATTAGTGTTTTGAATTTTCGCGATTCAATATCAATTATGTTTTCGCAATTTAAATATATGGATGAACGAGTCATATTGATGAAGAATTTCTCCATTTCGATATCAATTGTGTTACCTATAAAGCACCGACACGAACAATGACATATACACATTGATAAAAAAGGATAAAACTTAGGTACATTTCCTTCGGTATTTTTGTGTGGTTCATCACATAAAATTAAAAAATTAAATTTTGAAGTTATACCAAACTTTGAGAAAATTGTGGATTTTAGAAACCATTGGTAATTGGTAGTTATGAGTATTTTATGCAAAGAACCACGCAAAAAACACATAAGAAAATGCACATAATTTGTGTCCTTAAAGTGACATAATTCAATGTAATCACATGTTCACGTTGGTGTTAGACACTGATGCATATCACAAGTGTCGGGGCTTTAGAGTGTGTTGATATCAGGGGCGGACCTGGGCTAGACCCAATTTATTTTATAAAAAATAATAATTTTGATACAGGAACAGAACACCACCGCCCAGAAACACTTGCACACTTTTCTTTCCTTTCCTTCTACACACGCGCAGAACACAACCCCAAACTGAGCGCCACCGCCCACCAGCCTTCAGCCCACCACCGACGACGACGCCGTCCACCAACTGCAGTCTGCAGCGCAGAACCACTGCACCAGTTACCAATAGGCAATATCTCTATTTTAGGTCATCTCACTTTTTCCTTCTTTTTTATACACTCCCAATTTTGATTACTTTATTGAAATTGAAATTGATTTGAGTTTTTAGGTTTTGGCTACAATATCATTAGAGTGATTGGCATTGAGATACTTTGAATTTCTTGAACTTATTTTTCGAAATGCAGTGGTGTGAATGAATTGGGTTTTTTGTATAGAATGTTATGTTATGACTGACATTGAGAAATGTTTTAGTAAGTATGTTTAGTTGTAATCTCTGTGGCACCGACTGATCACCACTCTTAGTTAACAAGACACTTGGGTCCATCGCCGTGGTTTAGGATCCAAAAGTTGTTCAAGAATTCAGAATCGAGAGATGCCATTGTTGCATTCAGCTACAAATGCAAAATCAGTAACTGAAATTCAATTGTAGGAAAACTGATTTGAAATCGCTTCTACCATTACCCTCGCCGGAATCGCTTCTGTATCATCTAAGGTATTTTATTCAATGTCTTTCATTTTCTGTTCTCTCTCTTAGGTATTTGGTTTTTCTAATAATAACTTACGACCAAGTTTGAAGTGATTATTTCTGGAATTGATTTTTTCAACAAGTGATTATTATTTCTGGAATCGTTTCACATCAACCAAAGCATCTAATCCAAGCATTTTCGTTTTCTGCAGTTTCCAATTTCTTCCATTATGTCCAAGGATCCTACCAATTTGTCTCGCACCTTCAAATACCTTTTAGGTACCTTTCCTTCTTTACATTTACATTACACTCACTCACTCATTCTAAAATCATCATCTATGCTTCAAATTTTGACTTTAATTTATATCAAATAAATCATTTTAGAAGCTCTTATGAGTTAAGTCATGCGTTTTTACTGATTTCATTGATTGACAGTGTATACAAATTAATTCCTGTAATGTATTTACGAGTTTAATGGATATACACCGACAGTGTAAAGTACTTTTACGGGTTTAAAAGCATTTTGCCACATATGCTTATTTTATAACTACCAAATGCTTCATTCTTATTGGTTCTCAGTGTAAATCTAGTTTACACTGACACAACATATCCTCTTTTCTCTTTATTTATATATTTTAAGTGCTTTAGTGTACTGAATAATGAGTTTAACGAGGATGCGTAAGTTAGTTTTACAATGACATCTAGTGAGACCTCATTATTTTCCCACCACTTTGTAACTGTACTTTAAAAACCAACGCAAAATACTGAATTCTTATTGGACGTTAGTGTAAAACTAGTTTACATTGACAATGCTTGTTCCCTCTTCTCTTGAATAATTTTTTTTTTTAAAATACAATGGGTGTGTGTGCGCGCTTGCATGTTTTACATAGTAAAGCTTTATGTGGTTGGCTGATGATGATATTTTTTTGGATAACATGAATCCAGCTACTCAATTCTTGTCAAGAGGAATTCCATTTATATTCAATACATGGATCGTAAGGCATCTCACAGAAGAGGACTATGCGGTAATTTTTTTTTTCTGATGTAGTTTTGGTTTCTGTTATCACCTTCTAAGCGTGTGATTGTAACATACACCTTAAAAGGGAATTTGGTTCACTTTACCGTCTAAAGTGAGTTTCTCATTTTGGATGAGCGATGAGCCGGATCCCTTAAAATGAGGTCATTTTTGGTTGTATGTGCTTTGTTGTCATTCTGAGTTGCATTGTAAACTTATTTGATAAAGTTTGATTAAAAAATGATTTACCATGATGTTACCTTTTTTCATGCAGATGTATGCGGTGCAGTTTCATCTGTTTGTCACATGTGTTTTATTTCTTAGCCGGGAGGGTTTTCGCCGAGCATGCATGCGAATGGATATGAAAAGGTGATCCTTTATACTTTGCTAATTCTATTGCATATGAATAACTAATTGTTTAGGAAATTATGTTCTACGCTGCTTTGTCAAGTTAGTTTGGCTATTAGGAATATAAATGTTAGTGTGCTCTCATTGTTCGTTAGGACATAGGCCTTCTATATTATATGTAGATGTAGTTTACCATATTGTATTGGGCATTAGTTTCTTTTGAGCCCGCATTCAGCTTGCGCGCTTCTACAAAATAGCTAAGTTTGTTAGAGTTAGTTTTAGGGGTGTTCATGGTTTGGTTCAGGAAGAAAACTGAACCAAATCGAACAGAACCATGTCTATAGTTTGGGAAAACTGAACCAAACCATTAATGATTTAGAGTGAACCTTATCATTAATCGATTATGTAGTTTAGTGCAGTAGCAAAAATGAACATATATGGTTCCGTTGCAAATTTCTGAAACGAGTTTGTGAGGAAGGGAAAAAAAACAGCAATCAAATGAATTCTTGTCAATTCAATATAAGTTAATTCAAGCAATTTATGTGTTATTGGGTCAACAACTGAACTCAAGCAATTTAAAAATAATAAACATGGTTAAGTCAAGCTACAATATCGAATAATTCAAGCTACAATATCGATTAATTCAAGCTACATGGTTAACTGCGATTCTGAATTCAAGCATTTTAAAAATAATAAGCATGGTCAAGTCGGTTTAATTCGAGAATTTTTGTCTTTGTTTAGTGTATTTAGATTTAGATATTGGAATTCAGCTGAAATGATTATTGTTTTAGTTTTTCATTTTGAGTGTGATAAGTGATTTGTTCGTTATTTTTAAATTGCTTGAATTTAAAGTCAAATGTATAATTGATTCTTGGGATGACAACTGAATTCAAGCAATTTAAAAATGGCTTATTCAATCGGCCGGTCCCTTAACTTAATTGATTGTCTTAATTTGGACCCCTAACTATAATTTGTACCAATTTGGTCCTCTATGTTTTGCTCCGTTACTAGTTTTAGTCTTTCCTGTTAGTTTCTCTTAAAAAAACGTTAACTTATGTACTAATTTGGTCCTCTATGTTTTTAGAGAAACTAACAGAAATGACTAAAGCTAGTAACGGAGCAAAACATAGGGGACCAAATTGGTACAAATTATAGTTAAATGACTAAATTGAGACAATCAATTAAGCTAAGGGACCGGGTGATTGAATAAGCCTTTAAAAATAATAAACGCAATTCTAGAATTAAGTGATTTGTGAACAAGATTTGGGGTTTAAGCTTCAATTCATGAACTCATGTGATTCTGCTTGTTAGTTGTAAATCGTGATGACTGATGAATGAGATATTGGGAAAACGAGTTATTGTGTTAGGCATGCAACTATAAAACGAGTATAGTGTTAGGCATACAACTATAACATCATAGGTGAGTAATTATTATATTATGATGCTATAGATAAACTGTTATTGTTCAATTTGATCGAAAGAGCTACTGAAATCTGAATCGAGTCTCTCAATTGTTGTTTATATCTATATCTATATCTATATATACATCGATATTGAAAGGGCTAGTGAAAATGTTAATTAAGTCCCTCAATCATTGGTTATGTCTATAATTCTTTGATTGCTTATAATATTATGTATTCCAAAAATATCAGATTATTGGGATTGAAGGTTTTTAACTTCTTACATTATTTTTTTTAAATTGAATTTTCCTGTGCTCTTGCCTGAGCTCCAGTAAAAAATGCATTTTTCGTATTGTAGTGATGGTACGTCTATGGAAGAAGGTGCAGTGAAGCTATTGAAAGTAGCATGGATGAGTGTCCCGCTTGGAATACTTGTTACCATTGTGGCATGCCTTTTTGTCTTTTGGTGGCAACAAATAAGTTATTTTAGTCCATATGGGCAAGCTGTCTTGATCAATGGTAATCAAATGAAGCTTACTGCCATCCGTTTTCCTTTTCTTCTACCTTAGTGGGTAATTAATGGTATTTTCTTTGGTAAAAAAATGGTATTTTTTATAATATTGACCCTGTTAAAATTATGAATCTACCAAGCTACATAATGTGATCTTTTATAAATAAAGTTCACTTATTATGCCAGGTTGTGCCTGCATTTTGGAGCTCTTGGCTGAGCCTTTGTATATTCTTTCACAGAACTTGGTCTTGCTGGAATTACGGTTGATGGTTGAGACAGTCGCTACATTCTCACGGTGCTTGACAATGTACTTTTTAATTGTCAAGCTAACTGGACTGGTGAGCTAAGCATATATTTTAGTCTTTTCTTTCCTTATGATTAACCAGGCAGTCAATGCTTTCTCTACTATTCTTGTGAAATGCTAATGACCGGTTAATTATTGGACCAGTTTCTAATTTTCCAGTTACTCATGGTTACAAATTACTGTTTTTTTCTTCTTTGTTTACGATCATTTGTTTTAATTTATTAAAAGTGAGTAGATGAGTTATATTAATCCTTACGTCCATAAAAATAATTGAATTGTTAAACTCTTTCCTTTGTTAAATTCTTGATGAACTGAAGGGTGGTCGGATGAATTAGAAATGCAATCCAACGACCAAGAGCAATTACAGAAAGTGAAAGTTTTAGAAAATAGAGGAAAAAAACTAAAATTAAAAAGTAGATTATTTACTAATGACTTAATCTAAGGGATAAAAAAAGTCTTACTGAAAGGTTTTTGCAGAGGAATTCTTCTAGTACTATTACATAGTCGTTGAAACCCATGAATTCTAGCCCTTTGACCCTTGAATTGTCAAATCTTGCCTCTTTCAAGTAATTTATTTCATCAATTTTTGGAAAACATGTCGCATTTTGTTAAAATTAAGTATCTTTAGATATTCCTTTAATTGTACAACTTCCTAGGCTAGTGCTTACTCATTAAGCATTCAATGCAATTATTATAAAACTACTATAAATACAAGGTGTGTGGTCTCATTATTTACACAATATTTACACAAAGATTACTGAATTCTTACACATTTAAATAAAATTATACTTGTTTGTTTCATTTCCCTATCCTGCATTTTATAAGAACTAGTTTATCAAAGTGCATTGGATTTTTATGTACTTAAGTTATAATCCATAGTCTCCCCAATAGAGTTTGCTGGACTATGGTAATTTCCATGTAAATGGAACTAATTTTGGAGGTGAATGACAATTTCCAGGAAAAATCAATCATATTTGCGCTGTCACAGGCTGCTTATGGAGCTTGCTTATTTCTTGGTTACTGGGGCTATCTGCTTCTTTATCGGAAATTTAGATACTCTTACCTTTTCCCATTCAGGTACAGTTTTTTTATTTTCACAGAAATATCTGTACATGGTTGATGTCTGTTTCTTCTATAACTTTCTCATTCAGAAGAAGATGAAGGGAATTTAAAAAATCAGACTGTTCATAAATTTAGAACTAGGCAGTGGTAGCTTAAACTTAAAGAAAGGGTGTGTATTTTAGGTATTATTTTAGCATATCTCTAGTTAACTTTCAAGCCGTGGTCTGACAAGCTTGTTAAAGGACGGACTATAATAGGCTAGATCTTCTCAGGTCATTACAGAGGGATCATATTTGGCAGAAGCTACTCCTTGTATGTGGATGTAAGCCTTTAGTTTGCAGTCGGTTGAACCACGTAAAATTCCATGTCTATTTATCTTCTCTTTTTTCTTGTTTTGCATGGTAGGCCCACTAAGCATATGAAAATGGGTCCAATGAACCAGGCCTGCAACCATATGAAAATGGGGAAAAGCGTGTGACAAATGTAGGAATGTTGAGAAATGAGTGAGTGATAATAGAAAAGGGACATGCAGAAGAAAGAGATTGAAGGGGAGAATCTGGGTGAATCATGAGAGGGGGAGTTAGAGAGGGTATGAGTGACCGCAGTGGGCAGTTTTTGAGACATTGGGTATGATTTTGATGTAGAGTGTAAGGTGCCGATCCTTCTCTCCGGCAGATTTCAGTTTCCTTTTCTTTTTCTGTTAAATCCATCTAGAAAGGAGTAGTACTCTACTCTACTCCATTCCATTTTCCCCTTTCATTACCGATTTCCTTCGTTTCATAACCATTATAAGAGGAAGTTTCTTCTGTTCCAGTTCAATATAGCAATCATCATTTTTTGAGCTCAATCCTAAGAGAACACTAACCTGTATTAGTCTATTGTGTTATATCAGAATGATGTCAGTACATGTCTTGTCTTCTGATTACACACATGATTTTCTCATAATTTAATTTCTGATGTATTGAATATGCTTGGCAAGGAAATGGTGGAAGCTTGATAACATTTCATTTTGTTTGATATTTGCTTATTTATATCATCAGTGTGCAGTTTATAACTAACAAATTTTTGCAGAGAGGGAAGAGTTTTTGGATTTGACCAGCAACTATCGAAGATGTGTATGCTGTTCACCTTTCAATCGTTTCGAAAGTTGATCCTTCAGGAAGGAGAGAAAATAGTGCTCGTGTGGTTTGATACACCATATAATCAAGCTGTATACGGCCTCGTGGATAAATTAGGTCAGTATATGGTTTGCATAGTTTGCTAGAAAGCTTAACTATTGTGTTTCTTCTAAATCTTCTAATTGCATTAAGAGCACATTTTTTTTGAAAAATGTGATAGATGTTTGTTTTCTAAACATGATTGTCTTTTTTTTGAAAAAAAAACACCTTTTCAGGTAGCTTAGTGGTGAGACTTGTCTTTTTACCATTTGAAGAAAGTTCATACACAACATTTGCAAGGTCTGCTTCAGGTTCTATTTCTCTCTTGTTTTATTTATGTTGAACCATAAACCTGAATGTATTGCTCTCTTTTCAATTATTATTTACTTCTACTACACTCTTCTTCTTCTTTTCTATGTTTCTTTAGAAACTATAATGCATGTTACTTTTGGTGTGCACACATCTCTTGTTTTTATTTCTATCTTCCTCACTCACCCGAATGTGTTAGGTTTAATTGAGTACTAGTTCTGTCAATTATTGTTATTAACTTATTATTGTTTCTGTTGTTGTGGTTGTTGTTCACTTTCCGTTCTAGCTCTAAATGCTTAGTTCTTTCATGTTTAATCATAAAGCTTACTGTTTTGGCCGCGGCCATGGTGAGATTGTTTTCAATTTCACAAACTGAATAATGATTTGGCATGCCTGACAGGAGAATACCAGGGTAAACACAAGAAATTAGGAAGCTGCCTGACAGAATCCCTCAAGTTAGTTTTGTTGATTGGTATGTCTTTTCATTTAATTGTATATTTTGTGCTGGATACGTATATATTAGTTTTCCTATTGTTCAGTACCAATTATTTAACCGTGTTCCTTCTTTGAATTAGATGTAAAGTTACTTGTATTTTAGTTTGTATGAATGTTCATGGTTCTGTTAAGAAAGTCACATAAACAGATCTGGTTAATGTAAATTACTGTATAGCCATTTAGCATGCTGCCTGATATTATATTGGCTGTATATTACTATTCTCTTATCTTTTGTAGTAAGCAAACTTAATTTATGTAATTATTTTTCATATTAATGTCTTTTAAGGGGAAAAAAAAGAAGAAAGAAACTTAAATCTTACTGTTTATGAGACTGACTTTTTCTGTAGGGAAAATATATAGGATAGAAATATATGGATGTAACCCTGAGTGAACTTTCCTGACAGACTGACCTCATTTACTTAGGGCCAGTATTACATGCCTCAAGGAACAACATTTTTATGAAAAAACAATGAACAGACAATCTGCTTGGCACATTTCTATACAGACAATAACAATAGTGTTAAATGACCCCTTAATGAGGATGCTGTCTAAGGCATTGATAAGCCCTTTAAGACCATAAAATTATTGGTATGAAATTGTATGACTGTTTTGTAGTTTTATTTTTGAAGATCAGTTTGTGATTTTTTCTTTTTGAAGAGTTGGTATCATATTTATATTAAAGATGACAACACAATCTTTCATGTCATAAGTCACAATTATTCTGTTGTTGTTGCTCTATCCAAGCCAGATGCCTGCCTAAACTGTTCACTCTTATACAAAAATTTAGTCACTTGCGCTGCTGTGATTAAGAGTTGTGTGAATACAGCCTTATTTATTTTCCACATAGGAGGGAATTGGACATACTTTGCATTAAATTGTATATTCTACTGTCCTTCTGCGGTATAATATCTAGCTATTTGCTTTGCAGGTGTTGTTTTCATGGCATTTGGTCCAAGTTATTCTTATTCCCTCATTAGATTGTTGTATGGAAAAAAATGGAGTGATGGAGAAGCATCAACTGTCCTCCGCTATTATTGCTTTTATGTCATTGTTTTGGCTATGAATGGTAATTCACCTTGTTTTTGGTTGCTCAATTTTTAATTCGTTGATGACATTAATCATGGGTTAATACAAGACCATAACATCTCAGTTTTTATTCTACATGTAATCTTTTTTTTGGACACGATGGTTCTTGGGGATTTATTTTGTAGATGAAATAGGAAGTAGTAAATTGAATGTTAGATATATTGTCATTACCTATATTGTCATTACCCTATTGCTCAGGAACAATAGAAGGCTAGCCAACAAAACACGATAATTTTTAAGCATATTCCATCTATTAATAGCAACTACCAATAGAATGAAGGAAGCTGGATAGGTAAATTTGGAAACCTAGATAATTTTATACTGTTAGAGTAAAGTGTATGTGTGGAGGGGTAGAATAGGAAATGCCTTTGTAAGTTGTAACAGAAATAACTAACAAGGGGGCATGTAAGAAACGTTACAAGTAATAGTTTGTATGAGGACTGGTGATTTTGATTGGGAATGCAGGTGCTTGAAAACCTGAGGAATGTTAAACCCATCAGTGACTATTCTCGGCCAAGGATGATGGACTCAATACCAAAGTCATTCTTTGAGTATTTTTTTATCTTCATTGTTCTAATTCCTGTGTCAGTGCTCTCACTAGTATCAGAGCTCAAGATCTTGGGTGTTGAACTTGAAGTTC
Organism: Medicago arabica; assembly: GCA_946800305.1. NCBI lineage: Eukaryota > Viridiplantae > Streptophyta > Magnoliopsida > Fabales > Fabaceae > Medicago > Medicago arabica. Next base: position 17,887,694 of record OX326964.1, read on the forward strand.
ATATTGTGCATACAAGTGGAGGGATGTTTGGAAAGCTTGGAAAAAGGGGGTTGAAGCTTGCAGGTGAGAAGTAGAAATGGAGAAGTAGGAAAGAGGATTGACAGTACCTTTCCCTTTGGACTGTGTTTGGGGCCCATTTTCTGTGGTAAATGTTGGTAAATAATCGGAAGTAGAAAGGGTAGAGAATAAGGATTTGTTACCAAAGTGGTAATTGGTCGCACCTGAATCCAGAACCTTGGAGAGACAAGCAACATAGATTTTGGAGTTATCAGTATGCACAACAAAGGCACTGGAACATGGGATTTGATGTTGCTGAGATCATTTTAAAATATCAGCAATGAACAGCGGAGGGGTATGCTACGTAAAATTTCTCTTAATTTTTTACATGAACATTGTACAATTTGAGTTTATTATGAAGTGTGTTGGAACTAGGATGACCTAGTGTTAGGATCCCTTTTTTGATTAGGAAATAATTCCCAGAACAAAACAGAATTTAGTAATCAAAAGAATGAAGATTGCAAAAGAAATACTAGAGTTCCTTATTCAACAACACAAGGGGAAGAAAAGTATAAAATTCAACTATTTAGATGTATCTCCCCTCGACACCTTGACTACTGTTTAAAGACCTGCTAATAATAACTGAAATAACAACAGAATAGCACACTACTAATAACAAGCTGAACAACCACATAACAAACTAACCAGCTACCTTAAGATTCTCTAACAGCTCATAGCTACTTTATTCTATATACCCATTTTGTTATGCCACAAAGAAAGCAAAGTGGAGGAGTCTGTTGTTATTATGTTAGTGACATTTAAAGAAGTTACAAATGATGCAAAAAGAGCTGTAGAATACACAGTTATTGGAGAAACCAGAATCGAGATTGAATGCTTGACTAAATTATTTGACAGCAGGTGGGAATACGTATGAAGTCCATCTGGTCCAAGATAGCCTTGTAGCAGTACTTTGTGACCACCCTGAAATTTGACTACATAATTAGATGGATCGAATTGAGATTTGATACATTTAAACTTTGCAAGTTGACCTACAGTATTAAGAATCTTAGTAATGGAAGGAACGCATTATAATTTTTTTACATGTAACTTAACATTAGGAGGCTAAACCAATGGAGTTTAATTAGCAGACCTTGTTCATTGCCCAGAATACATGCTCCTGGTTGCTGAGAGGGGCCTCATTTACCAGATTCTGAGGTTTGACGGCAATGTGATGAGTTGCTCGCGAATCAACATACCAATGTTGAGAGTGTTGAACTGGTTCCGTATTGGCAACAAAGACTTGGGGTTGCAGCGCATGAACTGAATAAACTACAGTAGGCATCCGATAAGTTGAACCGGAATTGTGCTATTGCAAACCCTGTGTTTTGTCGAGGAGCTGAAGATTGTGGATGAAAAATCTTTGGTATTATTTAAATAGACAGCGGATAACCCATTATTCAACATATTCCATGTTGTGTCTTATTTTGATATTCCAAGTTGAATTGTTCCACTAGTACTATTGCCGCTTATAGATTTGACTCACTCGAATGCCTAACGCATATTGATGTATTAGCAAAGTTAGGAACTTAGGAGTAGATCATTAGAATGACTGGAAAAAATTTCATCCGACAACCATTATGCACTTGCATATTTCCCTTGTTTATAACTAGCGACCCTGGTGGATTAAATTCTTCATCTGCTTTATAATGTTTATGTTTCTCCTCATTTCAGGAACATCTGAAGCCTTTATGCATGCAGTTGCAACAGAGAACCAACTCAAGCGTTCAAATGATTCACTACTTGTATTCTCTTTGATCTCTGTAGTTCTGAATGTCCTGCTAATAAAGCTTTATGGGTCTGTTGGCTTGATCGTGGCAAATTCTCTTAGTATCCTTTATTCTGGTTGCTCGTGCAACAGTCCTAAAAGTTGGTTATTTTATGCTAATCGGTATTCACTTTTTCATTCCTTATGGAAACCTCGTTGATTCTCAAACATATCAATTATTGTTTATAACTCAGCGGTCAAATGAAGGTCAAAAGAAAACTAAGATATAAATGCAAAAGATATCACGAGGGGAAATATATAAAGAAATTCCCTTGATCACAGGAAAGAAAATGAAAATAAAGCAGAGGAAATACTTTATCTCTCGTGTGTATTTTACTGCCATAGTTATTACTTTAAAATCGTTATCAACATGCTGAATTAAATTTCTATATTCTTTTACACGGTCTTGCATCTATGTGTATCTCAATATCAATAAAACTCAACCGGCATCCCCCCTCATATACCGAAAAATTAAAGAAATAAAAAAAAATGTCCAGCATTATGGTGATTTTGTTCCTCTCTAGAGCAATGTCTAAGAAGTTGTGTATGGTATAGTAGCACTGATTTTGCAAATCTTGATTATGGTGTTGAACCAACTACTATCCCAGTTCATAAGAAAATTTCCCATCACTAAATATTTTGCATGATCTCTCTAGTCTGTATTAGAGAGACAAATTAACTTAAATGGCTGCGAGATTGGTTAATGGCATGATCTGCTGCCACCGCTGGTAATATACCTATTTTTTTTAGATTATATCAGATGTAACAGTGCCTAGACAAGTAACATTACTTGCATACCATTTTGTTACTTCCTCAGAGTCCTAACCTAGATACTTCTTTCTAAACAGCTGAAATCTAATGTGGTTATTAGTTCAACCATAATTACCTTATTAATAGATACTGTTAGTTCAACGTTTGATTTCTCATATTTAATTTACATCATTTATTAGTGCAAAGTTTTGTTTGGATCCTTCACTTGACTAAAGATATGACATTGAGGATTTTATATTCTGCAATGTTCATAAAGGAATACTTCAAGGTATGACAATTGGCATTGATTTGGTTTACCATAATTTGATGCAAATATTGAGAACGGTTTTCATATATAAAAGTTATTATTTCCACAGGGATCTTCCTCCTTTTCTTTTCGTGGCTGCTTGCCTTCAGGATGGATTATTCTGTTACTTTCAGGTGTAATCACTCTTGTTTCTGAGAATGTATTTTTGGACCAAGATAATTTCTGGCCAACATTTATGATCCATTTCTCTGTTGGGCTTGCTTGCTTCTGTTCGTCAGCATATTTGATGTATATTCTCTTTCCATTGATTTCATTTTCTATGATATTTTTGTTGATTACAATTGCTTATTATCACTTCCTTCTTTGTTAACATACTTTTTGTTTTTGGTCTTCTAGTTACTGCCGGGAAAAACCTTTCATCAAAAAAATTATTCGCTTTCGCGATCACTCGGACTGATGAATTCTGCAAGTTAACTTTGAGGTGAGTTTTGTTCTTTTCAAACCAGCTAATTTCTAAGATTTATCCTTAGATATGATAAATTAGCTTTTTTTTTTCTTTGCAGACAATGGAAGATGATGGATTAGCACTTAGTTTTGTAGGGAGGTTTCAAAATTTTGTAACATGCATAATACTACATCCATATTTTTGTAAATTAAACTTTACTCCACCAATACAAAATGACAGTGCTTTTTCTTAATTTCTGTCTTGTCTGTTTTTTTGAAAGTTGAGCACTGTGAATGCTGAGCTGTACACATGACGTGTACAGGTGCAGAAAATATTGTTTTCTGATAAAAAAAATTCTTAATGCAATATCTCTTTAATTCTTTAGCCAGCAAGGTTTCATATTTCCATCTACAAAGGAAAATCTGTACATTTGTTATACATTTTATTTTTTAAAGAAGCTGCATGTTACATTTCATGCGTCGTGTTTTAAAGTTGAGACTGCCATCGAATTTTCCACATTTTGCATTTTGTATTAACCCCGGATCTTGATTCAACTTATGTTGGTTTAAGTGGTAAGAAGTTTGATTCTTAATAAATGTCTCAAGTTCTAAGCCTTGTAAATTGTAAAAATAAGTATAGTATAGGAACAGGTTTAACTCCTTGTATGAGTCTTAACTCAATTTGTACAGGTAAGAAAAATACTCTGATCATAAGTTCATATTAATTTTGGACTGAAACACTGTACCCCTTTATTTTGGGTTCAACTGGAGTGGTTTTCCTAAAGCATGTATTCCCTATGACATTATAATGTCACAAAATTAGGGTATCAGAAAATTCTAAGAGCTTTATTGTCTACTTGTTTTATACATTTCAATTTTAGATTCAGTAGGTTATAAAGATGATAAGAGGTGGGGAGAAATGGAGATTTGGAGAATCTGTACAATGATTGTAGAAAATGCCCCATAACTGGAAATTGTGCAGCAGTACAAATTAGCAAATTGTCTGGATAAAATTGGGAAAAATTGTGTTGTTTATATTTCAAGTTTGGCATAATATGATTTGACATTAGAAATAATGTTTTAAAAATTGAAATGAAGTTGACAGATTAGTCCTGATTGCAGTTGATTGATTAGTCCTGAGTTCAGCATAATGAGCAGTTTGATCGCGGTTTCGTCCTGGTTTGAACATATATTAAAGCGGTTAAACCATGACTTTGAGGTCCATCCGGTTCGATGTTTGATTTTATTTATAAAACATTAGTTAGAAGGGATAAAATAGATTACAATTATACAAATAAGCAAACATTTAATAAAATAATAATGATCTATTAGAGTTAAACCATGGTTTAACTTGCAATTCAATAGATACAAGACATGAAAAATATGGCGAGGTTGCTTCCTATAGGCTATAGATAAGATGAAAATTCATAAAGCTTTAAAAGTCAAAATTTACTAATTCCTCAAAATGATAATGAAAAATTTGAAAAAAAAATCTGGAAAATGTTACAAGATTTTTAAAGAACTTATTTTGTTAATGAACCTGTCTAATGGATGAGACAGAAATGTGAAAAGTCAAAACCAATTCACAAAAAGCAATAACAGTGATTGAAAATGGGAAGAAAGCAACCAAGGTTATGATTCATATTGCCACGAGTATGTTGGTTGGCCTCCAATATCACTCACTAGAAATGACCAAGAATGGTAATTATAATCTTTGAAAACTATTAAAAAAAGTAGGAAAAAGAAGAAAAGAAGAAAAAATAGGAAGCTTATGATTAAAATGTAGACTATGATTTTAGACGAGTATCCAATTAAGAGTGTGCATAAAGTGTACTCCATCTTCTAAAACCAAATGATTTCATTTGTTGAGTTTTGCTTAAGAGGTTGGATTCCTTGATGGATTTTTACAACTTTTTGGTCTTTTGCTTTATATTGCAGTATTGCATGGCTGCCTCTTGGTACATGTTCAAGGAAGAAACAAACATGATTCAAATCAAGCATAGAAAAAGATAGCTAAACTTTTGGTTCTAATTGATGAACTTTATCATGAGAATATATCTTGCATAATGTGCTAACACCCATATAGTGAAAAACATAGATGTTTGTTTGTATTAGAAATGTAATTTAGTTCCATGTTAGTGCTATTCAATTTTGTCATTGTGTTTTAAAAAAAATTGAAACCAATTTATGGCTCCTTAGCTTAGACATTATTGACCAAATATATCAACATAAGGAAAAACATGAAAATATGACTTTTTTTTTTTAACTTCATTGAGAGATGGAAATTTTCAAATTCCACACAAACTCTTTGATTCCTTTACAATTATTCTATGTCCTATTACTTTAGAAGGTCTAAATTATTTGGTTGTCTATCTCTTCCTACTCTAGCAAAGAATAACGGTGCTCTCTCATTTCATGTCTTGTGTGTTTTTTGTTGACATATCATGTCTTGTGTTAAAGTATCTTTTCTTCAACCAGCACCATAAGAATATGATAAAACATGACATGTAATGATTATTTTTGGGACCCTTTAATCTTAAATTCTCTTGATTACCTTGCTTTTAATTAAATTCTCTTAGGATTTCATAAAGGATAACCAACAACCAAAGCTTAAAGGTTTCAAATTCCTCATCAGTTAACTAAGACTAAGAGTCTTTGATCACATGGATCTATAAGTATCCATCTCTCATAATTATCCATTCTTTTAGTAACATTTTTCTCTAAGAATTTAACGGACATAATTTTTTTTTGTTATTTGGGGTTCGAATTTCAGACTTTACATATATTATGCATTGTCCTTAAGCAGATATATATTGTCAATGTCAAATAATTTTTGTTTTATAAAAATAAAATAATTTTACTCTAACATTCAATATGAGTCATCAATTTCTCCAAGCTACACCATCAATTTTAAAATATCATAACAAAAGTGGTGTCATGTGATAAAATAATAATTTTTCATTGGATGTTGGCATAAAAATGTGACAATGCATATCCATAAATATTTTTTGCAATTTAGGAAGAAAAGTTTTTTTTTTTACATGATATACTACAAATTTGTAACTGATTAGCAAGTGAAATGATTTTTTTTTTCCTTTCCTTTTTGAGAATTCGTGATAATTAGTTAAGTATGATGTTGCTTCCATCCTTTTCAATGTGACCCTTCTTTTTGTTTCTCTTGTTTTAGTTTTTTTCAATGCTTTTTTATATTATTTCGAGGTGAGTAGGTGGTGGCTAAGGAAGCTCATACTATAGGCATGGCTGTATCAAGCCTTTAGTTCAAATTTTTGGGCTAAGTTAAATTTACTTCTCTTTTAAGTAGTAATAATATCTTCAAATAAATTATCCTCGTGAGCATAACTCAGTTGGTATGATTGCATATTATATGCAGGGATCGAAGTTTGAACGCTGGACACTCTACTTCTCCATAATTAAATTGTGTGAGCTATAATCACTAGGCTATTTAACAAAAATAAAAATAAAAAATATCTTCACATAGGTTTTATTTATGAGAATGATAATAACATACTACCTTTCCCCTTTGCATATAAAGCCGCATTTAAAAGTTGATGTAAATGGTTAAAAACTTAGTCTATATACATCAATTTTTCAACTACCTTTTTTGCTTATATTTTTCATTTTGGAGGGAGTATGTCGCTTAATCAGAGTTCAAATCATGGGTGCAACAATTATTAGTATATTTTACTTACCTCATGAATATTGGATTATTGATCTATTAATTTATTTTATAAAAAAATATTCTTACTAATTAATATACTATATAAGAACTAATATCCTTATCAATATATGCAAAATTTTAAATGATGCTAGGTACTATCTATGTACATAGATTAAATCAAATCAAATATGTAACATTCTATGGTAAAACGAGGATGGTAGCTTTTCTAACATCAAATGTTTTCTAGAAATACATGGAAATGACTAAAAAATTCAGCAGTAGTTAACTACCGTCGGTTTTTCTAGTTATAAGCTAACAGTATCTAACATCTAACTACAGGTATTTAAGTATTTTACATATATTTTTAGAAAGTTTTTGATGTTAGAAAAGCAATTTTCAACAACTAGAACCCTTCACGAGTCCATCCTAATTGTTGAGGAAACCTATATTCCAAAATAAAGTCCATGCTAAAAAAAGGTTGTTGCTTGGGAGGTTTACAGCTCCCATGTTATGCAAACATCTAAAATTTAAAAAACTTTTTCAAACAACACTAGTGGTTGAATATTTACTGATTACTATATGAGATAAATGACATAGTTTGCTATAACTAGTCATAATAATAGACCTTTAACACTATATAACAAGAACTATCTTTTTTCAATAACTGACTTGATTATATTTATACTCTTCAGTAACAACCCAGTAACATTTTTTTCACTCTTCAATTTTAGTCCCTTTAAAAGATCTTAACATTTTTAATGCCTGAAATATTAAAGAAAATGTCCTCAAGTCCACTAATCCATTTAACACAAATAACATGTGGATCATTTTAATTTTATTTTATAGAATTTGGCTGATATAGTTCTATCGTAGACTTTATAGTAAAATTATTAGAGAAATTGAAAATTTCATGTAATTAGTGATTCTTTCAAATAAAAAAAATGTAATTAGTGATATGATCATAGTTATGCATGATTGAAATTGTAGGGTGGAACACACTTTCCTGAAGGGGTATATATAGCAATTATAAACTTAAGTTAAATTAAGTGATTTATTTAATAAAATCTTGACTTAGAGGAAAAGTGTCACATGCTCTCACTTCACTCTTCTTCAATCCCTAATAATTCTGTTCTCCACTTTCATTACTAAGAAAAAAACTATTATTAAAAACTATAATGCAAACTCAAATCAAAACAGACAAAATGTGAGAAAGTGAAGGGATAAAAAAACAACTATTTTAAGTCAAAGACTAATAAATATATTTTAGGATTGAAATGCATAATATTCTCTGCAAAAAGAATGTAAGTGGGACTGTGGATGGACCCCAAACCCATCAAGTCTTTGCTTTTACCACCCACCTCATATTCCTTTCAACTATACTTTTTCATCATTCCCTTGTAGACCTCTATATTTATTTTATTTTTTTAACTATTTTCATAACACACTCCATTTTGTTACTTTTTGCATATGTTTGTCTTGTCCTTCTGCAGCTTTGGACCTTCTTTGTTGCCTCTCATAGGTAACCTTAACTTTTCGACAATTGCTCTTCTCCTATTTAATTTTGCTCATTCTCGTAAAAAAAAAATCGAGTTTGAGTTAACTCACACAATCATATATGTGTATTTTTAACGTGAATTAACTTATATATATATATATATATATATATATATATATGCCTTTTTCAACGTGAATTAACTCACGTAGGACGGAAATGAGCAAAACCAAATGAGAGGAACAATTTTCTAACTTTCCCTTCCTCCCTCTCCTTATTGTAGATGTCTATAATAAGTTTTTTTTTCAATAAGTTAGTCATATAATATTTAGACTCTTATTTATTTTTTAGTCAACTTCATTAAAAATGTTTATGAAATATTTAACATTGAGGTGGTAGATCTACATTAAACATAATTACTTAGACATATTTTCTTCTTCTTATTTTTTAATTCAAAAGCTTAATATTTCATCAACAATACTATAAATCAAATAATTGATCAACTTTCTTTCAAATCAAAATTGAATAATACATATATGAACTATAGTTTTAAGAACGGTGAATTTAGACATACCAATTTAACATTGAACGTTCATATAAACACTTTATGATTGAGTTTGATGAAAATAGGATAATTGTGCATATATTTTATGACTTAAATGATTAATTTATAACCAAAAAAAACTTAAAGGACTAACTTGTTATAATCATCTAACTTAATGAACCGCATATAGTATTTGACCTAATTTTTTTAACATTCTCTTTCTTTTTAGGTTTTTTGAACATATGAAGGTGCATGATTCTCTATGCATTCAATACACTTGTTGGTGAAAATCTCATTTTGAATTATAGATAAGTTGGTGAAAATCTCATTTTGAATTTTAGATAATAATATTTATTATTGAGAGCAAGTTTTCTAGACATATATATAAATGAAAAATGTTTAGGTTCATTTACATGAATGAATAAAAATAAATGAAAAAAAATTTAGTCACATTATTCAATTATTTTTTCTTTAATTTTTTTTAAATTTATGTGTATGCGTGTTTAACCATATTTTATATTAATTTGAGATCAAGTAAGTATTTCAAGGGATGTTGATGACGATGATGATATGGCACTGTAGATTTTTTTGGTTATAGTGGCACTGTAGATTTAGTTCTTAATCAATAACTTAGTATTTTTATGAAGTGGTATAAAATTTATTTGCTTGTTGCCTCACTTATAGGCAAGGATATTGAAAAGCAGGGATGGCCCTGATGATGTGCTGACGTGTGGCCACATATAGTCCTATTTTGTCAGCACATTTTTTTTTTACTAGTATGTAATTAACATACCCACTTGTTCAAAGAAACATATACCCAATTTTTTTTTACTAGGCTTAGGCCAACAAAAAACCAAAAATTGCTGTCGACAGAAGTTATAAGGCTGAAACACACGTATAAAAGATGCAAATATCATTCGGCAGTTAACTACCGTCAATTTTATTATTTTTCGGTAGTTAACTATCGAAGTAACTTCGACAGTAAATTGCAGTCAATATCAGTATTTTATCGGCAGTTAACTGCCAAGGAAAACAATTATGTAGACAGTGGGTTCTGCGTTGTTGAACTAAGTCATTTTCGATCAGTTTTTACCTGTAATTCAACCAGAGCATTTCAAGATGCTACATAACTCATGCAACATTTATACTCAGTCATAAATAAGAAAAATGTTTTATCTTTTTACAATTATTCATAATTATATCAATCCGGCATTTCGTTAAAACAACACGAATGTTTGAAACTCATCAAAACATTAAAGAATGTTCATAATTAAACAACACATTACATATCATTAAATTAAATCTCTACTGACATTCTATGCAGTTGCAGATGGAACGAACATACATATATAATATATTATCTTCCACCATATTCCGAAACATAAATCCGACGTCGCTATCTTCCTTAATAAGCCAATACATTTGACCAAATAAGTGCCATGTATAAGTATTGCACTTTTTAAAAGCGGAGTACCTAACACGGCCATCGATTCTCGCAACCTCAGACATGTTTCACTTCACAAAAGCTTTATGAAAAAAATCATACATTAGGATGAAATTAAATGAAACGTAATAATCAATAAAATGTATATATAAAATGCGTAAACATTAATAACGAATAAATAAGTATTGCATTAGTTTTACCACATAAAAGTCATATTATCATATAATTATATAAATTACATAATGTTAGTTATATATTGGCCACAAAAAATTGGCGTTACAATTTTGACCCCAAAATATACGTCGGTGTAATTTCTACCAAAAAAATGACTAACACCGAACAAAAATCACTCATTAATGACCAAGTGATTGTGGAAGATCAAGTGAAATAGAATTTTCTTCATCTCCCTTGGTTTCAAGCTTCATTTGGTAAGGGAAAGTAACAATTCATCGCATAACTTTCGGGGAAAACATTTCCAACCGTTTTCATCAAAGACATATCTCTATCAGTCACAATCACCTTAGGCATATTCATCTTTGACGTAAGAAGTTTACGCATCATTTTTAAAACCCAAACAAAGTTTTCCTCTTTCTCATGTGTCACAAATCCAAACCCAACCGAATATGTCAAATCGGTCGAAGTGACCCCAACTACCTCAAACTTTGACATCTTGTACATGTTGGTTTTGTAGGTGGAGTCCATAACCAAAACCGTTGAAAAATTGTTAAACAACTTAACGGATGTTGGATGAGCCCAAAAGATATCTTCAATTGTAGTACTTTCACTTTGTGTTCTTGAAAAATAAGTATAGTTGTGCTCCTCCAACTTCAAGATTAGATATTGCAATGACGTCTTGTCACCTCTATTTGTTGACATTCATTGTACACTTGCTTGATATTTGTCATGCAATGTGGTCTTTTGTTCTTCAAATTTATCAAAATATTTCTTGGAAGCATCTTGCTCTTGGTCAAGTCACGTACAATCTTCTTGTCATCCTCCTTTAATCTACCAGCAAGAATGTGTCCTTCTAAAGCCGGCTTCATTGCATGGTTGTGAACTCCATTAAGAATGTTTGTGAGCTCCACTCCTTTCACACACTAGTTGCAACATTGGATTGATCAAACTTGATCTTTGTGTAACAATTGTAAATCCCGCCTTATTTTCTTGACGACATGCCCACTCAAGCAAGTCTTCTCTATCTTTCCACTTAACGTCGTTTGAAAAAAACCTAGCCGTGTCAACTTCGTGGGCATGAAGTGGGAGTACACCGGAGTCGACAAATTTAGAAGCTTCAACCTGGACGGAAGCTCCATCAATGTTTGGTTTGGCTTCAACCTTAGGCGGTTTGACATCTTTGGAAATTTCGATAAAATTTGGTTTTGTCTCTTCCGGATCACCCTCCGCGATCTCAATCATTACTATAATTAAACAACACAAAAATATGGATTAACAACTACCTAATGCATAAACATCAACGCCATAATGAATTAAAACAAAAAAAAAACAAAGAAATTTTTTTTGGTAGAAAATGGACCGATTAAAATGCTCAATACCTGTTTTTTTACGTCAAAAGTGTGTTGGTACCTCCTATGCTTGATGCTTCAATGATTTTGGAGCAAGATTTGATGAAAAAAAATATTGGATTTGAGGGATTAGATGGAAGTGGTATGGAAGTTGTTGAGAAAATAGTATGTAGGGGGAGCAGGCGACTGTTTCATCCGATGAAACATTTCCTCGGCAGTTAACTGCCAAAGAAACCTCGGTAGTTAACTGCAACCGGTTTTGGAATTCCTCGACAGTTAACTGCCGAAGGACATTTTAGTCTTTTACATATTTTTCAGTTGTATCAAATGTGTCATCAACAATTTTCCAAAAAACCCAGCAAAGCCTGATAGGTGACCTACATATGGATATCCAAAATGAATTAGAAACTTATTTGGAACATGGTCATTCTTATGATATTGATGGTAAGGTGTTGTCTCGAATCTTGCAAGAGCATAAGTTGAACTTCTATTGTTAGTGTGCTATAAAATCTGAATACTTTAAAATTGACTACGCATTGGTATCTGATACGTATGATGCACTTATACCTGTCTGATACGCCATGATATGTATCGAGAGTATTCAAAAATTAAATTTTATTTTAAAAAAAATAATTGTCCGATAATTTTCAAATACATTGGGGATACGAGAAGGATAAGCGGTGAAAATGACTAAGTAATGTTGTTCTCTTCTTGGGTTATATCATATATGTAATTGACTTATTACACTTTCTTTATTATCAACATTTCTTATATTTATATTTCTGTTGTTGTCCGCCTTTTGTTTTGTGACTTTTTGTTTGTTTTAGAACGCTGGTATTTTTTATTGTTGTGTGAAGGAAGTTTTATTGTTGTGCCTTATTGTTGTTCTATGTCTGTTTGGTCTCGACTTTACGTCATCTTTTTTTTTGCACTTGAGTATTAGCCCATAAATTGTATTTTGAATTTTAATCTGTAGTTTAATTTTTTTTTTTTATTAAAGTATCACGATCATATCATATCTTGAATTTTAAATTTTTTCTGTAACAACGTACTGGTACCTTATCGTATCCGTATCATATCATGTATCTGGATTTCATTGTTGCTGTGAGTATCTCGTTCGTTAGTAACTTGTAGAGGCCTTTATCAGTGCGAGTAATGGTCTTGAGCATGGCCGAGATTGTCCGAAGCCTCATATTATAAAATTTATTTTTTGTATTGAAGTATTGTATATGAAATGTCAAATTCAAGGAAAAAAGACTAATGAAAATTCGTTTGAATGGATACAAAAGAACATTGAGTGTACTTAGTAATCTTTTATCATTATTGAGAATATTGGAGGCAAATACCTACTCAAGCTACTTGTGTTGATTTTTATGCTTGGATCAATGCTAATTCTCTATTTCATATTGATATCAAGGGGTGAATTTCACTTGGAATAGTCTTAGAACTGGTGTTGATAATGAACCGAGCCAACTCGAACATAGTTCGAAACTCGGCTCGACAATTAACTCGTTGAATCTGGTTAATGAACCAAATGAGCCGAACTTGAGCAAATAATTATGTTCGTAATTAAATGAGCTGAACTTGAACTATATATAATTCGACTCGTTTGGTTCATGAGTTGGCTCGATTATATATATATATATAAGTTCAAAAATAATCAATAATACTGTTACTCTTGTGCCTCGCCTGTTAAATAAGGTCAAAATGTTAGTTTTAGGGTGTCTGAAGGCTAAAAAGGCCGTGTTTGTTTATGGCACGCAGAGATGGTGGTCAAACCCTTTAGACTGTTTGGGTATTGGCTAATTTGTTTTCATGTTTTTGTTGTTTCTTGAACCTTTGTAACTTTTAGTGGTCTCTTAGGTACTCCTTGTGCTTGGGAACTACTGGTTCCTGTTGGTATATAATTTTGTTTTGATTTCTTAAAAAAAAAAAAAGAATGAGCTATACTTCACTTTGACGATTGATGATGAATTTTTACTCACATATAAAATACTTTTTTGTATAACCCTATATTTAATATTTATTTTAAAAAACCACATTCCTGCAAAATCATTAAAAAAAAAGAAGAGAAAATCATTAAAAAGGATAGAGAAAAAGTAAAAAGAAAAGAAGATAGTGTAGTCTTTGTACTATCAGGTTATATCTACCTATAATAACTAGTTACTAATGTCCCACATCGGCAGTTTAACTAGTAAGGAGAGAAAAATTGGTTATAAAATATATTGTGAAGCGCTTGCTTAACGCAGCAAAAAGTGAATACTATTCACTCACCGGCATGGGCATGCTGTCTTATGTGTGTAGTATCACATAACATCCCTGGGCAAAATGCAGTTTTTTTTTGGACTGCAAGTTGTTTTTGGACCGTAGCAATTAAGTTAGTGTCTTTAACTGAACCTAACAGTCGAATCGAGTTGCTCGTAAACTTTAAACGAGTCGAACTCGAGTTGAAAAAAAGGTTCGTTTCAAATTTAAGTCGAGTTTCGAGCTGAACCAATTCTTATCAAGTTGAGTCGAGCTCAGACAGCTTCGATTCGACTCGACTCATTTCCAGCCCAACTGGTGGAAGTTGGATAAAGCTATTTGCAATGAAAACTGGTTAGACTTTTGGCACTCTATTAGCCATAACCCTTTGACTAGATCATTTTCCTTTGACGCTCCACATGCACAAAGCTCTCCTATTAATATTGTCCCAAGGTTTAAGTTCTTTAAAACTTGGAACACTAATCCCAATTGTGAGGATATGATTGCTTCTAGTTGGAACATCTCTTCTCTTATGCATAAGCTTCACAAAATGATCAAGATCTAAAAGCCTTTTCTTAAAGCTTGAAACAAGGATGCTTTTGGTAACATACATAGAAGAGTAGATATAGCTCAAGAAGGAAAATACTTACTTTGGGCACAAGCATTTGGGCACTAAATTTAGATACATATATATAATTGAGAAAAGGTAGAAAGAAAAAATAATTAAATAATGTTTATTTTTTAAATAATTAAATAAAATGTATTTTTATGTGTGTGTCTAAATGGTGTGTCCAAAAGCTTGTGACTATGCAAGACTTTCTCGCTCAGAAAAAGCCCAAGAATATCCAAATAACATTTTGATCAAAATGGTAATAACAATTTACTTTGCAGAAAAATAAATCAACTCTATTAGAATTTACTTCTCTCAATATTGTTGAAAATTCTTTTAGGAGAGAAAAAGCTAAATCCTCTAAATTCATTGATAGAGATAGGAATACAACTTATTTTCATAGAGTAATAGAATTAGAAATTCTCATAATCACATCAATTTTCTCAAATATGGAGATGAAACTTTTACTAACTCTAAAGATATTGCTTGTCATATTCTCAACTATTTCGAAGATATTTTACCCAGAGCCATGCGCCTAGGGGTTCATGCCTCATGGGGTAGTAGGTGATCTTCTTCCATGCTTTTATAGTGAGACTTGGGGGATTATTTTCTCATATTGTATTGTCTTTAAAAACCTTCTTGAACTCCTTTGTTTTTCATTCTCTTGCCGCTATAATTTTATGTGATGTCTTGATTTGCCGATAAGGTTGAAAATGAGTCGAGTCAAACTCGTCTAAGTTTGATTCTATAAGAATTGGTTTAACTCGAAACTCGACTCGAGTTCAAAACGAACCTTTTTTTAGCTCGAATTCGACTTGTTTATAATTCGCGAGCCACTCGATTCGGTTCATTAGATTCATTCTTTTTTTTTTGAAAAAGTTCATTAAATTCATCTCGTAAGCTTGAAAAACAATTTTTTGATAAAAAAAATAAATTCAAGGACAAAACTTTTTCACATTGGTAAGTGAAAAGATTTGTTGAATACCACATACCAAAAGACTAACCGTCCTGCTATAGTTAAAAAGACCACTAATGATGAAAATGGTGGTAGCGCTTTACATTTAATGCGGCGCACAATTCTTCCATATTTTTCACTCAGAGTTGCACTTTTATTATATAGAATTCCTCCTCCCTGTTGGGACTATTTTTAATACATACTCCCTCCGTCTCACAATATTAGTCGTTTAAATTTGTGCAAGATTATTAAGAAAATGATTAATTGTGTTGATTTCAATGATAAAATTAATACTCCCTCCATTTCAAAATACATGTCCAAGTCAATCATTTCACATATGCCAATGCACAATTTTGACCGTTAATATTTTTAATTATCTAAAGTAAAAAATTATAAAAATTTAATATTTTGAAAATATTTGTCGAGACAAATCAAACAACATTTTACATGCTAATATTTGTATTTATACATTAGTTAAAAAGTAAGTATGGTCAAAGTAAGTCAAGTGAATAGTGCACATTGCAAAAATTGGACATGTATTTTGAAACGGAGGAAGTAGCATTTACTAAAACACATTTATTAATTGTAGTGGAGTAGTTAAGTTTGATGACATTCAATAAATAAGGATATAATAATGAGAAAAAATAATAAATGCTGCATTGGTATTGTAGAGTGACAATTATTTTAAAAAAAAAAAGTTAAAGAAACAATAATTGTAAGACGGAGGGAATATGTTTATATGAATACTTGAACTTTGGAGTCTATTACTAGCCAACATTGTTAAACTATTATTAGCTTTTACTTCGTATTTTCCTTAAACTCTTATTATAATAATTATGGTTAATTGTTAAACGAGAGGAAACCTTATTTCCCTTCCTACTTATTTAATTGAGTTAACATTGCGTAACACATTACTACAAATATATATATATATATATATATATATATATATATATATATAATCGAGTTAACTCATGAACTAAACAAGTCATATAAAGCTCAAATTCAGCTCATTTAGTTAACAAACTTATTTTTCCAGCTCAAGTTCAGTTCATTTGGTTCATGAACCAAGTTCAACGAGTTAATTGTCGAGTCGAGTTTCGAACTATGTTCGAGTTGTCTCGGTTCATTGCCAGCCCTATTTGTCGATTTACATGATTTCTCACTAAAACGACTCAAAACACCTATGAAATTGCCAGTTTTGGAAGGAAATATAATTACATGGACTCAAATGAAAACAATAAAAAAAAACCACTATAATATGCACCGTAGAAAACCGTTCAAGATTTACACCTCTAATATGGTACTATAAGACCACTTTTTAATACTTAAACCACTCTAATATAATACAGTAACCATTCTATTATGGTGCTAAGACCACTCATGTAACACCCCGTTCTCCCAACGTCGTAATATTAAATAAAAAAAATATCAGAGTAAATCAAACAACGGAGTGTCACACTGCTTTTCAAAATTTCATAAATAGGAATAAACTATTTATTTTAAAACAACATAAATTCTCATAAACTGCAGCGGAATAAATCTTCAAAATTATAATTCAACTCAAATTCAACGTCAACATAATCCTGGCACAAAGGCCTCAACAGTTATAAAATATTATTTTCAACAATAATAAAACTCCAACAACATAGTCTTTTCATAGATATGATACATAAAAGAATAAAGGAAAACATTCGCGACGATTCCCATCCTAATATGTATCAGAGCCCTAGACACTTGAGCCATACCTACTAATCTTCAGAACCTGTAGGTTACCCATACGAAAGGCAACAATTTCAAGCAGAAGGGGTGAGATACACATCCAATAATAATAATATATAATTCATCAAATTAATGAAAACAACAACAATCAGCAACAAGCATCATCAAATGCATATGTGTGTGTGTGTGTGTGTGTGTGTGTATATATATATATATATATATATATATATATATAATACATCAGCAACAACATTTTAACAACCACAACGTAGCGCCATTTTCAGCAATGAACACCAACTACTAGACCAACAACGACAAACACGACAATGCAACTCCAACGACAACTAATGCTTCATGCATGTGGTACCAACTACGCGCGTTGAATGCTAAGCATTCCAGGGCATAAGCCCTCAACAGTTGGATGGTTAAAGCATCCTAGGGAATAAGCCCCCAACAGGTAAATGATAAACATTCCAGGGCATAAGCCCCCAACGGGTGAATGATAAACATTCCAGAGCATAATCCCCCAATAGTTATGAGAATGCAAATGGACTCAATTTGTGTTTATCAACATACAACTCAACAACATCTACGACAACAACATATGTGCCTAATCATTTATGACACACTCCACAGCTTAGTCAAAATCTGACACAACAACTCTTACGACAGAATTCATCAACATAGCACATATACATTAATCAACTACATTCATATCAAACCAAAACATTCTTCAAAAACAAAGCAAGTGTGATCAATAAGACATAAGCCAAATACTCATAAAACACTTCAACTAAATCCCTAATACCTAAGTTTGAAGTTGGGAAACCAACCATAAGTTTTGGACTAACTTATAATTAGTTATGCTAAGTTTTCTTAAAATTTTCTAAATACCCACTTGGACTATTTTCATCATAACTCAAAATCTAAAAATCGTTTACACGTCAAACCAAGGCCATTAGAAAGCTAGCACAATTATCTACAACTTTCATGTTTATACCTAAGACTAATTCAGTACCGATCAATACCAATTTTCATTTCAAATTCGGAGAAAGTTGTGCTGAAATTCATAAAAATTCACTGTGACCTACGTGCAGTAATTTGACCATAACTCAAGTTCTATAAACATTTTTGAAGTCAAACCAACGGAATTAGAAAGGTAATATCCATACCTACAATTTTTGTGTTTACACCGAAAGCTAATTAAAAACAGAAACGGGTGAAAAGTTAGTGTTTTTCTAGTTTTGGCATTCAGAAAATCGGTGGCCGAATTCGCTTACGGGAAAGAACAGTTTTCACTCCAAAAACTCAATTTTTGATCCCTTAATCACCCAAAATGATTTACAATGATATTTACAGGTCAAATAGGCAATATAGAAATCAAAACAACATAGGAACATGCATCAAACAAAATTCATCTTATTTTATCAATTAACATAAACTTTTTAAACCTAGAAACCAAGAACACAACAATTCACCAATTTCAGAATTATACACATTATTAGTGAAAGGAATCCCACCCTTACTTTAATTCAGCAAAGATTGAAAACCTACAGCAATTTTGATCCCTTCCTAGCTCTTCTCCTAGCCTATTGGTTTTTCTCCTCTTTCTCTCAAAAACTCTTTTTTTTTTCAATTGTACGTGAAAATGTTTGTTATGACTTTTCTTTCCTTTTACTGTAACTATAACCTCTTCTATTTCATTAAACTCTCTTTTAATTCTATTAATTCTCATTAACTCCCTTAATTCCAAATAAATAATAATTCTATATTATTTCTAATTTACTAATAAAAGTCATACTATCTTTTTAACCTCCAAAACTCCAAATAATATTATTTCTCACCTATTCAATTAAATAATCAAATAATCATATAATAAAAACTACACCATAAAATCAACATAAATCATTTAAAATCATATAAACTTATTAAAAATCAACCGAAAATAAATAAATAACAACTAGGGCGTTACAACTCAAATATGATGTCATCACCATTCTAACTTTAAGTTCTCCAAAATATCACTATGGTACTACGACCACTCAAATATGGTGATACCACCATTCTGAGTTTTTAACTTCTCCTAAAGTAGAAAAATATTGAAATTTTTTTTATTTACTGTTAAAGTCGTTCTTAATTCCGACGAGACATTATTATTCCAAAAAGAGGACTTTGATTTATCGAATGGATTATATTTTTAAGACCTTTCTTAATTTTGAAGTGACATTATACCTAATGTGGACTAAGGTTTTAAGAACACTCTTAATTTCGAAGGGACAAAAAAATGAGATGAGGACAAGAATAACTCGTTAACACAAGCTGGAGGGAGAAGAGAGAAAAGGTTATCGATAACTCAATAGAACTCTTAGGTGTGATGTTTGAACTGAACGTAGAGTCGTTTATTTATTTACATAGAGACTTCGTAACGGTCCTCGTAAGCTTAACTCAGTTGGTAGGGACAATGAATAATACATACAATGAAGGAAATATAGGAAATTCAGTTGGATGAAATATAGAAAATTCAAGCAAATCTAGGAAATTCAGTTGGATTCTCAAACCTTATCACAACCAACATAAGCTAAAATTGTAGGGAGTAATATGCATGAATAAAAATAACAATTATTATTTATTTTTATCCTTATCAAGTATTTAAAATTAAATACAGAAATTGAAACACTACTAACATATATGTTATATTTTATGATCTCTCAAAAAATAAAAATGTTCTGTGGTATCCTAATTTCTATATTTTCAATTCAAACTACACCAGTTCAAAGTCTTTTATTTGATGTATACTCTTCCTATTTCCTATTCCAACATATAATAAAACATTTTCGAAGTAAACTATTTTTTATTGCTATTTGTCCTTCTAAATGCAATATCAATTATCTCATCTCATCTCATCCCTTTTTATTTCATCAACCAAAAGAAAAGTGACAAACACATTTTATTTGTTTTTATTTCAATCCATAATGAAGTAAAATGAGAGAATTTATGAAAAATTAACACATTTGTTTCTTTCTTCCACAGTATATGATCTGTCACTCTCTGACAAATTCTATTCAACTTTGATTGACATCAAGTGTGCCATCGAAATGGAAAACGTGGGCGTGAGATGTCAGAGCTGTTAACACTGTTGCAGTACCACTGCATATATGATTGTGTATGTCTCTTCTTTATTTTTTTCTTCATGTGGTTGAAAAGTATCGAGACAAATTTTGAATTGAAAGTGAACTGTAGAGGAAAGAAATCATGTGAGTCAGGCTGAAATATTAATGATTGAACAAATATTTAAAATGGTAAACCATCATTTTAGCCTATAAATTAGGGTTTTTCTACCTGACACCTTTTAATTTTTATGGTGTCTTTTAGAAATTTGCAAATTTGCTCATGTTAAAAAATTTAAAATGCTAAGTTTATCTTAGAGCTTGTGTATTATATATATATATATATATATATATATATATATTAATTGAAATTCATATAGTTCCACTAAATTTTACATTTGAATTGTAGAGTGTGTTATAATTTTACATTTGCCAACACAACTATATATCATGGCATACGAGACAATCCAAATATTGGTAGGGCTAAGTAAACTAGTCATGCAAGCTTTATAACTCCTATATTCATAAATACACATACCCTATACTTTTGTATATCACTAGAGTATGGACCTCATATAAGGCTTTTACCTATTGGCTACTGTATTTGGCAATTTGCATCCATTGAGTGTGTTACATACACATGCCTCTTACTCTTAATTTGCCCCCTCCCATCTCCATTTTTGTGCCATGCTAATATTTGTTTTCTTTTTCCATATCATGAGTTCAAATTTCTTACATTAGAGATAAATATATGTTGTATTGAAATGTGATTCATGGAGGCTATTGTATTTTTTAATTGTAAACTCTTAACGTGCCACCTTTTTGTTATGTGATGTATGTATGCATTTTAATATTGGACCAATTTCGTCATCACATGTCATGAGTCATGTTGAATGAGATGGTCACGATATACTGATTCAGTTCCTGAATTGGGAGCAAAATCAAATTGCTTTCTGCATTGATTCGTTAAATTTGTCTCCAAAATTCATTTTCTATTTTTATTTTTACCAAAATATCTTATATTATATCATAACAAATATGTCCCTGTGAACTTAACTCAAATGGTAAGGACAATACATAATTTATGTAAGGTTTGGGAAAATAATAGAACAAAGATGTACGTAAATTTTTACGAAAGTTATTTTTTTAATAATTACCATATTACTTTTCATCAAATATTAATAACTAAGCTCTAAGGACTTTAATTAATAAGATTTTATAAAAACTTATTTTTTTTAAGAAGCCAAAATAAAATAATATAATCACCAAGAGCAATTCATCTCGCACAAGGCGTGCAAAGAGAATCACTCCTCAAAAGAATACAAAGTTGAGTTATATGTTGCCAAACAAAACACACACGAAAAAGAAGAAAAGAATTACTACTCCATAACACACATACAAATTAAAGGGGACCGCCAACAATCATTATAACTGAAAGCTGAAGTTAGCCTATTAGCCTTTAACCAAGAAAAAGACACAACTATTACATTGTCTAATAGTTGTACCAAATCTTCTGCTTTGTCTTTGAAAATCCTGTTGTTTCTT
Source organism: Medicago arabica (assembly GCA_946800305.1). Lineage (NCBI taxonomy): Eukaryota > Viridiplantae > Streptophyta > Magnoliopsida > Fabales > Fabaceae > Medicago > Medicago arabica. Next base: position 17,909,843 of record OX326964.1, read on the forward strand.
TCCTTCCAAATTATCCAAACACAAGCATGCCAGATCACTTTGAAGAAAGAATGTGTAAATCGCGGTCACCCTGCCATGTGATCAAACTGATGAAGGTGATCACATACAAAGTATGGAGATATGAATGAGATACCGAGCCACTGATAAACCATGTGTCATACACTACCAAAGATGTCGCATCGGAAAAGGAGGTGACATGTCGTCTTCGGAAAACTGCAGCCACCTATGCAATAAATGTCGTCTTGATGAAGAGCCCTCATACTAAAAAGATTGTCTTTGGTGGGAAGTCTGTTGCGGAGAAGCTGCCAAACAAATATTGAAACCTTTAACGGAACCTGCATCATAAGACCGCGCTCCAGAGACGTGTCAGAAAGCGTAAGATATTGATAAGTCCCCTTAACGGAGTAACTGTTATTAGGATCCAGTACCCATCGCCACCTGTCAAAAACATGATCCTGCAAAACAATAGGACACATCAAGGAAGAGCACTTTGTAACTAACTCCTCTTCCCACACCAATAGACGCCTCCGCCACTCCCATGCGTCACCTCCATCCACCCACCCTCTCCTAGCCATCTCCCTTAGCGTCACCCTTTTATTTTCAGCCAAATCAAATAAGCGAGGAAAACACACACTTAAAGGAGCACCCCCACCTAGTTGTCGAGCCAAAAATAGGTACTACTCCCTCCACCAACCACTCTACGAATATTCTCCTCAAACTAGCTCCCCTCCCCCAATCTGACACTGCTACGAATACCAGACAACATCCTCCACCACACCGAACTATCCCCCCCTCCTTCAACCGCCCTTCCTCCTCCCTGTACCTAGCCTTTAAGACTCGATACCATAACCTCTCCTTATCCACTAACATACGCCATCACCACTTCCCAAGTAAAGCAACATTAAATTCCCTCAACCTCCACCCCCCCCCCCCCCCCCCCCCCCCCCCCTAATTTTTTTAAAATAAAGATTCGATAGAAGAAATTATACTTGTGGGTGCCTTGAAGAAGGAAAGAAAGTAAACCGGAATAGATGACAATACATATTTCAGAAGAATCAGACGACCACTAAACGAAATAAATTTGCTTTTCTAATTTGAAAATCTAGAAATGATGCAGGTCATAATCGGTCTCGAAAAATCTAACTTCCGCGGATCCCCACTTATAGGCAACCCCAAATACACAAATGGAAAGGCACCGACTCGACAGTGTAAGACCCTAGCAGCCTCAGAAAACCAAGATTCTGAAACGTTAACTCTCGTAAGCATACTTTTGTGAAAGTTAACCTTCAACCCATACATTTGTTCTAAAATCAACAACACAACCCGTATTGAGCGCACATTCAACCAACTCTTTTGTTCAATAATCAACGTATCATCAGCGAACTGAAGGTGTGACAGACTCAAGGGATTCTCACGCCCCACATCATATCCATGAAACAGTCCCGCCTCCAACAATGACAACATAAGGACATTAAATCCTTCGACCGCCAACAAAAAAAGGAACGGATAAAGATGATCATCCTGACGCATACCTCTTTTCATAGGAAATTCATCTGTAGGACACCCGTTGACCAACACCGAAGCCGTAACAATTCCGACACACGTAGACATCCACTTCCTCCAGACGGTAGGAAAATTCATTCTCTTCATAACCATATCCAAGTAATTTAAATTCACCGAGTCATACGCCTTTTCGATGTCCACCTTAAACAACAACATTTTCTTCTTAAGGCGACGGGCCTCATCTACCGCCTCATTTGCCACCAAAATACCATCCAAAATTGGTTTGCCTTTAACAAACGCTGACCGAGAATCTGAAACCACACTACAGATAACGATTTGTAGTCTATGTGCGAGAATTTTGGCCAGCACCTTATACAACCAACCAACCAAATATATAGGTCAAAAATCATGTAACCGTTGAGGAATATCCACCTTTGGAATTAAAGCAATAAAAGTTGCATTAATCCCCTTTGGTAACCGTCCGCTGCGATGAAAATCCGTTGCAAAACGCATAAAATCATCCTTCACCACATTTCAAAATTGCTTTAGAAAACCGAAACTGATACCATCCGGCCCCAGGCTCTTGTAACTGTCACAATCCCATATCGCTTGTTTCACCTCATCCAACATAAAAGGCCGAATAATATTACCCGACTCAGTCATAGATTATAAAAACTTATAATAATCAATACATTAAAAATTGGAGTTTAATTAGAATACTCTGACAATGTAAAATTTCTTTACACTGTCAACCAATTAAAATTATTTTTTAATACACATAAGCTTAAGTGTTAAAAAGGAAAACATCAAATAAAATTGATGTGTAAAATCCGCAAATGCACGGTTTTACCGAAGTAATAAAAAGTATCGTTCCAACAGGGAGTTGTGTAAATTGATTCTCTTTTTAGTTAAGATTAGCTGAAAGATTAGGGTTTTAAAAATTGGGATTTTGATTGATTGAAAATTAATAGTAAAAAGCGCCTCAAGATTATTGGTTCATCGTAATGACAAATCTTTCACAATCCAAACCTAACTACTAATTTTATGTTAGACCTATTTCGAAAGACCAGTTTCTCTAAAGCATATTAAGGTTTCTCTCAAAATCAATGAGTGTGTTTCAACAACTAGCACGCCTATTCTCATGGTTGATCGTTGTTGAAACCCATTAAGAACGAAACTTTAAGGTCTCAAGGTTTTCTAGACTATTCTCATGTTTTGAAAACCTTGTCTAATATCACATGTCCAATACTAACCTTCTTCTGTCGATACTTCAGTTAGTATTTGAAATAAGGGTTATAACAGTGAGATTAGATTAGAAAACAGGGTTACATAAAATTAGGGTTCTAGGCTTGGTTTGATATGATTAGGTTATTAGACTCATCCAACAATCCCAAGACAAAGAAGTCTACTCACTCATGTTCATCGTAGACATAGAGATTAAGAAGAAGAACATGAAAGTAAAAGAACAAGAATAATAAAAAGCAAGAAAATAAGAACTTTGATTAATGGAAATAATTTTCACGGAAAATTCCCAAGAAAAAAAGATGAATAATATGTCTGGTGGCTGCTCTACTTATAGCCTAAAAGCTAACTTAATCCTTAAGAAAAGGCATAAAAATTACATAGCAAGCAACTCATAGGCTTTTAGGTCTAAAAATATAACAAAACAACATCTTGTAACCTTGGCACGGCTGTGCTTAGCTTGAGATGGACTGTGCCAAGTCTTCGAGAAAAACAGCAAAAAGGGAGCTGGGCATCACGCATGGTCGTGTGCAGCTTCCTGGAATCTGCACTTTGCACATCAAATGGAGGCACAGTTTGGTTCTTGTCAGGCACAACCATGCCTGATATTTTTGCATAGAATCTTTATATTTTTGGCTTCAATCAGCCCCAAATCATGCTCTAGATCCTTCCATTCCTTAACCATGCTCCAAAACTCTTTCTTTTGCTCCAAGACTCAATCTTTCATCAGATTTGTTCCTGAAATTAAATAACAACGAATTGAAGTATTAAAGTTCTAAAAAGTAATTAAAAACAACTAAAATCTTAATAAAATAAACATTTAAAACCAACTAATTATTGGCTTATAAAAAATTAGGATGGATAATTGTCATGTTTCTTATTAGCCTAAAACCCTGGTGCTCCAGTAAACCAAATCAACTAGATAACAAACCTTGTGTTTTGATTCAAAATTATGACACTATCTAGCTTTCCCTAACCTTCTTTTACCTTTGCCTAGTTCCCGTCAATGTTCTTCCTCTTACCACTCTCTCTAAACCCATATATATAACTACTCTTTTCAATTTGTTTTTTCTTCATGATTAAAAGGTTCCTTTGGAAAAAATCTCCATTTTATTTTTGTAAATGGGTCAAGATCATGGAAAGCCAATGTAGATGTGATACGACAATTATTAATCCTGATTTTCATCAATATAGAATAAAATTAATTGTGACATGCAATTGCAACACAAAAGATATTTTGCTTTTAATAATGAATCAACAAATATACAAACATGAAAAAGAGTGTTTTATCATTTTTTCTCTAGATTCTACCTCTCCAATAAACCGATCCTATTCTCTTTATATATATGTTTTTTCTTTCATTTTTTGATTGAGGAGGTACATATATGTCGATTTTATTCTTTGTATTTCATTGTCAGGCGCTATATTGTTCTTCGTCTTGTACGGTGTTGTTTGATTTCTTTTCTTGTTTCGATGTTTATTTGGTTACCGCTGAAAGTGTGGTTATTCAATCAATGATTTGGACGTCAACATTACATATTCGAAGACATGAATATTTTGTTCACTTTAATCTTGTCATATTATTTAAGTAATGCATGTTATTAACTTAAATATTATGAGTTTATTCTCATATTCATCATTTACGTTTTTAATAAGGTTGAATAATGTATTATATCAATCTTAATGAACGTATATCATTTTTGTAAGGCAAATGTTAACTTGTGCCCTCAAGGGCATATGTTAAGGGACTTATTATAGAAATTTACATATTAAAAGCCGTGCAGTCAACTTCTTAAAAGTTAAATTATCATATTTTCCAATATAAAGTTACTCATTTTAGATTCTTTAACACGTGCCCTTAGGGCACAAGTTAACATGACCAATTTTGTAAAAAAGAAAATATACAAACATAACTTTTGATTATGAACGGTGAAAGAAAGTGCGAAGGGTATAAGGGAGACAAATTAAAGAAGATGCAGTGCCCACGAGAGCACTCACCACAAGACTAATGTCCCAAATGGGTCCCAATTTCTGCTACTGTTGGCTATGGCGTGATGTCTCATAAAACTGTTTATTAACCCCACTCATTCCACTGTGTCATGTGTCTATCTGAACATCACTTTCTGTTTTAGTTGTTTCAACAAAACCTTCATAATCTTCATTTTTCAAGTTTCAAAATGTCCTGAATCCAATGTTTTAAAACAAATGTTTCCTCTTTACCATTCTGCTGCATTTATTCAGTCACTTAGATAGAATAACATATTATAACAAGAAATTAAAATAACAATGGGATATTTATTTGAGTTTATAATATGATATAAGTTTTATGAGATTGTTCCAAAGAATTTATAAGACCAATTTAATTATGACAATTTTCAAAAGTTTTTTTGTTTATTTTCAATAGTTCTTCAATGTAACTTGTAAAAAAAATAGCTTTTAGCATATAAAAAAAACAATTTAACTTGATTTTCTCTTTTACTAAAAAAATGGTTTATATAAGTTTATAGATAAACGCTTATCATGAACAGTTTTTGTGCTACAAGCTGCAAATATGTTGTTTATCGAAACATTGATTTTTATAAGCTCAAAAAAACAAATTCTAATTAGTATATAATCTAAGTTAATTTTCATTTTATAAAAATAAATAAATTATAATTTGGTTTTTCCATTTCTTATCAAAACCAACTATGGTTCTCAATTTCTCATGGAATTAAAAAGGTCAAAGACATGAATAGTTCAATTTGTTTCAAAAGTTTAATAACCTTGAGTTCTTTTATTCAAACATTACATCATATCTCATTATTATGCTTGTGGTGTTATTTTCTAAAATTATTTGAATAACATTTATAGGGTGATGTTAACTTATTAGGAAAAAAACTTGTATTGTAAAAAACATATTTTTACACTTTTAAGAGATTTTTTTAACGGAAAATTTATTAATAATCAAATACTTATACAAGACAAACAAAAACTAACAAGATTGAAACAACAAGTGAAAGCGTCATATATAGACGAAACACCCAAAAGAAAATCCATTCACCTCAAACAATTTGAAGATAATGTTATTATATTTTTTTCCTTATTAACCCCTAGCATACTTTTGGCATTTTTCAAATTTATATGCCAAGATTTTTTTTAACCATGCATGGACGAGTTAAAATGTGGGTATTTATTTTTTTAATCCGGCAATACATACGAAAATCAAATTCTAAGTATTTCATCAAGGGTCATTCTAATGTAGTTAAAAAAGAAATTAAGAATAATTCTAACATGTGCCTTAATGATTTTACAAATCAACACAATGTTATATATAGCGAACATAATGTTCTCAAAATGCATTATGTGTTATAAAGCAAACCACTTCAATCTTTGACTTAGCACAAAACACTACATAATTTGTTGAATAGTCAATCATATTGCATTTATGATTTATCTCAGGAAGTTTAGCATTTCCCTTTACAAATAATAAGTATTTATTGAGATTTTTTTTTTTCAACTTTTCGACGAATAAATTCGTACAATCTCCAAAACATAATTTGTATTTTTGATAAAGCATTTTCCTTTCACTAAACCTCAAATTTTATATGCATATTTTACCTAAAAAAATGTCTTATTTTTTGTATATTATCAAATCTTTTTTTTGTTTTTCTATCTTATATACATCATCAAATCTTACATCATCCATTGTTTTATTTGTCTCTTCACTTACACATGAGAATATATATATATATATATATATATATATATATATATATTCTTTCAAAAAAAAATATATATATATTGTACCAAATTATCTAACAAAAGATCAATTTATAAATTGAATTGACTAAAAAAAACACATTCGAATTATTTTGTAGTTTTAAAATAGGAAAAGATTATAGAGACAGAGACACTGCATGGCACATTCGATATATATATATATATATATATATATATATATATATATATATATATATATATGCTTGCAGCTATCGCACGTACTTTCATAATTTCATTTCATCCTTGTGACGTAATCCGTAAACCCTTTCATTTTTTTTTTTGGTATACACCGATGGTACTTTGATTTTGATTTTATTACACATGGCTATGATAGAAAATGACAAAAGCTCTTTCGTTTCATATTTCTTGAACCATGAAAGAGTCCATCTCCACTCTACTAATTAAATACCATGCTACATTAAAGGAAAAACAATACAAAGTATGCAAAAGCAACAAAGATTTCAACTATGTTGGGACCTCTTAAACCGTTATTTATCAGCCGTTACACTCAAGACAAATTATTAAAAATGAAAAAAAAGATAGAAAGACAATATTGAGGGATTAGACTAAAATTGAAGATATAATAACCAAAGGAACTCAGCATTTACTTCATTAGAAACTTTGTTAGGGAACCCCAAAGATAAAACATGTCAAGAAAAAACGTGTACATTAGAATCAACAATGAAGAGAACCTTTGACAAAGATCAACGTCAACAAGATTTGTATTTACAAAAGCCTAATCTAATGTGATTTAAATAATATAAAATGCAAAATGAAGTATAATCCATGCAAATCAGACCATTCTTCTGAAAATATAAAAAATGTAAAAGTACATGTTTCTTGTTAACTCGATACAATTCAAGCATCTACTCCAAAGTATACTTTAATTAGAGTTTCTGACAGCTATAATAACAAGTTAAGAGTCATATGTTAGAAATTTAGGTCTAAATAAAACAGATTTCATAAAACATGTTCAATAATTATGAATCAATAGCGAAAGTAAACAAAACAGTGAACATGATTATCATCGGATCTACAATATGTTTGATTTATCAAGGATATTAAGAATTAGGGTATTAGGAATACTTGAATAAAGCTTTCATGACAACCATCTCTCAACAAAAACTGTAAACCGAGAGGAGGTGATAATCTGAAACACACAACAAAGGGTTAGCGGCGGCTGATTTGACTCTTCATCAACTGGTACCTTTATGCTTCAAGTTCTCTTCAGACGAGGAGAAGGGAGAGTTTTGCCGTGTATGGTGTATTGAGGACCATAGCCTCTTTTATATTGGATAGTTAGTAGGGTTTCCCATTATTCCGTTAATAGATCATCCAGACATTCACTCATTAAATACATATCAATTAATTAAATATTTAATTAATTATGTAATTAGAAATCTAATAGCCTTATTACTTAATTTGATCACTAATCAATTAAGGCTCACAGTTGATAAATAACTAATATAATTATTATTACGATATTTTTCCACATATCGGAATATAATTAAATAATAAAATATCAAGCTCATTGATTGATATCGCAATTTTATCAGCACACCGATTGATCTCTTTGAAAATATAGAAATGTAAATGTTCATGTTTCTTGTTAACTCGATACAATTCAAACATCTACTCCAAAGTATACTCCAATTAGAGTTTCTGATAGCTATAATAACAAGCTGAGAGTCAACTTCTAACCAAAGTATACTCCAATTCTTCAAATAAGTTATCTCAATAGTATTCATCATCCCATTAAGCTAAGTTCAAAAGCATATAGTGATATGAAAATTGACCGCAAAACTACCTACAATAATTAGCATCCTTATCCTTGAAAATCCCTAGACAAGCTATAGGATTCGTACAACCCTAAGGACAACCATCAATATTACACTTGACCTAATTAAGATGGGGGACTGCCACAACACATCCTTAATGCAAGAAGCATAAACCTAGACAAATAAAAATGTTAACATATTTTCAAAACCTTATAGATACATATAAATCCTACTCCCTCCGTCTCACAATAATTGTATCTTTACAACTTTTTTTTTTCTCAAAATAATTGTCACTTTAGAATATCAATGCAACATTTATTATTTTTTTCCATTATTATACCCTTATTTATTGAATTTCATCTAACTTAACTACTTTACTAACTACAATTAATAAGGGTGTTTTATTAAATGATATTATTTTTACCATTAAAATCAACACAATTAATCATTTCCTTAATAATCGTGCATAAACTATTATTTAGAGACGGAGGGAGTATTTAAAAGATAATGTGATAAAATTAATGATGACAAGTGATTACTAAATTTGGCAAGTACACTAAACTGTTTTTAAGTAATAAAGTGGTAAGTAAGATCGTCTCCACAAAAATTGTCGTTTCAACTTGGCAACTAGCATTTCATATTAAACAAACAATAGCTCTTTACTTCCTAAAAAAATGTTTTTTATAAACAATGAAATTATGTTTTTACTTATGATTTTTTTCCCTATAATATAAACCTTGATAGATAGCTCTTTACTCCTTAAAATGATTGTTAATTTATCAATTTATGAAGCAAGAGTACAATCTGTAAGGTGTACCGTAGAAGTTTCCGTGAAAAATAGTTGAATATGACTGGCAGGGCTATATATTGTTGGTTGCACTGTTTTAGCCAATAATATACGAGCTCTACCGATAAATACCCACTTTACTTAACATTTTGGGCACATACAATCTATAAAACTTGTAATTTTTTTCTCTCACAATTTACCTTAATCTTTTCTGTTTTGCAATTTATCTATTTTGATTACTTTAGCTCAATAAAAATCAAACATAAGTACTTAACATCTTTGAAGGAGTTAAGTAATTTCACGGTCGAGGAACAAAGTTTATTTCTAGGCGTAATCGTTTGAAGCAAAAATAGAACACGATTGAGTGCTATTAGCCAAATACTCTACTAACTTTCAAGTTCGACAACATAATTTATACTCTTCCTATTTAATAATTTTTTTGAAGAAGTTAAATTAATCTATCGAAATTATTTATTTATTTTAAGCTTTTAGTGTTTATTCTATGATAGTAAGAGATTCAAAGTTTTGTAAAAGCAAAACATCTCATTTAGAATAGTGTTTCCCAAATTAAGGCAAAATCACGACAAACCAACACATGATTGCATTTTTGTTCTGAAGTATAGGTTTAGTAACCACGATATACTTACAAGATATTCAGGGCATTGGTTAATGAATCTATAAATAGAAAATTTGTCTTATAAATATAAGATGTTACTTTTAATTAAATAATAATTACATATTTTTTTCATAAAAACCTTACTTGTTTTAAATACTTAACCAATGCCTTTGGAGCAATGGTTAGCATTCTCCGTAAAAAATATATTTTGGAATAGAATGACTACCAGATTGGTAGTGAATTATAATAAATCTTCCAATTATATGTTTATTGTGCTTATCATCCGATTAAATGAAATTTATGCTTCTGGTTTTTTAAACCTATTTTTTCTAAGAAAGTAGGTACCCTCTAATATGTTTTTCATGCATTGTCTTTTGGAAATTGTATTCATTAATTCAATCCCTCTTTTTTGTTTTAATTTACTTTTTTTTAACTTTCAATTTCTTGTCTCATGTACACATACCACTCCTTATATCTTTGCCCCCTAAAGGGAGCTCATACGAGCCACGCCTGAAGAAATAACCCCCACTTACACACCATGATAAGTAGTAACGTCCTCCATAGGTATGACCATTGTTCCCACTAATTCTCTCATTTTTTCGATGTCTTATTCCACTAAAGACAATAATCACCTATAATATATTTACAAACTATCTCAACATGGTTTGACATAAATGGTAGATGTTTGAATCTCTTGATCATGTTTCAGAGTTTGATTTCCAATCGGCACGTATAAAAACATATGTTAGAAGAGGTTAATTCCTTGAATGGATCTTAATCACTCAAGAGATTTGTTTATGTAGTTGTTCATAAAAATATCTTGATTTATCAAAAATATACATCAACAAACTAGTATTAAAATAACAATCATAAAACATAATGAATTGAAGAACGAGTTAGGTTTAAAGGAAGATGCTAGACTGTCACGCTGTGCTGAATTAAAGTTCGAATTTTGGTTTAGAGATACTCACATTTAATATCTGATGTGTCTCGAATAAGAAGGAATAAGTGAATAAAAACTACTCAAACGAATTGACAACATTAACCATGCATGACAAAAAAGATAATGGAACATAAAATTAAGAGTAAGAAAAAGATGTTGGATGGCAGCATGCATATGTTCGTGACAAATTGGGATCAGGATGATTATGCTTGAAGCTTTATTCATATCTTAAGATATACTTTATCAACACTAATGATACAAAGTAGTTATTGCTCATCATAGTATTGCTTTAATTTATTGAGGTCAAAACTGTGCTTGCAAAAGCGACAAAATTTAGGCATATTCAGTATATTATTAGTTAAACATCAACAATCAAATCATCATTTTCACACATGCTTAATTTGAAATTAATTGATAAAATCATATTCTTGAATTTCAAACAACCGCGCCAATTTAGGTAAAACTATATGATTAAGTTGTTTTTTCTTCACTTAGAATTTTGTTTTCTTTTAAGCAAAATTATTTGTCAAGTTAAATTCAATAAAACCATCACTAATTACTTATTATGATGACTACATGTGGTTGGTGGAAGTGACAAACATCTTTACCATAATTTTTGGAGTATAATGATGAAAATGTGACATTGGCTTAATCTAAATATTCTATATACACTTCAAAAGAAAAATCTAAAACTATTAATGGAGAGAAAAAAAAAACGAAGATTCTTTATAAATATGCAATAAAGGGCTTGATTGGCTGCCTTAAGCAAATAGTTAAGATTTGAATTCTACGTTCTTAAAAAAAAAAAAAAAAAAGATTTGAATTCTAATATTGTATCCTACATCAGGACACGCTTAATCTGAAGAGTGTCGGAGCTCCATAGGTCGGAAGAATAGTCAGTGTGCCATTGTGGTTCAGATTATCAGCTTCAATCTCCATATATGTATGTATAAAGTGCCACTGCTATGTGCCATATAAAATAAATCAAATAATTATTTAATATATGTTCTTACCAGGATAGAATTCCTGGGGAATAATAAATTATGATTGCATAAAAAAGCTAAATTTTGGAAAATTCATGTAATTTATTTAGGAGGCTGTTTAATGTATTTACTGAAGTTTTTTTTTAAAGGATGTATTTACCAATGTTATATGCTTTGCTTTTGCACCAATTTGTTAAATACAAGTACATGACAGAGATTGTGTAAAAAAAAGTAGAGGAAACAGATTGGATTATAGGACCAACTTGCTGCTTGTGATTGTTTGTCTTGTGTGAGATTAAATTTTCATCTGTTTTTTTGAAAATAAAATAAACATAGGTAAGGTTATTTTTCTTGTATCCAATACAATAAGTCCAAATATATAAATAGTCTAATGATCACCCAAAATCTGTCCCAAAGTCTAGTCATTAAATTCTATATTTTAATGATTTGTATTGATATTATTATACATATAAGGACACTGCATTCCTTGACTGCAATTTTGCAGACATATTTGGTATTAACCAAATTAGAATATTTGTGGTCCATACTTCTGTTTAAGACAAGGTTTCATACCTGAATCTGCATATTGGAACCAAGGAATGACAGAATAAAGAAAAGATAAAAAATAAAAAAATAAAGCACAAAAATATAAAGACTCATTATATATATATATATGCATAAAATAGAAGAACCAATTAAAGGAAAAGATAATGAGTTGATTTTTAAATAGTAGTTTGGGGTAAAATGGTGGGAAGTTGATGTAGCTTTCTTGGATCCTGTGAGAGACATTAAATTTAAATGTCACTATTATACACAAATAGTTATCAATTTATAGCCAAAGATAAAGGAAAAACAAGGGAATGATGAAAAGTAGTGGCAAAAGAAAAGGTTAAAAGAATTCCAAGAAATTTAAAAGTATGAATGGAATAGAGATATATCAGACAAAGGTATTATACTGATGTAAGAAAAAAAGTAAGAGAATGTATAGATTGATGGAACCATATAGGGATATAGAAGTTGAAGTACTATAACTAGAGTTTTTCTCATTCTCTCTCTCTCTAACTCTCTCTCTCTCTCTCTCTAATTCATTCATGTCTACCACCTAAGCAAATTATCATGATGAAACTCCCTCTGCAACAAGCACTCCAAAAAAGTGAATACATTCCTCATCAAAACCTTCTTACCCTTAAATTTACCTCATTGAACACAACTTTCTCATTCACAATCCCCACAATTCCAAAACAATGAAACCTTTTCTTTTCTTTCTCATCACATTCTTCTTCTTTTCCAAAACACAGTTACTACCACTAGTTTCCTCTGCCACAACAACTATTCCCTTTCAACTCATCACCCTCCTCTCAATAAAATCCTCCCTCATTGACCCTCTAAACCATCTCAATGATTGGAAAAATAACCATTCTAATTCCAACAACCACCAAGACCCAATTTGGTGTTCTTGGACAGGAATCAATTGCCACTCAAAAACAGCTCAAATTACTTCCATAAACCTCTCTAACCTCAACCTTTCAGGCATAATTTCGCCCAAAATCCGCGTCTTAACCACGTTAATTCACTTGAACATTAGTGGAAATGACTTCAATGGAACTTTCCAAACAGCGATTTTTCAACTCACTGAGCTTAGAACTCTTGACATTAGCCATAATTCCTTCAACTCAACTTTCCCACCCGGAATTTCGAAGCTTAGATTCTTAAGAATCTTCAATGCTTACAGTAACAGTTTCGTAGGTTCTCTCCCCGAAGAGTTTATCAGGCTACCCTTTCTAGAACAACTTAACCTCGGTGGAAGCTACTTCAATGGCAAAATCCCTCCAAGCTATGGAAATTTCAAAAGACTCAAATTTCTAGATTTAGCTGGTAATGCATTAGAAGGTTCACTACCACCTCAACTAGGTTTATTATCAGAGTTACAACGCTTGGAAATCGGATACAACCAATTCTCGGGAACAATACCAGTGGAATTAACAATGTTGTCTAATCTCAAGTACTTGGATATTGCAGGTGCTAACATTTCTGGTCAAATGATTACTGAACTAGGTAACTTAACCATGCTTGAAACACTGCTTCTCTTCAAGAATCATTTACATGGTGAAATCCCATCAAGCATAGGAAAGTTGAAATCATTGCAAGCTCTTGATTTATCAGAAAATGAACTCACTGGTTCGATTCCATCAGAAATAACAATGTTGAAGGAGCTAACAGATTTGAGACTCATGTGTAACAAGCTAAAAGGTAAAATTCCACAAGAAATTGGTGAACTTCCAAAACTCAACACTTTCCATATTTTCAACAACTCATTCAGTGGTACATTACCACCAAAACTCGGTTCCAACGGGTTACTACGATTGTTTGATGTTTCCACAAACTCGCTCCAAGGTTCAATCCCTATCAACATTTGCAAAGGAAACAATCTTGTAAAGTTCAATCTCTTCAACAACAAATTCACCGATAACCTTCCATCAACGCTCACAAACTGCACGTCGCTCATTAGGGTTCGTATTCAAAACAACAACCTCAATGGATCAATTCCACAAACACTTACAATGCTTCCAAATTTAACCTACCTTGATTTAAGCAACAACAATTTCAAAGGTGAAATGCCTCGAGAATTTGGGAACGTTCAATACCTCAACATATCAGGAAACTCTTTCGAAAGTGAATTACCAAGCACAATTTGGAATTCAAGTAATCTTCAGATTTTCTCAGCTTCATTTTCAAAAATTACCGGTCAAATTCCCGATTTCGTTGATTGCAAATTGATATACAAGATCGAATTACAAGGAAATTCAATCAACGGCACCATTCCATGGAACATCGGTGATTGCGAAAAACTGATTCAGTTAAACCTAAGCAAAAACAACCTCACCGGAATCATTCCTTACGAAATCTCAACTCTTCCTTATATCACCGACGTTGATCTCTCGCAAAATTCACTCACCGGAACAATTCCTTCAGGCTTCAACAACTGCTCAACTCTCGAGAATTTCAACATCAGTTTCAACTCCCTCACCGGTCCAATCCCTTCCTCCGGCGTCTTTCAAAGTCTCCATCCTTCTTCCTATTCCGGCAACGAGAATCTCTGCGGTCGGTTTTTAGCCAAACCCTGCGCCGACGATGTACTCACCGCCGGCGAAAACGAACTCGAAGTTCACCGTCAACAACCGAAGAAAACCGCCGGTGCAATCGTTTGGATCATCGCCGCCGCGTTTGGGATCGGACTCTTCGTTCTCGTCGCCGGAACACGGTGTTTCCAAACAAACTATAACCGTCGATTTAACGGTAATGATGCTAACGGCGAAGTGGGACCGTGGAAGTTAACGGCGTTTCAACGGTTAAATTTCACGGCGGAAGACGTTCTCGAATGCGTTTCAATGTCTGATAAAATCTTAGGAATGGGATCCACTGGAACTGTTTATAAAGCAGAACTGCCAGGTGGTGAAATCATAGCCGTTAAAAAGCTTTGGTCAAAACAAAAGGAGAATAGTACTATAATCCGACGGAGGAGAGGGGTTTTAGCTGAAGTGGATGTATTAGGAAATGTGAGACACAGGAATATTGTGAGATTGTTAGGGTGTTGTAGTAACAAGGAAATTACCATGTTGCTATATGAGTATATGCCAAATGGTAACCTTGATGAGTTTTTGCATGCAAAGAATAAGGGGGACAATATGGTAATTGTGAGTGATTGGTTTACTAGGTATAAGATAGCATTGGGTGTGGCACAGGGGATAAGTTATCTACACCATGATTGTGATCCCGTGATCGTGCATAGAGATCTTAAACCTAGTAATATTTTGTTGGATGGTGAGATGGAAGCTAGAGTGGCAGATTTTGGTGTTGCTAAGTTGATTCAAACCGATGAGTCTATGTCTGTTATTGCTGGTTCTTATGGTTACATTGCTCCGGGTAAGAACCAAATTTATTTTTTAATAGAAACAAAATTAACTCATTTAATTTATAATATCGGTCTTAATATAATATGGTACATAGTCATGAAAACTTTCATTTTTTTTTTGAAGGATTCATTTTTATTTTTATTATCATCATTTTTAACGAAATGTTCTCTCCATGTTAATTATTTTATCTTTGTTATGTGCATTATCATCTATGACATTATCTTATCTTATCCTAAGAGTATAGATACATAAAGTGAATGAGGGAGTATGAACATAACTTTGATGGATTCTATATAAATATGTTAAGGTGTGGTGAATTGTGGTTGATTTTTTTTGGATTGGGAATGTATGACTTGGATAAATAGTCAAGACTAGAGATGCAAGAAGTCACATGATGAGGAGATCTTAGATATTTGATGATAGTAATCAACTTCATTCAAAACATTAAAATATAATTTGGTGTTTGAGTCACCAAGTTTTTATTTAAAAATTAAGATATGTGATGGCAAAGTTTAAAATCACGACCACAATTCACATTAATAGTTGCGATTCTTAAAACTACATAGAATTACAATTAAATATAATTATGTGACCTTAATTATGATTGCAGAAACATTTAAACTTTGATGTTTTTTTAGTGAATAAACTTTAATGTTGTGGTTTAGATTGTTAGTACTAAGTTTTCGTTTTGTTTTTTTTTTTAAATTTCTACCACATTATGTCCACCAATTTTTGTGCACTATGTCTAAGACATGGAGATTTTCAATTTTGTGACAAAATTCGGTGCATGGGTAGGTGTACTATTGCGCATGGGTCTTTATTTTCACTTTCACAAGTTGCTTTTTTTTGTCCATCATCTTCAAATATTTTATGATGGCCCACTTAAAATATTGTCAATTATCACAACTACTTTGAATCATGATGATGGTGACTTTGAATTTTAGATAATCCATTAAAGTAAATCGAGTGGAATGAGTTAAAGCTAGTGTAGTGTGTGTTTGGTCCTATTATGGAACTATTAACTACTTAAGTGTACATGATAATAATAAAAGGGTGTTATTTGAATTTTGCAGAATATGCTTATACACTCCAAGTTGATGAGAAGAGTGACATATACAGCTATGGAGTTGTGTTAATGGAAATTTTAAGCGGAAAACGCTCTGTAGATCAAGAATTTGGTGATGGGAATAGCATTGTGGATTGGGTTAAATCCAAAATAAAAACCAAAGATGGAATTGAAGGTATATTGGACAAGAATGCAGGTGCAGGGTGTAATTCAGTGAGGGAAGAAATGAAGCAAATGCTTAGAATTGCATTGCTTTGCACAAGTAGAAATCCAGCTGATAGACCTTCAATGAGAGATGTTGTATTGATGCTTCAAGCTGCTAAACCTAAAAGGAAATTGTTTGATAGTGTTGTTGTAAGTCATTGTGCTAGTGGTGACAATGTTGATGGTGGTGGAGGTGGTGATATTCCATTGGCTCAAAAGCCAATTACCAATGAAAGCTAGTTTAATATGTTTATAAGATTGAGATGGGTTTTCTTTTTTCTACTTTTTCTTTTTGATAATTTTCTTATTGTGGGGGATTGGTATAGGAGAGAAAGTGATTTTCTGTTTTTATTTTCAATGGAATTTCAAGTGTTATTTGTCCTAGCTAATTTGTCATGACTCTTGTTTGATAATGTTTATATATTAAGAAGTTTGTGCGGCAAAAATGCATGATACGATTACCTTGATGGATTGATAATAACCTGAGGCAGAACATGTGAACATAAAAGTATGAAAGGGATGACTAGCAAGCACGTATACAGACACAAACATTGATACGATACAGACACTGACATACCGACACATCTAACAATTTAAAAAAAAAATCACATAATGTAGTGTAAATATAAGTATCGGTGTCCTGTCAGTGTCAGAACATGCCTAATCCGAAGAGTAGCCGTGTTTCATAGCTAGCTATGCATTTGTCGATAAACAAACTATGTATTTGAGTGCATAATTTACTTAAGTATATATGTAATGAATTGATATTAACTATAAAGACTATTACCTTTTCCACTATATGGTATTTTCACGCGTCCTATTTTTTCCCTTCAAAATTACCCTTTATTTGAATTTTAGAATCTGAAAGCTGTTAGAATTATACAATTCAAACAGCGCAAAAACTGAAGGTCAACATGCTTCAGACTCATCCTTGCCTAGAGTTGGTAAAAACCTCCTCCGGAAAGCATAATTAGCAATTTTTTTTTGAATATTTCAGATATTAAAATCCGAAAACTCTACTTTTTAAAAAGCGGAAATACTTTCGGATTATAGAATCTGAAACCTTCGATATATAAGGTTTGCCTAGAACCTAGCAGAAATTCACCTCATTTATCACCTAACACTCTCTACACCTCCAAAAACATACCATTTTGGGCGAAAACGTGATTTGGAGTAGCAATCTGGTCATTAAGGGGCGTTTAAGACATCATTTTTGTCTGAATGCAAAGGTAATGTTCATATAAAACCATCCTCGTTCAATTTCTAGGCGATTTCCTTTTGATCATGTCAATCTATATGTACTGACATCGTTTGGATTATGAAATCTGAAAAACCAACAATATATTTCAGGTTGTATAATCTGAACAACACCAGTAGAGACTGCCCAATTTTCTTGACTATGATTCTGCACTGTTTTCAGTAATGGATGTTCCCATTGATGCCTCTCCTAAACTGGCACATGACATTGAACCTCATATTGTGTTGTCGACTGTTTCACTTGAAGTTATAGATGATTCCGGCAATGCCAAAGTCGAGGATCCACCACCGAAATTTGATATTCTTTCCGGCGATGCAAAAGTAGAGGATGATCCTCCGCATGTTGTACCTCTAGCTGATGTTAATACAACTGTTGGACTTGTTGTTGTTTCTATTGATCATCAAGAACAGTTTACTACCAAACAAATTTTGCTACACAAAACGATTTGTTGGAGTGGGTTCGAGTGGAAGCAAAGAAGCTAGGATTTTCAACCGTTATTGGTAAATCAGATAAAGGTGGAAATGGAAGAAATGCATTTGTTACAGTAATATGTGAAAAAGAAGGTTCATATATCGAGTACAAGAAGTTGTTTAGGCGCAAAATATCTGGTTTGGTGAAATGTTAGTGTCTATTTCATGTGAGAGGTTATTTGTTAATTGCTGGTGATTGCAGCCTTAAAGTTGGTGACAACAGACACAACCATGAGATTGCATATATGTTGAAAGGTCATAAAATCGTTGGACGTCTAAACCCAAATGAAAGTAGATACCTTCGTGAGTTGACAGACTCAAATGTTCCTCTGAGGAATTTTTTTACCAATCTAAGGAAAAGGAATAGTAGAACTTTAACGACTATCAAGCATATTTCTAATGCCTGTCACATAAATATGCAATCCATTAAGGGTAGAAGAACATACATGCAACATATCTTGAAATCATTGGTTGAGAATGAGTATGTGTATCATTGTATGAAGTATCATGATTCCGATGATGTCAGAGATATTTTATGTGCGCATGCAAATGGTAATAAGTTGTTTACCATGTTCTCTACGGTGCTTGGGTTGGATTCCACTTAGAAGAACAACAAATATCGTCTTCCATTGCTTGAGTTTGTTGGTGTCACTTCTACCGAGTGCACGTCCTCTATTGCATTTTATTATATAGTGTCTGAGAAGAAAAATAACGTTACAGAGCTCTTGGGAGATGTTTCACCTAAGGCATTGTCACTGATCGCAACGATGCTTTGATGAATGTTGTAGATACTGTTTTCCCATAGGCTAGTACTCTGTTGTGTGAGTACCACATTAAAAGAAATGTTAGAGTAAAGTGTAAGACAGATTGCAAAGTTAAGGATCTCAAGTCAAGTGAAGTGGTATGCAACAAGTTTCCTAAGTTTTTAGAATATGTTGAAACTATAATTTTGGATCTGGTGAAGGAGAAAGTTGTGAAGTTTTCGGTCTAAAAAGTCATGCATATGGAAAATACTACAACAAACATAGTTGAATCTACACACAACCGGTAGAAAAAGTATATGACAAGTAGAGTATGAGTGATTTAAGTACAAACTGTAAATCCGTTCACAACATGTTAGAGTCACAACATACTCAGATACACACATCGTTCAAGACTAAGATGATCATGCTTGAACATAGGTTCAAAGAAAAGTTGCTATGGTCTAGGTTGGTTAGAAACATATCATGGAACGTTTTGCATTATCTCATAAACGACGCTGATCGAGCCTTTTTGTGTGGTACAGATAAATCTTAGTGTGGTTGTTTAATTTTCAACACTTACAAATTGTCGTGTGCGAGTTGTTGGAACAAGAAGAGTCTTGTACAATTCCTATAAGGTTTTGATGATAACAAAGTATTGAAGAACAATTGGGCATACTAATATTTGTTCAAATGTGCATGATCATAAAATATATCCATCAAGTATTGAACAAGTATGCAAGCATTAGAAGCATTAGAGAAGCTCAAAAGACTTTGATAGAAGATCCAAAGAAAGGTCAACCATATGTCAACATATTGGATCAGAAGAAAATGACATATCTTAGAAACTTAGGAGATCATTAGACTCTGTGGAGATCATCAGACTCAGAAGACCTAGCCAGACACAAAAGATCCTTCAGACTTGGAAAGAACACGAGGGACCCAAACTCCACGCTAGTTTTGTCGTCTTCTGTAGTTGTCCACGTCAATGGATTTCAGCACAATTTTGTCTTCTTCTGACCACGTATAGAAACAAACAAGGAACTTCAAGGGCAATAAGAATGAACAAATACTTCATGTTTCAACAAAGGATTTTCGAATGACTATTCAACGGAATGATCCTTATCCAGTGTAACGCCCTACTTCTATTAAAGAGATAAAACATGTGAATAATACAATTATTCAAGAAATAGACATTACGTTCTCCAAAAATCTCCAAACATGCATATTAAAATTTCTCAAAAACTTCGCAGCGGATAAATAGCATACATCACCAAGTAGCCATAGTATAAATATCAGATACAACAGCAAATAAATTCCAAATATCCACATATGGATAAAGACTCAACAACATAATCTATATAAAATAAATACATACCGACATCCTACAACAGAGCCTATACTAAGACTCTAAAACAGATAAACAGAGGAAGCTTCCGCTATCCTCAAGCAACTCACCAAGCAAGCTAAAAGATCAATCTTGTACGCCGTCTACCCATTCATACAAATAGGTAGGCGGTCGACCAAACAACCACTGGGGGTTAGCTTCACATCAATCATTATCAAGAATAAACAATTAAATAGATATTCATTGAATTAAACTTCAAATAATCAAACACAAGATAATTCAACTTCACCATTATTCATCAACACAAACAAGGTTCACAACATCGTATGTATGCAAGGCACCAATGACATCAAATCACCAAGCACATATGCAATTAGGACTAATGCAAAAACATACTATACGCCTAGACATGACTACTATATGAACATGGTACAATCACCAACAACATGTCGTCACCTCATGATGCAACAAACACATCATATAACCATTGAATACAAAATATTCAAATCACTCCACTGAATATAAATATCCTAAACCACCTCCACTGGATGTAAACATCCTAAGACTCATGATGCATGAACATATGACACATTCTGCACATATTCAACAACACATTCACCAACATCATCGCCATTATTTAACATATATGCATTCACCAACAATATCACCATCAATTAGCATATATGCAATAATTAACATCAACTATATCATTACAACTCAACAACTTCATACAATTTCTCACAATCCAAAGTAAAGGAGAAAGTACATCATACTATAATAAACATTGTGTTAAACACCTATCAAGCATCCGCACAACTTCATATAACCATATCAAACTACTCACAAAAGGTTTTCAAGGTATTCGGTCTTAAATGTCATTTTTGGCAAAGTTCGTCTATCGTTTCACAACTTCAAAATAATTGTGGAAATTAAATCAAAAACTAAGTAAACAAACTCTAATGCCTCAACTATGTAAATACCTAGATCACATATAAGTGCAGTTGAATATACATGTACGTTTCACTGGCCAAATACGACGAAATCATAAAAATCACAAAGTTCGTCTCTCTTTATCATTTGTCAAAAAGAATGTCATTTTCCAAGCGAAACAAGTTAAATTTCATTGAAACCATTCACAACCATTTTTAGAAATCATGCATACAATATACAACCTTAACCCCACCCCTTTTCCTTGAGAAAAACAAGTTTCGGAAAAATCGACGTTCTTGGACGTTTTTCAAAAGTTTAGTTCAATTTCATAAAATCAAGCTCAATCCAATTCATGAGATGTTCCAGTAGGTTAAAGAGTAAAAAAACAACTAAACACATTAAAAGAAACATTTTAGAAAGCTCGGATCGGCTCCCGAATGCCCAAAACAACCAAAACATGGGTGCTGGTCTGGGCAGCTCGCCACCAATTTGCCACGGGCTTGCCTGACGAGTTGCATCAGACAGCAACCTAGAGTTCTGGTTTTCTCTCGGGATAACCGTCCTTTTTCACTCCAAAACCCCAAATTCGTCCCCAAAAGTTTATCTGTACGTTGATGTACACAAAAAGGCAATCAAAAACTTATCAAACTTGAAATCAAACACCATTTCAACACAAATCATCAATTCACCCATTTTTCACAAAAACTCTCAACAACATCTCAATTCATACCACAACTCCATAACTATGAATACCCATGACATCAATCATCAACAACAACATCTCATAACAATAACAACATCAATTAACCATGAATTCATCAACAATCCAACAACAACAATATCATACTTCACTAATTTTCAACAAAACACAAAGTATTCACATATATGCATCTTAAGCATGTAAATTCAACATAACTCAATTATCGTCAAATTCACATACCCAAACATGGAATCAACATAAGAGCACGAATTTCACCAAATAAATTCACAATAATCACTTTTGACAATTAAGCACTTATGAGTTGAAGTAGAAAAGAGATTATACTTAAAGATTATGAAAGAACACTAGTCCCCTTACCTCTTTTCTTCACAAAGCTTAGCTAATTCTTCATTCCCCCTTGCTCCTAGCTTGAATCCTATTGGATCTTCTCTCTAACCCTTCTCTATCTCTAGCCTCCTTAGTGTTTATGGTTATGAATGAAAAGATAACCTAGTTTCTCTTTAAGTTAAGCTTATATAGTCACCACTTAAATGAGTTAGGTTAAATTTCCTCATAATGGCCTAACATACTCACATCTAATTAGAAATGTTACTACTCACTTAACTTAGTAAAATGTCTAATTCTAACTATCTCAAAATAATCACTACTAGTTACCTCTAGTCTTAGTAAAAGAAACTATTCGCCTCAAAATACTTAAATAATGCCAATTCTAAGTTTACTAAATTTCCTCCTCAATAAATGACCAAAATACCCTCAAGTCTAAAATGACTAAAATACCTTTCATAAGCTAACAATTGATATATCTGGTGTATGAACAAGTTTGTTTATATTTGTTGTAAACAAACATAAGTATCTTGCTTGCTAAGCTTGAGCAATATAAGCTTCTTGGTGGAACCTTAAGCATCAAAGTTCTATAGTTGTGATTAAGCACTAGAAATCTCATTCAGCCGCATTTGAGCATTTAAAGTATCTTGCATGCGTGCTTGAGAAATATAAGTCTCTAGGTGAAACCTTGAGCAATAGAAGTCACTTGGAAGTGTCCTTGAGCAACGGAAGTATCTTGGAGTTATCCTTGAGTAGTGGAAGTCCCTTGGTAGTGACCTTGGGAAAAGAAGTCTATTGCAAGTGTGCTTGAGCATTGAGAAGTCTCTTGGAAGAGTCCATGAGCAATTGTAATCAGAGTGATTATAGTGGAATCCCTTGGAAGTGCAAGGGGATTTGACTACTCTTGTGTTGTGGGAGGAACCAGTATAAAATTTCTCGTGTCTGATCTTTCTCTCTCCCTGTCTTTTATCTTTGTGTTTTGTATTTCGCTGCACTCAGACTCTGTATCAGAATATGTACTCAACATATTCTGATTAGTTCGCAACACTTAGAAAAAGTAAACCTGAACAAGCCAACACAATTGAACCCACTTCTTGTGTTTTTATCACCTTCAGTTGGTATTAGAGCACGGTATGTGCACAACCATTTAACCGTGTCACAGTCAAAGATCTAGGGAGGAAAACATGTCTTCTGATAATGAACCTATCACTTCAAGGAAGAAACCACCATGCAGTTGTTTACTTTGATTATGATACTCTCAAATTATAGAAGAACGACTACTCTAAGAAAGCTCCAGTATTCAATGGGAATGCTACTCAGTTTTCCTGATTGAAAAGCAAGATGTACTGTAACACCCCGTTCATCCAACGACGTAATAATAAAGATAATTATATCAGAGTATTTCAACGACGGAGTATTACACTACTTTTCAAAATTTCATAAATAGGAATAAACTATTTATTTCAAAACAACATAAATTCTCATAATCTGCAGCGGCATAAGCCCCCAATGGTATGAATGCTAAGCATTCCAGGGCATAAGCCCCCAACAGTTATAAGTATGCAAATGGACTCGACTTGTGTATATCAACATACAACTAAAACTACATCTACGACAACAACATATGTGCGTAATCATTTATGACACACTCCACAACTTAGTCAAAATCTGACGCAACAACTCTTACGACAGAATTCATCAACATAACACATATACATTAATCAACTACATTCATATCAGACCAAAACATTCTTCAAAAACAAAGCAAGTGTGATCAATAAGACATAAGTCAAATACTCATAAAACACTTCAACTAAATCCGTAATACCTAAGTTTGAAGTTGGGAAACCAACCATATGTTTTGGACTAACTCAGAATTAGTTATGCTAAGTTTTCTTAAAATTTTCTGAATACCCTCTTGGACTATTTTCGTCATAACTCAAAATCTAAGAATAGTTTACACGTCAAACCAAGGCCATTAGAAAGCTAACTCAATTATCTACAACTTTCATGTTTACACCGAAAGCTAATTCAAAACAGAAACGTGTGAAAAAGACACAAGAACGCGAAACAAGAAATGCTGTCAGAGAGCATCTCGCTTAAGCGAGACAAATCTCGCTTAAGCGAGATTCACGCCGAGAGAAACCCCAATCTCGCTTGTGAGTTCGCTTGGGGCTCGCTTAAGCGAACTGGGCCCCGTTTTTTGACGATTTCTCACCATTTTTCACCAAAAAACCCAAATTTTGATCCCTTAATCTCCCAAAATGATTTACAGTGATGTTTACAGGTCAAATAGGCAATATAGAAATAAAAACAACATAGGAACATGCATCAAACAACACAATTCATCTCATTTTATCAATTAACATAAACTTTCTAACCCTAACTCAAGTCACAACAATTCATCAAATTTCAGAATTATATACATTATTAGTGAAAGGAATCCCACCCTTACCTTAATTCAGCAACAATTGAAAGCCTACAGCAATTTGATCCCTTCCTAGCTCTCCTTCTAGCCCTCTTGGTTTTTCTCCTCTTTTTCTCAAAAACTCTCTTTTTCTCTACTATACGTGAAAATGTTTGTCTGACTCTTTCCTTACTAACTCCTAAAACATAACCCCCTTTTTCTTTCTCTTAACTCCCACTTAATCCACATAATTATAATTAATCCCCCTTAATTATAAATAAATATTATTACTACTTATTTCTATTTCTCATATTTTATTTTAAATAATAAAACAACTATATAATAAAATAACACATAATATATATATATATATATATATATATATATATATATATATATATATATCACACATGAATCATATATTTTCGCATAAAATCATATATATATCAAATAAGTCATGCAAAATCATATAACCAATATTCAAACATCATTTAAAATAATAGAATTAAAATGAGGTGATCATGGAGGAGAATTTGAAAATGAGCCTTTTGAGGATTTCTGTGAAAAACATGGAATTATTCATGAATTCTCTGCACCTAGAACTCCACAATAAAATGGAGTTGTAGAGAGAAAGAACAGAACCTTACAAGAAATGGCTAGAACCATGATCCATGAAAACAATCTGGCTATACATTTTTGGGCAGAAGCAGTAAACACAGCCTGTTATGTTCAGAACAGAATCTATATCAGACCTCTGTTGAACAAAACAACATATGAACTTTTTAAAGGAAGGAAACCTAACATATCTTATTTTCATCAGTTCGGATGTACTTGTTATGTCCTGAACAATAAAGTCTATCTAAAGAAATTTGATGCCAAAGCTCAGAAGGGAATCTTCTTAGGTTACTTTGAACGTTCTAAGGCATACAGACTGTATAATTCAGAAACACAATGTGTTGAAGAATCTATGCATGTCAGATTCGATGACAAAGTGCCTGGAAGTGAAACCCCAGAGCAAGATGTAAGTTATGCAGGATCTCAAGATTCTGATGACAACTCAGAATCTGAAGATACTTCAGAAGCTGGAGCCTCCCCTGAAGTTCCTAATGAAGAAGCTTCTGAAGAAGCTCAAGATGGTTCTCAGCAGGCTAGTCAATCCAAACAATCATTCAAATACAAGTCTTCACATCCAGAGGATCAGATTATTGGCAATAAAGAAAGTCCCAGAAGAACTAGATCGTATTTCAGACAAGAAGAGTCTGCTTTGGGATTACTATCTGTTATTGAACCAACCTCTATTGAAGAAGCACTTGGAGATGAAGGATGAATTCTGGCAATGCAAGACGAACTTAATCAATTCAAAAGGAATGAAGTATGGGATCTAGTAGCTAAGCCTGAACACAAGAACATCATTGGAACTAAATGGGTGTTCAGAAATAAGCTTAGTGAACAAGGAGAAGTAATCAGAAACAAGGCCAGACTTGTTGCGCAGGGCTACAGTCAACAAGAAGGCATTGATTACACAGAAACTTTTGCTCCAGTTGCAAGATTGGAAGCAATCAGGTTACTTCTTTCCTATGCAGTAAATCACAACATAACCCTGTATCAAATGGACGTTAAGAGTGCATTTCTTAATGGTGTCATTTCTGAAGAAGTTTATGTCAAACAACCTCCTGGCTTTGAAGATTTAAAACATCTAGAGCATGTTTATAAATTGAAGAAATCACTCTATGGCTTAAAACAGGCTCCCAGAGCTTGGTATGAAAGACTGAGTAATTTCTTAATTCAAAATAACTTTGAACGAGGGCAAGTTGACACAACACTATTCAGAAAGACTCTGAAGAAAGACATTCTTATAGTTCAGATTTATGTTGATGATATCATTTTTGGTTCTACAAATAGTTCACTTTGCAAAGAGTTTTCCAAAGTAATGCAGGATGAGTTAGAATTGAGCATGATGGGAGAATTGAAGTTCTTTCTAGGAATTCAAATCCACCAATGCAAAGATGGAGTCTATGTTCATCAGTCCAAATACACGAAAGAGCTTCTGAAGAAGTTCAATCTTGAGGATTGCAAAGAAATGAATACTCCAATGCATCCAACCTGCACTCTGAGCAAAGAAGATCAAGGAACCAAAGTTGATCAGAAGCTGTATATAGGTATGATTGGTTCATTGTTATACCTAACTGCATCCAGACCAGATATTTTATTCAGCGTATGTCTGTGTGCAAGGTTTCAATCAGATCCTAGAGAGTCTCACTTAACAGCTGTTAAGAGAATCTTTAGATATCTGAAAGGAACTACCAATCTTGGACTTCTATACAATAAATCCTCTGACTACAAGCTAGTTGGATTCTGTGATGCTGACTATGCTGGAGACAGGATTGAAAGAAAATCTACCATTGGCAATTGTCAATTCTTGGGAGAGAATCTGATATCCTGGGCTAGCAAGAGGCAAGCAACCATTGCTTTGTCTACAGTAGAAGCAGAATACATCTCAGCTGCTAGTTGTTGTACACAACTACTCTGGATGAAACATCAACTTGAGGATTATCAAATAACTGAAAACTGTATCCCAATTTATTGTGATAATACGACAGCTATATGTTTATCTAAGAATCCAATTATGCACTCAAGAGCAAAGCACATTGAGATTAAACATCATTTTATAAGAGACTATGTTCAAAAAGGAATACTAGATATTCAATTCATTGATACTGATCATCAATGGGCTGATATATTTACTAAACCTTTATCTGTTGAAAGATTTGATTTTATAAAGAAAAATTTGAACATGTGTTATGTCTCTGGTTAATGTGTGCTTCTGAAAACAGAATTCAGACTCTGAAAGTTACTCAGAAGCTAATTGAGAAATATATGTTATCTAGTATAGAAATATATTTTGTGTAGAGATATATTTGTTATTTGGTGTATTATTATTATTAAGTGGGGGAGAGATATATTTAATTTAGAAATAAATAAGATTACGAGGAAAAAAAGTAGTTTTGGGGTGTAAGAGAAATTATGGTTATTATAAAAAGGAGAGTTAGAGTTAGAAAATAATATGACGTGCAAACTGTTTTGGAGAAAGAGGAGAAACCTAGAGTAAGAGAAGAGTCAGAGAAGAGAAGTCTGTAAAATCTTTGCAATCAATCAATCTAAGGTAAGGGTGGGACTAACCTTCTTTAATCATAAGCATATAATTCTAAAAAAGGTTTAATCTTGTTGTTGTTGAATTTTGTTGTGGTTGTAGAAGTTAGGTTTTGAATTGAATTAGGTTGTTAAGAGTATAGATAATCTCATAAATTTATATGAAAAGTTGTTTATATGATATTTATATGAAAGTTGTTTACATGATATTTATATGATATTTATATGAAAAGTTGTTTATATGATATTTATATGAAAGTTGTTTACATGTTATTTATATGATATTTATATGAAGATTGATTGTATATATGATATTTATATGAAAGTTGTTTATATGTTATTTATATGATATTTATATGAAAGTTATATATATGATGATTATATGAAAGTTGTTGATGATTAAATTATGTTTCCAGTAGCTTTGGTTTGACATGAAAATCTTTTATAGATATTTTATTATGCGAATTTTAAGTGATGCTTTAAGACGATGTTTAAAATATTGTTATATCTTGAGACTAATAATGTGCTGCCATGTTGTTGTTTACATTTGTTTAAAGTTGCATGTGTCTGTCTAAGTAGTTGTGATCCAAATTATTGGAGTCATATAAGATGGTTGTGTTGTCTAAGTTGTAAGACGTTGAGTCCATGCATATTCATCCAGAGACGAGGGCTCATGCCCTAGGAGCTTTTGCTCAAATAGCGACGAGGGCTTATGCCCTAGGAGTATTTTTATGCTCAAATAGCGACGAGGGCTTATGCCCTAGGAGTATATTTATGCTCAAAAAGCGACGAGGGCTTATTCCCTAGATTGGTACCACATGCATGAGTAAGATTATTAAGTTGCATAGTCAAGTTAAAGTTGCATTGTCGAGTCAAGTGGTTAAGTAAATTTTGAAGTTATGAAGTTGATTAAGATGATGATGATGTTACCTGATACTTGAAATTAATTGATGATTTATATCTGTAATTATATGAAGTACTTGTTGATGATGATTTGTTGTTGTTTTATGCTGATTGATTCTCTTATATGATTTGTTACTCTTTTATGTTGATTGATTCTCTTATATGATTTGTTGCTCTTTTATGTTGATTGATTCTCTTATATGATTTGTTGGTGTTTTATGTTGATTGATTCTCTTATATGATTTGTTGCTCTTTTATGTTGATTGATTCTCTTATATGATTTGTTGCTCTTTTATGTTTATTGATTCTCTTATATGATTTGTTGCTGTTTTATGTTGATTGATTCTCTTGTATGAATTGTTGCTATTTTATGTTGATTAATTCTTTTACATGAATTGTTGCTTATTATTATAGAATGTGAAATCTCACCCCTTCTGTTGGAAATGCCGCCTTGTGGGCAAGTGCAGGTAATTAATCTTTAGTTGCTGTTGCTGTTGTGAGTGACTACCCTCACTGTGTCCTTAGGTGCTCTGATACGTAACGGGATGGGAACCTTTATAACCATTTTTTATTCCTTACGTATTGATTATGATTTAATATTATTAAGTTTTCAGTTAAATTTATGTTGAGAAGTTTTTATGAGGCCTGCGTGCCAAAACTATTTTGTTAACTTGAATTTTATCCGCTGCAAAGTTTAAATAATTTTGACGAAGAATAAATCATTATTTATTCTATTTTTTGAGAATTTAAGAAATGTAGCATTCCGTTTTATGTGATACTCTGATTTGATTAAGAAATTTTTACTTTGGGAAAACGGGGTGTTACAAGTAACACCTGCCCCACTACGGTGACAGTTACTTTTTAGTTTCTCAGACGTGGCCTGTCTGTATTGGGTAAGAACTCAAAGGGCAATGATTTCATTACGTTTAACAAGTTACCTTCGCATTGTCCCAATACTTTTACGGCTGCATGCTCTTTGTATTTATTGTTTGTGTTTGTTTGTCCCCTATTCTTTCCAAACGGTTATCAAACTTTTTTCTATAAATACCTATCACACACAACTCACTTCTCTTTTCACTCTTTGATTTTTTCTCTGAACAATCTTCTTGTTTTCAATCTCTGTAAAACTTTTGTTCTCAAAAATCAAAAACCTAGAAACCTCTCAAATGGCAAGTGATCTGATTCAATCTAGTGTGCTAGTCAAAACTGGAAAATTATACGTGATTAAACCCAGAACAATGAATCTTATTAAAGAAACTCTGGAAATTCAAGTTGAATCTCCTATAGATTTTGGCTCTCTTAATCGTCACGGAGTAGACGTCTCTTCTCATTTCTTATCACAAGGAATGATGAACTATTTCGGTATGTTAAATGGACCAACATATCAAGAGATGGTAAGAGATTTCTAGGTTAGGGCAGAAGTCTTCGACAAGGATGAAGCTACCATTGAAGAAACTGCTGCAATCATGAACAACCCTAAGCTGGCTGGCAAAAGCAGAGAGGAAATGGGTTTAAGACCGTACAAAGGTCTTGAAATCAGGTCTGCTGTGATGGGGATTCCAGTCCTTATCACTGAAGAGGTGGTTGCCAGAGCTTGTAGAGTGCTGAATGAAGGTAAATTTCAGTGGAATGTCCAGAAGAAGAGTGACTGGACCGGTATCTGCAACAAACTCTTATTTGAAGGGAGACCCTCAAATAAGTTGGTTGACATACATCCTGAGCATAGGGTGCTTTTGAAGATCATACTGGATAATATGCTTCAGAAAGGTGGAGGAACATACACTCTGTCTGTTGATCACAAGGTTCTTCTTTATTTTCTGATAAATAAAATAAAGATAAACTTTCCAAGGTATGTGATGCACCACATGTGCTGGGCTATAAAGAAAAGCCAATCTGAATCCAGAAGACAAGTTCCTTTTGGAAGGCTAATCTCTGAGATTCTGTATCAAGGAGGCCTCTTGAAGGTCTTATCAGAATCTGGTGTTGTATTAGACGCTCATCTTGGAACAGTAACTGGGAGAATCATCAACGGTAAAACTCTTCAGTACATGAAAATTGTCAAAAGATTTAATCCTTCTAAGCATGATATGAGGGAATCTTATGTGCAATCAGACTTGATGATAGACTTCCCTCCTATTTCCAAAGAAGATAATCCTGAAGTTCTTGCAAGATTTGTGGTGGATTACTTCAATGAGACTGGTAGAATAATCAACTATTCTTCCATTCCTGAGACTGCTGGAGGATGACCTCTTAAGGTTAAAGGGAAAAGGACCAAGGAAGTGATTCCTAAGGAAGAGGAAGAGAAGCAAGAGCCTCTCAAGAAGAAGATCAAATCTACAGCTCTTCCAGGAGTAACTATTGGTGCCCCTAAGACCATAGCTCCCATGCCTTCATCCGTATCTTCTGCATCAAAGGAAATCAAGGATAGGATAAAAAAACCCAAGGATGAGAAGAAAGCTAAGAAAGACGAGAAAAAGGCAAAGAAGGATGAGAAGAAAGCGAAGAAAGGCAAGGCTGACAGAGATTATGGGAAACTAGCTGAAGAGATTGCTGAATTCCTTGATACTGACTCTGATGGTGAAGAAAGTCAGATCAAGAAGAGAAAGGTGGATGTGGTTCCTGTGGCTAAGGATGTAGCACAGAAGATAGGTACTTCTGTATCTATGATTGATGATGAGCATGCTGCTGGAAAGGCAATGGCAGCATAAGTGGTTGCTGAAGAACTAAAGGAAGAAACTGTTAAAGAAGCTGCTAAGTTGCTTGCATCAGCTCTGAAACAGAAGAGTCAGGTGGCTCCTGCAGAAGCTGATTTATCAGAAGCTACTGTGTCTGATCATCATGCTTCTCCAGAAGCTGGAATAGGCACCTCTGGTAATGTGGCATTTAACTCATCTTCCTCTACGAATCAAGAGTCATCATCTGATACTGAATCAGATAACAAACCCTTGAGCCAAATTCTTCCCTCCCTCAGAAATTCATCCCCTTCACCAATAAAACCCTTATCATCCCATGACCCACTTGACCCCAAAATAGTTGAATACGTTGATTCAACTATGGACAAAGTTATTCAAGACACCATCACAGTGTCTATGAACTTACCTGCTGACCACCCTGCTCAACCATCTTTTCTCAAACCACTTCAGGCAATTCAACCTTCTGAAAAGCCTGAAGTAACCATTCATTCAACTCAACCATCCCCCCAACATGAGCCTATTTGTGTAGACTCTCCAGACACCCTAGATTCTCTTGAGAAACACCTAGGAGGAGAACTACCAAAAACCCCTGCTAAATCCAAATCTACAAAAGCTACAGAATCTGTTTCCAAACCAGACTCTGTACCTAAACCTATAGAAATTCTCACCATAGCTTCTGTTGAACCCTCAGAACCAGTAGAAGAACCAGTCTCTGAGACTCTAGAACAAGCTTCTGATATCCTATCAGAACCTGTGACTGAATGCATAGCAGAGCCTGTGTATGAAACAGTTTTAGAACCTCTTTCTAATTCTAGAACAGTTGTACCTGGTTTTGAAACCTTTCAAACTTTAAGAGCCTCTCAACCCTCAACTTCTGAACCTCACAACCTATTTGATTCAATCAGGATAGATGAGTACTATGCTTCATCAAACTCTAAGCTCAAGGACATAATTGAGCAAAGGTTTGTGCCTATCCTCAATGTAAGCTATGAGGATAAGTTCTCCACATTGAAGACTGAGTTTTTGGATTTTGTCACCAAAATTCAGAAGGCTGCTGTTAAGGAACAAGCCAGTGTTACTGCCAAGCATGTGGAAGAAGTTAAGAGAGCTGAGAAAGCTAAAGCTAAGAAGAAAGCTCCTATTCTGCGGATTGAGTATAAGCCATTCTTTGATGAAGATCAATATAATCCAAGGGAATCAATGGTTTTTGACTCTTTAAGAAGAAGACTGCATAGAGTTCAGGAAGAAGCAAGGCTTGAAAGAGAAGCTCATTTGGGAAGAACTGAAGCTTTGGAAGAGATTGTTAAGAAGCAGCAAGAGGATCTCCAGAAATTGATGGATCACCTTGCCAAACAAAACCAACCTTAGTTTAAATTCTTTGTGTTTTGTTTGTAACCTATGTTTGCTGTTTTCTTTTTCTTCTGAACTGTTTTTGTTTTCAAGTTTATTCAAGTTGTTATTTGATCTTATTTGCATCTAATATATATTTGTGCTTTGAATCTTCTATGTTTTTCCCTCTGAATCTCATCTTCCTTAAAATTTGTTTTTATTCCTTACCTAAAGTCATTTAAAAAGGGGGAGAAATTTGTTTCTAAACCTTTTTGTTGATGACAAAAGGGGGAGAAGGGAAAGCTTCGTGAGATTTGTGACTTTTTGATTAATCTGCAAATTGCAAGTTCTATGTAAAAGATAAAGGGAAATTTGCGAAAGGTGCTTAGTTAGATTCTGAGCCCCTGTTTTTAGAATCTGTTTTCTAAATTCGTTTATTATTTTGAGAATTAATTCAATTGCTTATGAAAATGAATTTAATTAACTTGGATAGAACTTTGGGGGAGCTTACAAACCTCAACTTAAGAACTATCAGACTCAGGGGGAGTCAGAGCTTACAAACCTCAGACCCCTTAAGTCAACTTGTTAATTAGATTAACAACAACTGACCTTTTAAATACTGATGTTTGTCATCATCAAAAAGGGGGAGATTGTTGGAACAAAGGTGTTCAGCAATACCACGTTTTGAGTTTTGATGATAACAAGGTATTAAAAATTGTCAATTGGATATGCTAATATTTGTTTAAGTATGCAGGATATCAATCAACGACAAAGAACGCAGGCCAGTACAGAGTACGTTGTACGAACTCTGTTTCCACTACTCCACTACCTCGTACAGTTTGGCAACTGTGTCTACCGGTATTAATCTTCAAAGGGAATGGAATTCAAAATATGCAATTGAAGGACTATTACCATATCAAGCAACAGATCAACGGCTATTGATCAAGCTTCAGAAATCATCCTGATGTGCTTGATGACTCAACGTCTCATTCCTACGCCTATATAAAGGATAGAAGACTTGAAGAATTGTTGGACTCTACAACTAAAAAAACTACGCTGTATTGCTATCGTATTCAACTAAGTCTTAACAAAAACACATCAACAACTTAGATTATTCTTACAAACTGAGTATTCTAGAATTTCTAAGTTAAACAGAAAAACAGAGTCTGTCTTTGTTTGAAACAGAGTCTGTCTTTGTTGTAATAGAAACACGTTTGATTGTTTGTCAAGTGTTTCAACTCTATTCAATTTTCTGTAAATTGTGTCAGAAGTCTCTTGCTTGTGTGCTTGAGCAAAGAAGTCTCTTGGCTGCGTCCTTGAGCAAAGAAGTCTCTTAGTTGTGTCTTTGAGCATTGGAAGTCTCTTGCCTGCGTGCTTGAGCATTGGAAGTCTCTTACTGTGTGTTTGAGCAACTTGTAATATATATTACATTTTAGTGAAACTCTCCTTGGAAGTGTATGGGGGACAGGACTACTTCCGGTTTGTGGAAGGAACCTGTATAATTGCTTGTGTTCTCTCTTCTCTCTATCTCTTGATTATTATTATTATAGCACATCTTTATTTTCATGTAAAAATATATATATTAACATCACATCTTATTTCATTAAACAATAAAATAGGCACTACATCACAACACAGTCTCATACGTCACAAACATCATCAAAATCATATAATATATAATAATATACTATATACTCTAATAAAATAATTAAATAAACAAAGTGGGCGTTACACTATTCCTAAGTCTGAATACATGAAGATGAGTGACAAATCTACTGCTAAAGCCATGTTTGCTTCTCTTTCTGCAAACTATGAAGGGAGCAAGAAGGTCAGGGAAGCTAAAGCTCTTTTATTGGTTAATCAGTATGAATTATTCAAGATGAAGGAGGATGAAAAAATTGAGCAGATGTACTCTAGGTTTCAAACTCTAGTATCTGGACTTCAGATACTGAAAAAGAGTTACGTAGCTTATGACCATGTTAGCAAGATACTACGGAGTTTACCCTCTAGGTGGAGACCAAATGTTACTGCAATTGAGGAAGCTAAGGATTTAAACACCTTGAGTGTTGAAGATCTTGTCAGCTCTCTCAAAGTTCATGAGTTAAGTTTCAATGAACATGAATATGCAAGAAAGTCTAAAACCATTGCTTTAAAGTCAAAGGGAATATCCTCAAAAGCTCTCAAGGTTGAAGAGTCTGAAAATGAATCTTCTACTTCTGAAAGCTCTGAGGAAGATCCTGATGTTGCTAAAGAAATGGCTATGCTTTCAAGCAGAATGCAATACCTTGCTAAAAAGAACAATAAGTTTCTGAGTAAGAGCAGTGGTAAGGGTTTCAAGAAGGAAGAACAGAAAGGTTGCTTCAACTGCAAGAAGCCTGGGCACTTTAATGTTGATTGTCCAGAGTTGCAGAAAGAGAAATCCAAATCAAAAAGGCCAACCTTTAAGTCAAGCAAGTTTAAGAAGCAAATCAAGAAAAGTCTGATGGCTACCTGGGAAGATCTTGATAATGAGTCAGGGTCTGAAGATGATGATGCTGATGGTGAAGCTAATGTAGCTGTTGGATTAATGGCTACAACTGAATCAGTAAAAGAGGCACCTGAGGCAGAATCAGATGCAGACTCTGAAAGTGAGACTGAGGTATTTTCTGAACTCACAAGATCTGAATTAGTAGATTCTATCAAAGAACTTCTTGGTCACTATGAAGCTAAATCCACTGAGTTGAAGAAAGTCAAACAGCAGCTTGATAAGCTGTCAAAAAGGCATAATTCAACTCTGCTGGAGTTAGAAAGTTTAAAAGAAGAAAATGATTCTTTATTGATCAAGAAGTGTAGTTGTAAATTCTTGAGTGAGCAAGATGTTGCTCTACAAGAATTTATTGCTATTGGAATTGATAGATCCAGGGTAGCATCTATGATCTATAGCACATATCAGAACAGAGGACAGGGTCTTGGATTCATTGGAGGTAGCTCAAATGAAGTGATTCTGAAACCTGGTCCTGATGGCGCCAGAGAAGCATTGAAAAATCACTTTGTAAGTGAGTCTGATGAAGTCAACACAATGACTCATTCAGAACCTAAAGCTTCAAGTTCTAAAGTTATGACTAAGTCAAAATCTAAGAACGCAAAGTCAAAGGTTCTGAAAAACTTTGAACCTAAGGCTTCAATGATTCAGATTATGAAAAAATCAGAGTCTGGTAAACAGACTTTGAAGAAGCCAGAGTCTGAAAAACAAAAGCCTAAGTTTCAAAGAAGAGAAACTGTGAAAGGTAAGTTGGATCCTAAACTGACACGTTCTAAACCCAAAGTTTGGAGGAAAACAATGCCAATGACTTCAATACACACAATACAAAAGGAATTCAATGGTTCAAGGACTAACCCAAGAGGACCCATGAGAATATGGGTACCTAAGTATGAAATTGTTGATGCTGCAGGTATGTCTAATAGGACAAGAACGGCAGAAGGCCTGGTACCTAGAGAGTGGCTGCTCGCGACACATGACAGGAGAAAAGTCTATGTTCCTAACCGTAACCATGAAAGAGGGAGGAACTGTGGGATTTGGAGAAAACCAGACTGGCAAAATCATTGGTACTGGAACCATTGGTAACTCTCTAATCTCTATTAGTAATGTGTGGTTTGTTGATGGGCTTAGACATAACCTACTGAGCATAAGTCAATTGTGTGACAGTGGTTATGATGTTTTGTTTAATAAGAACAACTGCACTGTAGTTAACAAGGATGATCAATCCATAGTCTTCAAGGGAAAGAGAAGAAACAATGTCTACAAAATAAAGTTCTCTGAACTGACTGATCAGAAGGTAGTTTGCCTTTTGTCAATGGGTGATAAGAAATGGCTGTGGCATAGACGGTTGGGACATGTGAAATGGAGGTTAATCTCTAAGCTTAGCAAGTTGCAACTAGTCAAAGGCTTACCAGACATTGACTATCATTCAAATGCTCTTTGTGGAGCATGTCAAAAAGGGAAAATTGTTAGGAGTTCTTTTAAACCAAAAGAAATTGTTTCTACCTCCAGACCCTTGGAGTTACTTCACATTGACTTATTTGGACCAGTTAGCACTGCATCCTTATATGGAAGTAAGTATGGACTAGTCATTGTTGATGATACAGCAGATGGAGTTGGGTTAAGTTTCTGAAAACTAAAGATGATTCATATTCTGTTGTCGTACCCTAATTTTTGACCAATTTATTTTTTATTTATTCGTACGTTGATTGTTTTTCAGTCGTCCGTTCGCGCGCTAATTCTCGTAATATCTGTTTTTGTTCGTACTGGTGGTCGCATTTATTTTTCGTTCGTCGTTTATTTTTTAATGTCGCTCGCGTATTAATTTCGTAATTTTTTTACTCGCGTTTTGTGCGCATTTTAGTGTAGCGTAACGTTTGCGTTCGTAAAGTTCATTTTATTCACGTCGTTGATTTATTGTTTATTTAGCGTAATTTAGCCGAGTATCTCAGTCGTATCTGACGAAATTTCGGCAGAGAGGTATTTTAAAATACCTCATTTTTTTGGTTCCGACGGGACATTTTTATTATTTCTTTTATTAATTTTCGTTTTTAATTATTTAATTATTTATTTAGTTATTTCTTTTTTCATTTGTTTATTTATAGTTATTTATTTATCAGATTTTATTTTTTTAAGTCATTTTAGTCCACTTGTCAATTTATCATTGGTTCTGGTCCAACTTTCTCTCCAAGTCTCAGCTAAGGGTATTTTCGTCCATTCCATGTATCAGTTACTTAAGGGTTTTTGTCAGAATTAGTCAACAGGCACAGATTTCCACACAAACACCAATTCCCTCATTTTTTTCTATTTTTCAGATCAAACACAGAAAACTCAAGAACACTTCAAGAACAACATGAATTTGAAAAATCCAGTAAGCTAGATTCAACACTAACAAGTTTTTGGCCACATCAACAACAACATACAAACCCAAATAGGTTCACCATCACATATACAAACACCATCAAATCCATACAACAAATCCGAAAACGAATCCGAACAACAACAATTACATCATTTTCGGCCAAAACCGAACCGGACAATAATCGAAACGCAAGAAGGCAAGGCTAAGAGAAACAGATCCGAAAAAGAAAGAAAAAAAAACGCGGTCAAAGGTGAAGAAAGAGGAATCCGAACCAAAAACAAAGTAGGAGAGGTAAGTCAAGTTTTTGTTCATTTTGTGTTTGAGTTTTCAAAGTTAGATCTAGACCGTTTCCTCCACCCCTTTTTAAAATTTTCTGTGGATTTGGAAAGAGGAGAAGGAAAGGAAAAGATTAGTGTAAATTTTTTTTAAAAAAGAAGCTTTAAACCGCTCCGGCGCGGCGGCCCTCCGGCTGACCACCGCGCCGGAGCCTTTTCCGGTCACCCTCTTCCTTACCTTCGCCGGCCGAATTCTAGAGAGAGGGAGGAGAGGCTTTTTATGTTTTTTTTTAGAGAGAAGTAGGTTTATGAAAAATGAATAAAAAAGCCATGCAATTTTCTTTTATACTCATTAATGAGTTGGGGCGGGTCACCCATGGGTTGACCCAGTACCCGCCCCAGCTCCATTACCATGACCCAGCCTATATTCTTGCATCTGTTTGCTATTTTCACCCCCATCTCTGCTACTGCACCCCCATGCATTTGTGTAGTAATTTTTGTTTTTTTTTAATTTCATGCGTTTATCTTTTTAATTAATTCACATAAGTTTTAGATTATATTTTCATGCATTTTTATTAGTGTCATAATCTTCATATCATGCATTTTTTTATTTGTTTTATTTAAATTTTATCCCTTATATTTTAGTTGATTTTAGGCTTTGAAGTAACATTTCATACTTTTTCTATTTTTGTCTAATGTTTTAATTATCATGCAATTATTATCTTTTAGTCTATTTAATAGTTTAAGTCATATCTCATGCATTGTGTTTAGTTAGCATTTTAAATATCATGCATTGTATAGTTTACTTATTAATTTAATCTCAAACTCATGCATTTTCCTAACTAATATTTTCTTTTTTGAAGGCTTGTATTTTATATTTTTTAAATATGCTTCATGTCATGCATTTTATGTGGTAGTTATTCTAGTATGTGA
This sequence comes from Medicago arabica, assembly GCA_946800305.1. Taxonomy (NCBI): domain Eukaryota; kingdom Viridiplantae; phylum Streptophyta; class Magnoliopsida; order Fabales; family Fabaceae; genus Medicago; species Medicago arabica. Next base: position 17,948,999 of record OX326964.1, read on the forward strand.
TGTTCTTTTTATGCTTAACGTTTCGGTATATTTCATTTTTTGCATTATCTCTAGTATAATCTCATGCATCTTTTAATTTTTTTTTTGTTATGTATTTATTTATCATACTTAGTGTGTAATTAGGGAATTGATGTAATTTATTTTCGCGCAGTTTTTTCCTTCTGAGACCATAGAATGTACTTAGGGTATGTAATATGTAATCGGCACACGCACTGACACGCGCACCGACACCCCACTTTATTTATCGCTTTACGCTATTTTATTTTTATTCCGCCGCTACGCGATTTCATCGTTAGTTTAGGAAAATATTTTTCTTCAAAAATCAAAAAAATCAAATTCAAATTTCTTTTAAGTAAACCTTGGTATGTAATCCAAGTGTCTTTTCTTTTATTTTCCTTAATCAAATGTTAATTAATTTAATATCCACATTAGACATGGATTTCGTACAATTAAAATTAACCAACTTCATCGTATTTTCTTCTCATGCCTTGAGACCTCTCATCTCTTCTTAAAATCTTTTCAAAAAAATGTTAAAATCAATTCAACTCATCAAATAAGTTCTTTAGCCGAACTACTTGATTTTGATCCCGATTTATTTGGGTAAGTAGGCAAAGGGTTTCGACCCTTCCAAATCAATAAAAATAACCAAAAACATGCTTCATCTTTCTCCCTTCTTTCACTTTAACTCTTAAACTTTTTTTTAATAAGTAAAATTAATTTAGCGCAAGATTAAAGAATAGGTAGAAGGTTCCTATGGGATACCATAGTCGGTTCGGGTGCTTAACACCTTCCCAATCGAAACCAACCTCCGAATCCAAGGTCTCATAAGGGTTTTTACTCACTTTTTCCCTTCCCGCGAATAAAAGTTGAGAGTTCAATGATTCAAGGTTCAAATCCTATCAATGATTTTGATACCCGAAAATCACGAGCACATCTGTGTTTAGAAAATTCTGCATCCAAATTCAATCTGAAAAAGAATTGAAAATTTTGAAAGTCAGAAGTGATCATGGAGGAGAATTTGAAAATGAGCCATTTGAGCTTTTCTGTGAAAAACATGGAATTATCCATGAATTCTTTGCACCTAGAACTCCACAACAGAATGGAGTTGTAGAGAGAAAGAACATAACCTTACAAGAAATGGCAAGAACCATGATCCATGAGAACAGTCTGGCTAAACATTTTTGGGCAGAAGCAGTAAATACAGCATGTTATGTTCAGAACAGGATCTACATCAGACCTCTGTTGAACAAAACAGCTTATGAACTATTTAAAGGCAGGAAACCTAACATATCTTATTTTCATCAGTTTGGATCTACATGTTATATCCTGAATAATAAAGTCTATCTGAAGAAATTTGATGCCAAAGCTCAGAAGGGAGTCTTTTTAGGTTACTCTGAAAGATCTAAGGCATACAAACTGTATAATTCAGAAACACAATGTGTTGAAGAATCTATGCATGTCAGATTTGATGACAAAGTGCCTGGAAATGAAACTCCAGAGCAAGATAAAAGCTGTGCATGATCTCAAAATTCTGATATCAACTCAGAATCTGATCAGATTCCAGAATCTGAAGATACTCCAGAAGCTGTAGCATCCCCTGAAGTTCCTAATGAAGAAGCTTCTGAAGAAGCTCAAGATGGTTCTCAGAAAGCTAGTCAATCCTAACATTCTTTCAAATACAAGTCTTTACATCCTGAGGATCAAATCATTGGCAATAAAGATAGTCCCAGAAGAACAAGATCATATTTCAGACAAGAAGAGTCTGGCTTGGGTTTATTATCTGTTATTGAACAACCCTCTGTTGAAGAAGCACTTGGAGATGAAGGATGGATTCTGGCAATGCAAGATGAACTTAATCAATTCAAAAGGAATAAGTGTGGGATCTAGTAGCTAAGTCTGAACACAAGAACATTATTGGAACTAAATGGGTGTTCAGAAACAATCTTAGTGAACAAGGAGAAGTAATCAGAAACAAAGCCAGACTTGTTGCACAAGGCTACAGTCAACAAGAAGACATTGATTACACTGAAACATTTGATCCAGTTGCAAGATTGGAAGCAATCAGGTTACTTATTTCCTATGCAGTCAATCACAACATAATCTTGTATCAAATGGATGTTAAGAGTGTTTTTCTTAATGGTGTCATTTGTGTAGAAGTTTATGTCAAACAACCTCCTGGCTTTGAAGATTAAAAACATCCAGAGCATGTTTATAAATTGAAGAAATCACTCTATGGCTTAAAACAGGCTCCCAGAGCTTGGTATGAAAGACTAAGTAATTTCTTAATTCAAAATGATTTTGAAAGAGGAGAGGTTGACACTACACTATTCAGAAAGACTCTGAAGAAAGACATTCTTATAGTTCAAATCTATGTTGATGACATCATTTTTGGTTCAACTAATGGTTCACTTTGCAAAGAGTTTTCTAAGGCAATGCAGGATGAATTCGAAATGAGCATGATGGGAGAATTGAAGTTCTTTTTCGGAATTCAAATCAACCAATGCAAAGATGGTGTCTATGTTCATCAGTCCAAATACACTAAAGAGCTCCCGAAGAAGTTCAATCTTGAGGACTGCAAAGAAATGAACACTCCAATGCATCCAACCTGCACTCTGAGCAAAGAAGATCAAGGAACCAAAGTTGATCTGAAGCTGTATAGAGGTATGATTGGTTCTTTGTTATACCTAACTGCATCCAGACCAGATATTTTATTCAGCGTATGTCTGTGTGCAAGGTTTCAATCAGATCCTAGAGAGTCTCACTTAACAGCTGTTAAGAGAATCTTTAGATATCTGAAAGGAACTACTAATCTAGAGCTTCTGTATAAGAAATCTTCTGATTATAAGCTAGTTGGATTCTGTGATGCTGACTATGCTGGAGACAGGATTGAAAGAAAATCAACTAGTGGCAATTGTCAATTTTTGGGAGAGAATCTGATATCCTGGGCTAGCAAGAGGCAAGCAACTATTGGTTTGTCTACAGCAGAAGCAAAATACATCTCAGCTGCTAGTTGTTGTACACAGCTACTCTGGATGAAACATCAGCTTGAGGATTATCAAATAACTGAAAACTGTATCCCAATTTATTGTGATAATACAGCTGCTATATGTTTATCTAAGAATCCAATTATGCATTCAAGAGCAAAGCACATTGAGATTAAACATCATTTTATTAGAGACCATGTTCAAAAAGTAATTCTAGATATTCAATTCATTAATACTGATCATCAATGGGCTGATATATTTACTAAACTTTTGACTGTTGAAAGATTTGATTTTATAAAGAAAAATTTGAACATGTGTTATTTCTCTGGTTAATGTGTGCTTCTGAAAACAGAATTCAGACTCTGAAAGTTACTCAGAAGCTAATTGAGAATCAGACTCTCTCTTGGAGACTTTGATGAATATAAGCTTCTGAAGACACTCAGACTCTGTAAAGGAAACTTAGACTCTTAAGAAGCTCGTATTAGTGGAAGGATGACTGTTGAGTTCAGTAACACCTGCCTCACTATGGTGACAGTTACTTTTTAAGTTCTCAGACGTGGCCTGTCTATATTGGGTAGGAACTTTGCCAGTTCCACAAACTTTGAAGCATACTCAGTCACAGACATATTCCCTTGATTCAACTCAAGGAACTCGATCTCCTTCTTCCCCCGGACGTCCTCAGGAAAGTAACGGTTCAGGAATTCCCTCCTAAACACCGCCCAAGTCACAGCAGCACCTCCTTCTTCAAGGATAGGTCGAATACCAACCCACCAGTCATCAGCCTCCTCAGCTAACATGTGGGCACCAAACCGTACCATCTGACCGTCTTCACACTGCATCACCCTAAAGATCCTCTCAACTTCCTTGAGCCACGTCTGAGCCCCATCAGGATCATATCGCCCTTTAAAGGTAGGCGGGTGGTTCCTCAGAAAAGTCTCCAACATTCTCGTCCCATCGTTTCCACCAGCGTTGTTCTGATTACCCACTGCTTGGGCCATTGCTTGCAAAGCAGCAGCAAGAGCAGCATCATTTCTTCCAGCCATCTTATTTCTCTACCAAGCAAACATAAGTTAGAATAATATAACTATAGTATTCTAAATCTATGATATCGTCACTCGACTCTCTAATTGGCCGGACGGACCGACCAGCTCTGATACCAATTGTAACACCCCAAAATCCCAACATAAAAATTCATGCAAATAATCAGAGTATATCGCATATTCAGGATGTCACATTTCATAAAAACTTTAAACAAAATGAATAATAATTTATTTCCTCATCAATGTTCAAACGTAGCAGCGGAATCATAGTTCAAAACTCCTTAAAAGGATTAGTTCTTGGCACAAGGCCTCATAAAACACCTCAAAATTCATAGTCAAATCACAAATGCCACGCGAGCGATGCCGTTCTGCTCGCCACGGCGAGTAGGTTTGCTTGCCGCCGCGAACTCTCGCAGAACAGGGTACGGGTTCACTCAATTCCTCACCAAAACTCATCCAATCTCTCATGTTATGCCTCTTATCTTTCAGAATTTTGATCCTAGTGATTAACCTAGGTTCTGTAACACGTTTTCACATCAAATTACATCACTCTCACATCAATCCATCAAAAAGGAATAGAAACAAATAGTAAAGGTCCCCATCCTGTTACGTATCAGAGCTCCTATGACATCACACAGGAAAATCCTCACACATCGAACCTATGCTTGGTCACCTGCACTTGCCCACGAGGCGGCAATTCCAACAGAAGGGGTGAGATTCACAACAATTATATTAACGCATATTTCAAATATTTATGCTTAACAACAACAAAAGTCATCACATATAACGAAAACATCTCAACACTCTCATATAACAAATCATCTCAAACATCTTCACATAACAAATCATCTCAAACATCTTAGACACAAGACTCAACAAATGCAACCTCTAAATGTCTTAAACATTGTCATACCCCAATTTTTGACCTAAGATCGTTACGTTCATACACCGACACGTGTCAGTTGACCCTACACTCGTACGCCGTTCGATCATGATCGGTCGCTAACCTTTCGGCAAAAATTTCGGCAGAGAGGTATTTTAAAATACCTCATGTTTTGTTCCGAGTGGGCCCTCGTCTCTCTTTATTTTTTTTTTATTAATCTTCATTTCTTAATTCTCATTCGTTTATTCTTTTTAATTCGTATAATTTTTAATACCATTTCATTTTAATTGGTCTTAACTCATTTAATTATTTATTTTTATTTTATGTCCATATCCAGTCCAGTCAAATTCGAACCCGATCCAATCCGTAACAAATCCAGTACGCGTTTTCCCCTTATCCGAATCCAATCCAGTTTTTTTTGCTTCCTTTAACAAACCCTAAATCAAAGTTGAGGACTATAAAAGCCAAATGAACATACGCACACGGGGCACAGAAATTTTCCGCAACCAAAACAGCACCATACGACAACCAAAAAACGAAAACCTGGATAAAAAGAAAACCAACAGAACTAAAGTCATCCGTCACAACCACGACAGTGACGCACGAGACAGAGACCCCAAACGATCTGCCAGTAGCCGTACGCGTCCACACAGATCCGCGACAACCAAACCGAAACACATCAAAAACGACAGCAAAAAAGAACACGGAAAGGTAGTCTTCTTTTTCAACCCTTGATTCTTTCTTAGATCTAGGTTTAATGATTGTTTTTTTGGGAATTTAGGGCTTAGAATCATGTAGAGGAGAAGGAAAGAAATAGAAAGAGCAAAAAAAATTAGCAAAAGGAGTAGATTAGCTACTCCGACGCGGCGGCGCAGCCACTTTGGCCGGCCGGCCACCGCGCCGTCCTCCCTGCCTTCGCCGGAGAACTGAGTTTCACGGCGGCTTGTTCTTCAAGCTCGCCGGAAACTTCATGAATGTTGAAGAACAGAAGAGAGAGGAGAGAGGAAGGAGAAAGGGTTAGAAAGAAGAAGTAGAGAGAGAAAGCAAGTTGGGAAATGAAGCTTTCTTCAGCTTACAGCCTATTTATACTCCGCCTGGATCCTATGTGTTGGGTGTATGGTTTACCATACACCCTCGTCTTCCCCTCCCTTGGATGTTAATCCTGTGGCCCCTGATGCCACGCTCCAAGTTGGATCTGGGCTGTCTGATTTTGATCAGACGACCCTTATGTGATCCACCAACCCACAACCCGTTTAATTCAAACCGACCCAGATAGCGACCCGATCCGATTCGGTTCCTCTTAAGCCCAACGCCTAATCCTTCTGGAGGCCCAGTTCCTTTTTTTTCAATCTTTGCACCCCCTTTTTTACTGCTTGTACCCCCCAGCATCTTATTTTTTTATTTTTTTATTTCTTACTATTTTCATGCATTTTAAATTCCCCCTTTGCGTGCATTCATATATTTATTTCTATGTTATTTATTTTTGCAAGACATTAGAACGTAATTTAAGCCATTATGTTAAGTTTATTTACTTTCATGGTATTTATTTTTATCGCAGACCGTAGAATGTATATTTAGGTTTGGATGTATTTTATTTATTATATCGCAGACCGTAGAATGTATAATTAGGCTTTTTTTGTAATAGCTTAGGTGCATGCGTGCGTGTGTGGGTGCATGATTTATCTTTATCGTTTTTAGTTTTAGGTCAAAGGTTCTCGTGGTGATCCAACGTCACCACAAAAAACCTACGTTTTACTTTCTTGCTCCGTTAGATTTAATTCTCGTTTAATTATTCAAAAAAAAAACAAACAAAAACTTGCAAATAATCACAAAAATCACAAAAATATTTTCATAATAAACCTTGATCCAAGATCAAGTGACCCTCTTTTTATCTTTGTTTTCTTAGTCAAATGTCTAAACGATTTAACTTTATTTCAAGTAGTTTCTTTTTAAATATCAAAATACACAAACAAATTTATTTTTGCCACTTGGCTTTTTATTTTCGAAAACTAAAAATACACAACCAATCAAACGTCAATTTTTACCCCGAACTACGAGGTTTTGATCCCTCACGGGTACGTAGGCAAAGGACACTCGTCCTCTCAAATCAATAAAAAATGTAGATAATTAGGTCTTTTTTTCTTAATCATTTTTAATTCCCTCTTTTTCATATGAAGCAAGTTATAGCACAATAAATAAAACCAAGAGGTTCCCGTAGAGTACTACGGACATGAAGGGTGCTAATACCTTCCCTTCATGTAACTAACCCCCGAACCCTAAATCTTTTTAAAGTGGTATTTGAACCTTTTTCCACTATCAAATTTTAAAATTAAATGTTCGGTCGTGAAATAAAATAGTGAGTCAAACGCTAATCAAATAGCCTTGATCTCCAAAAAATGACGCGACAAACATCATGCATGTGGTACCATTTTAAGCATTAATATGCTTCACCGTCGCTTTGAGCAAATGCTCCACCGTTGCTTTGAGCAAAAGCTCCACCGTCTCAAATTATGTAAATGCATGGACTCAACTCTTGCAACTTAAACAAGTTAAACACAACATCTTAACATCATTTACGACTCTTGACTGACACATGCAATTATAACAATACATGGCAGCAGCTCAGCACACTTAACACATATTCACAGCACATAATCATCATTGCAATATCATTCAAACGTCATTCATATAACTCACTGAACAAACATATAAATCATAGATTAATGCCAACAGTTAAAAACATCTTTAAGCATCATTACATATTCGATTACAGGTCTTAGGACATCTCTATTACTATCAACGACCCTATCCCCAAAGTCCCGTCCAAATTAGAATTACAAAACTCAAGTTATAGTGGTCTGAGACCACATTGCTCGCTATGGCGAGTGGTTCTGCTCGCCTCGCGAGCGCTACATAGCATTCTGACTTTACTCGCTGCGTGAGTAGGTTTGCTCGCCACGCGAGCGATGCCGTTCTGCTCGCCACGGCGAGTAGGTTTGCTTGCTGCCGCGAACTCTCGCAGAACAGGGTACGGGTTCACTCAATTCCTCACCAAAACTCATCCAATCTCTCATGTTATGCCTCTTATCTTTCAGAATTTTGATCCTAGTGATTAACCTAGGTTCTGTAACACGTTTTCACAACAAGTTACATCACTCCATAAAAAATCCCAAAAAACCTAACTTAAGAACTCTCTCAAAACTCTTCCCAAAAAACCCAGGCTCACCCTTATTTGGTAAGTTTGCAGAATCGGGGTTCCTTCTTCTCTGGCCACTTTTCTCCCTTTTTGCAAAAGTCTGTAACGCGTACTAACTCTTTCTCTAAACCTAATTTCCTTCTTATATCTCTTTTCTAATCTCACTTATCCCAAAAAAATCTATCTTATTATAAAAACAACCCCACCTCTCAAAATTATTATTATTATAGCACATCTTTATTTTCATGTAAAAATATATATAACATCATATATCTTATTTCATTAAACAATAAAATAGGCACTACATCACAACATAGTCTCATACGTCACAAACATCATCAAAATCATATAATATATAATAATATACTATATACTCTAATAAAATAATTAAATAAACAAAGTGGGCGTTACACTATTCCTAAGTCTGAATACATGAAGATGAGTGACAAATGTTGGAACAAAGGTGTTCAGCAATACCACGTTTTGAGTTTTGATGATAACAAGGTATTAAAAGTTGTCAATTGGATATTGCTAAATATTTGTTTAAGTATGCAGGATATCAATCAATACTTATATCTTAGATAGTATTCTGTTTGAACAATTTTAAAGAGCAAAGATCCAGAGAAGCTTGTTGCTTGTGATTCTGTTTCGAAGAGAGTCTGAAGACTGTTTCGAAGAGAGTCTGAAGACTGTATCGAAGAGAGTCTGAAGACTATCAGAATCTGTAAACCAAGAGAGTCTGAAGAATCATTAGAAGCTAGAATGCTACAGAGAGTCTGAAGTCTGCAATCTGAAGATCTGCTAACAAGGATTCCTAAAGGCATTACGATGCGAAAGAAACTCTCATTTGGAGTAACGGCTAGCTTCAAAGTCAACTTGAGCGTGGGATGCTCAACGACAAAGAATGCAGGCCAGTACAGAGTATGTTGTACGAACTCTGTTTCCACTACTCCACTACCTCGTACAGTTTGGCAACTGTGTCTACCGGTATTAATCTTCAAAGGGAATGGAATTCAAAATATGCAATTGAAGGACTATTACCATATCAAGCAACAGATCAACAACTATTGATCAAGCTTCAGAAATCATCCTGATGTGCTGGATGACTCAACGTCTCTTTCCTACGCCTATATAAAGGATAAAAGACTTGAAGAATTGTTGGACTCTACAACTAGAAAAACTACGCTGCATTGCTATCGTATTCAATTGAGTCTTAACAAAAACACATCAACAACTTAGATTATTCTTACATATTGAGTATTCTAGAATTTCTAAGTTAAACAGAAAAACAGAGTCTGTCTTTGTCTGAAAAAGGCAGACTCTGTTTTTCTGCGGAACTTAGAAATTCTAGAATACTTAGTTTGTAAGAATCTAAGTTGATGATGTACTTTTGTTAAGACTCAGTTGAATACGAAAGCAGCGCAATGTAATTTTTCAAGTTGTAGAGTCCAACAATTCTTTAAGTCTTCTATCCTTTATATAGGCGTAGGAAAGAGACGTTGAATCATCCAGCACATCAGGATGATTTCTGAAGCTTGATCAATGACTGTTGATCTGTTGCTTGATTTGGTAATAGTCCTTCAATAGCATCATTTGAATTCCATTCCCTTTGAGGATTAATACCGGTAGACACAATTGCCAAACTGTACGAGGTAGTGGAGTAGTGGAAACAGAGTTCGTACAACGTACTCTGTACTGGCCTGCAATCTTTGTCTTTGTGCTTCCCACGCTCAAGTTGACTTTGAAGCTAGCCGTTACTCCATTTGAGAGTTTCTATTGCATCGCAATGCAGTAGAAATCCTTGTTAGCAGATTATCAAATTTGTGGCTTCAGACTCACTGTAGCACTATGCTTCTGATAATCTTCAGACTCTCTTGGTTTTCAGATTCTGATGGTCTTCAGACTCTGATACAGTCTTCAGACTCTCTTTGGCACAGTCTTCAGACTCTCTTCGATGCAGTCTTCAGACTCTCTTCGATACAGTCTTCAGACACTCTTCGATACTGAATCACAAGCAACAAGCTTCTCTGGATTATTTGCTCTTTAACATTGTTCAATCAGAATACTTTCTAAGATATAAATCTTAATTGATATCCTGCATACTTAAACAAATATTAGCAATATCCAATTGACAACTTTTTAATACCTTGTTATCATCAAAACTCAAAACGTGGTATTGTTGAACACCTTTGTTCCAACAATCTCCCCCTTTTTGATGATGACAAACATTAGTATTTAAAAGGTCAATTGTTGTTAATCTAATTAACAAGTTGACTTAAGAGTTCTGAGGTTTGTAAGCTCTGACTCCCCCTGAGTCTGATAGTTCTTAAGTTGAGGTTTGTAAGCTCCTCTTAAGTTCTATCCAGGTTAATTAAATTCACTTTCATAAGCAATCGAATTCATTCATAGAATAATAAATGAAATTAGAGAACTGATTCTTAAATAGGGGCTCAGAGTCTAACTAAGCACCTTTTCGCAGATTTCCCTTTAACTTTTACGTATAACATGCAATGTAATTAAAAGAAATTTTCCCTTCTCCCTGACATAAATACTTTCCCTTCTCCCCCTTTTGTCATCAACAAAAAAAAAGTTTAGAACAAGTTCTTCCCCCTTTTTAAATGAATTAAGGTAAGGGTGCAAACATGTATTAAGGAAGAATGAGATTCAGAGGGAAAACACAGAAGATTCAGAGCATAAAAACAAATTTGAATGCAAATTGAATCAAAAAACAACTTGTATAAATTAAGCAAAATATAGATCAGAAGATAACAAACAAGAATTACAGAATAAAACAGAAAGAAAATAAACTAAGGTTGGTTTTGTTTGGCAAGATGATCCATCAATTTCTGGAGATCCTCTTGCTGTTTCTTTACCATCTCTTCTAGAGCCTCAGTTCTTTGCAAACGTGCTTCTCTTTCTTGTTTAGCTTCTTCTTGAACTCTATACAGTTTCCTCTTCAAAGAATTGTAAGCCACTGATTCTCTTGGAATATACTGATCTTCATCAAAGAAGGGTGTATCTCTAATCCTCAGAATCGGAGCTCTTTCCAAGATAATAGCTTTCTCAGCCCGCTTGACTTCTTCAACATGCTTGGCAGTGACAAGTGCTTGTTCCCTAGCAGTAGCCTTCTGAATTTTGGTGATAAAATCCAAGAACTCAGTCTTCACTGTAGAGAACTTGTCCTCATAGCTCACATTGAGGATTGGCACAAACCTTTGCTCAATAACTTCTTTGAGCTTATTGCTTGAAGAAGCATAGAACTCATCTATCTTGTTTTAATCAAATAGGTCAATTTGAGGTTCAGAGGTTGAGGGTAGAGAAGCTCTCAAGGCTAGAAAAGTTTCAAAGCCCGGGAAAATGGTTATAGGATCACAAAGAGGTTGAGGAACTCTTCTGGTCTTAGCTCTACATTCTGTTACAGTTTCTGATATGATATCAGAAGCTTGTTCCAGATTTTCAGAAGCTGGTTCAACAACAGGTTCTGAAGGTTCAACAGAAGCTAAAGTCAGATTCTCTGTAGGTTCAGGTACAGGGTCTGGTTTGGAAACAGATGAAGTAGCTTTTGTTGATTTGGATTTTGCAGGGGTTTTTGGTAGTTCTCCTCCTAGATGTTTTTCAAGTGAATCTAGAGTGTCTGGAGAGTCTACACAAATAGTTTCAGTTTGGGGGATGACTGTTTAGATTGAATGGTTACTTCAGGCTTTTCAGAAGGTTGAATTACCTGAAGTGGTTTGAGAAATGAAGGTTGAGCAGGATGGTCAGCAGGAAGATTCATAGACACTGTGATTGTGTCTTGAAAAACTCTGTCCATAGTTGAATCAACATAATCAACTACTGCAGGGTCCAGTGGGTTATGAGATGATATGGGTTTGATTGGTGAGGGAGATGAATTTTTGAGGGATGGAAGAATTTGGCTTAAGGGTTTGTTGTCAGATTCTGAATCTGATTCTGACTCTTGATTCAAAGATGAAGATGAGCTATATGCCACGTTGCCAGAGGTACCAATGCCAGCTTCTGGAGAAGCATAGTGATCAGACACAGTAGCTTCTGATAACTCAGCTTCTGCAGTAGCTAAAGGATTCTTCTATTTAAGAGTAGAAGCAAGCAACTTAGCAGCTTCCTTGACAGTTTCTTCCTTTAATTCTTCAGCAACCACTTCTGCTGCCATTGCCTTGCCAGCAGCATGTTCATCCTCAATCATAGATACAGAAGTACCTATCTTCTGTGCTACATCCCTAGCCACAGGAATCACATCCACCTTTCTCTTCTTGATCTGACTCTCTTCACCTTCAGAGTCAGCATCAAGGTAGTCAGCAATATCTTGAGCCATTCTGTCATAGTCTCTGTCAGCCTTGCCTTTCGTCGCTTTCTTCTCATCTTTCTTAGCCTTCTTCTCATCTTTCTTAGCCTTCTTCTCATCTTTCTTGGCTTTCTTTTCATCCTTGGTTTCTTTAATCCTATCCTTAATTTCACGAAGTGCAGAGGATGTTGATGAAGGCATAGGAGTTAAAGTCTTAGGGGAACCAATTGTCACTCCAGGAAGAGCAGTAGATTTGATCTTTTTCTTGAGAGGCTCCTGCTATTCTTCCTCTTCCTTGAGAACCACTTCCTTGGTCCTTTTTCCCTTAACCTTAAGAGGTCCTCCTCCAGCAGTCTCAGGAATAGCAGAATAGTTGATTATTCTACCAGTCTCCTTGAAGTAATCCACCAAAAATCTAGCAAGAACTTCAGGATTATCTTCTTTGGATATGGGAGGGAAGTCCATCATCAAATCAGATTGTACATAGGATTCTCTCATATCATGCTTAGAGGGGTTGAATCTCTTGACAATCTTCATGTACTGCAGAGTCTTGCCATTAATGATTCTTCCGGTCACAGTTCCTAGATGAATATCTGATAGCACACCAGATTCTGATAAGACCTTCAAGAGGCCTCCTTGATACAGAATCTCAGATATTAATCTTCCAAAAGGAACTTGCCTCCTGGTTTCTGATTGACTCTTCTTGATGGCCCAACACATGTGGTGCATCACATATCTGGGGAAGTTGATCTTTATTTTGTTGATAAGAAAATAAAGAAGAACTTTGTGATCCACAGACAATGTGTCTATTCCTCCTCCTTTCTGAAGCATACTGTCCAGTATAATCTTCAGAAGCACCCTATGCTCAGGATGCAAATCCACCAGTTTATTTGAGGGTCTCCCTTCAAATAACAATTTGTTGCAGACAAAAGCCCATTCACTTTTCTTGTTGACATTCCACTGAAATTTACCAGCGCTCTCCATTTGACAAGCCCTGGCTACCACCTCTTCAGTGATAACTATTGGTATTCCCATCACAGCAGACCTTACTTCAAGACCATTGTACGGTCTTAAACCCATTTGGTCTCTGTTCTTGCCAGCAAGACTAGGGTTGTTTGAGATTGCTACTGTTTCTTCCAAAGTAGCTTCAGCTTTGTCGTAGACTTCTGACCTAACCCAAAAATCTCTAACAAGCTCCTGATATGTTGGTCCATTCAACATACCAAAGTATCTCATCATTCCTTGTGATAAGAAATGAGGTGTAACGTCAACTCCATGATGACTGAGCGAACCAAAATCTACTGGAGATTCAACTTGAATTTCCAGAGTCTCCTTGATGATGTTAATTGTTCTGGGTTTGATAACGTAGGACCTTCCGGACTTGATTATGACACCAGATTGGATGAGATCACTTGCCATTAGGGTTTTCTAAGAGTTTGATTTGAGAACAAAAAAGTTTTGCAAAGTATTGAAAAACAAGAAATTTGTTCAGAGAGAAAATCAAAGAGTGAAAAGAGAAGTGAGTTGTGTGTGTTATGTATTTATAGAGAAAAAAGTTTGATAACCGTTTGGAAAGAATAGGGGACAAACAAACACAAACAATAAATACATATAGCATGCATCCGTAAAAGTATTGGGACAAAGCGAAGGTAACTTGTTTAACGTAATGAAATCATTGCCCTTTGAGTTCTTACCCAATACAGACAGGCCACGTCTGAGAAACTGTAAAGTAACTGTCACCATAGTGGGGCAGGTGTTACTGAAATCAACAGTCTCGCTTCCACTAATACGAGCTTCTGAGAGTATAAAGATTCCTCACCAGAGTCTAAATAGTTTATCAGAAGCTTTTATCAGAGTCTCTAAAAGAGGGTCTGATTCTCAAATAGCTTCTGAATATTTTCAGAGTCTGAATTCTGTTTTCAGAGGCGCACATTACCCAGAGACATAGCACATGTTCAAATTTTTCTTTATGAAATCAAATCTTTCAACATATAAGGGTTTAGTAAATATATCAGCCCATTGATGATCAGTATCAATTCTGAATTGAATGCAGAATTGGATAGTCCTCAAGCTGATGTTTCATCCAGAGTAGCTGTGTACAACAACTAGCCGCTGAGATGTATTCTGCTTCTGCTGTAGACAAAGCAATGGTTGCTTGCCTCTTGCTAGCCCAGGATATCAGATTCTCTCCCAAGAATTGACAATTGCCACTGGTAGATTTTCTTTCAATCCTGTCTCCAGCATAGTCAGCATCACAGAATCCAACAAGCTTGTAGTCAGAGGATTTCTTGTAAAGAAGTCCAAGATTAGTAGTTCCTTTCAGATATCTAAAGATTCTCTTAACAGCAGTTAAGTGAGACTCTCTAGGATCTGATTGAAACCTTGCACACAAACATACACTGTAAAAAATATCTGGTCTGGATGCAGTTAGGTATAACAAAGAACCAATCATACCTCTATACAGCTTCTGATCAACTTTGGTTCCTTGATCTTCTTTGCTTAGAGCGCAGGTTGGATGCATTGGAGTATTCATTTCTTTGCAGTCCTCAAGATTGAACTTCTTCAGAAGCTCTTTCCTATACTTGGACTGATGAACGTAGACTCCATCTTTGCATTGGTTGATTTGAATTCCAAGAAAGAACTTCAATTCTCCCATCATGCTCATTTCAAACTCATTCTGCATTACTTTCGAAAACTCTTTGCAAAGTGAACTATTTGTAGAACCAATAATGATATCATCAACATAAATCTGAACTATAAGAATGTCTTTCTTCAGAGTCTTTCTGAATAGAGTAGTGTCAACTTGTCCTCGTTCAAAGTTGTTTTGAATCAAGAAATACTTAGTCTTTCATACCAAGCTCTGGGAGCTTGTTTCAAGCCATAGAGTGATTTCTTTAATTTATAAACATGCTCTGGATGCTTTAAATCTTCAAAGCCAGGAGGTTGTTTGACATATACTTCTTCAGAAATGACACCATTAAGAAATGCACTCTTAACGTCCATTTGATACAGGGTTATGTTGTGATTAACTGCATAGGAAAGAAGTAACCTGATTGCTTCCAATCTTGCAACAAAAGCAAACGTTTCTGTGTAATCAATGCCTTCTTGCTGACTGTAGCCCTGCGCAACAAGTCTGGCCTTATTTCTGATTACTTCTCCTTGTTCACTAAGCTTATTTCTGAACACCCACTTGGTTCCAATGATGTTATTGTGATCAGGCTTAGCTACTAGATCCCATACTTCATTCCTTTTGAATTGATTCAGTTCTTCTTGCATTGCCAGAATCCATCCTTCATTTCCAAGAGCTTCTTCAACAGAGGTTGGTTCAATAATAGATAATAATCCTAAAGCAGACTCTTCTTGTCTGAAATGCGATCTTGTTCTCATAGGACTTTCTTTATTGCTAATTATCTGATCTTCTGGATGTGAAGACTTGTATTTGAAAGATTGTTTGGATTGACTAGCTTGCAAAGAACCATCTTGAGCTTCATCAGAAGCTTCTTCATTAGGAACTTCAGGGGCTGTTCCAGTTTCTGAAGTATCTTCAGATTCTGGAATCCGATCAGATTCTGAGTTATCATCAGAATCTTGAGATTCTGCATGACTTTCATCTTGCACTGGAGTTTCACTTCTAGGCACTTTGTCATCGAATCTGACATGCATAGATTCTTCCACACATTGTGTTTATGAATTATACAGCCTGTATGCCTTAGAGCGTTCAGAGTAACCTAAAAAGATTCCCTTTTGAGCTTTGGCATCAAATTTCTTTAGGTAGACTTTGTTGTTCAGGACATAACACGTACATCCGAACTGATGAAAATAAGATATGTTGGGTTTTCTTCCTTTAAAGAGTTCATAAGCTGTTTTGTTCAACAAAGGTCTAATATAGATTCTGTTCTGAACATAACACGCTGTGTTTACTGCTTCTGCCCAAAAATGCTTAGCCAGATTATTCTCATGGATCATGGTTCTAGCCATCTCTTGTAAGGTTCTGTTCTTTCTCTCTACGACTCCATTTTGTTGTGGAGTTCTAGGTGCAGAGAATTCATGAATAATTCCATGTTTTTCACAGAAAACCTCAAAAGGTTCATTTTCAAATTCTCCTCCATGATCACTTCTAACTTTCAAGATTTTCATTTCCTTCTCTGATTGAATTTGGATGCAGAATTTACTAAACACAGAATATGAATCATCTTTAGTTTTCAGAAATTTAACCCAACACCATCTGCTGTAGTCATCAACAATAACTAGTCCATATTTACTTCCATACAAGGATGCCGTGCTAACTGGTCCAAATAAGTTAATATGAAGTAACTCCAAGGGTCTGGAAGTTGAAACAATTTCTTTCGGCTTGAAGGGACTCTTGATAATTTTCCCTTTCTGACATGCTCCGCAAAGAGCATCTGAGTGATAGTCAATGTCTGGTAGGCCTTTGACAAGTTGCAGCTTGCTAAGCTTAGAGATTAATCTCAAGTTAGCATGTCCCAAACGTCTATGCCACAGCCACTTCTTATCACCCATTGACAAAAGGTACACTACCTTCTGATCAGTCAGTTCTGAGAATTTTATCTTGTATACATTGTTTCTTCGTTTTCCCTTGAAGACTATGGACTGATCATCCTTGTTAACCACTGTGCAGTTGTTCTTATTAAACAATACATCATAACCACTGTCACATAATTGACTTATGCTTAGTAAGTTATGTCTAAGTCCATCAACGAACCACACATTACTGATTGAGATCAGAGAGTTACCAATGGTTCCAGTACCAATGATTTTGCCAGTCTGGTTTCCTCCAAATCGCACAGTTCCTCCCTCTTTCATGGTTAGGGTTAGGAACATAGACCTTTCTCCCGTCATGTGACGCGAGCAACCACTGTCCAGGTACCAAGCCTTGTGCTTTTCTAGTCCTTTTAGACATACCTGCAACATCAATAATTTCAGACTTAGGTACCCATATTCTCATGGGTCCTTTTTGGTTAGTCTTAGAACCATTGAACTCCTTTCGTAAGTTACGTCTTGAAGTCATTGGCAATGTTTTCTCTCATACCTTGGGTTTGGAACCGTTTGGTTTAGGTTTCAACTTGCCTTTCACAGTTTCTCTTCTTTGAAACTTGGGCTTTGGTTTTTCAGATTCTGGCTTTTTCAGAGTCTGTTTATCAGACTTTGAATGTTTCCTTCCACAAGCAATTATACAGGTTCCTTCCACAAACCGGAAGTAGTCCTGTCCCCCTTGTACTTCCAAGGAGAGTTCACTAAAATGTAATATCAAATTACAAGTTGCTCAAACACACAGTATGAGACTTCCTTGCTCAAGCACACAGGAGAGAGACTTCCTTGCTCAAAGACACAACTAAGAGACTTCCTTGCTCAATGGACGCAGCCAAGAGACTTCCTTTGCTCAATGGACGCAGCCAAGAGACTTCCTTTGCTCAAGCACAAAAGCAAGAGACTTTTACACAATTACAGAAAATTGAATAGAGTTGAAACACTTGACAACAATCAAAATGTGTTTCAATTACAACAAAGACAGACTCTGTTTTACACAAAAGACAGACTCTGTTTTTCTGTGGAACTTAGAAATTCTAGAATACTCAGTTTGTAAGAATCTAAGTTGATGATGTGCTTTTGTTAAGACTCAGTTGAATACGAAAGCAGCGCAATGTAATTTTTCAAGTTGTAGAGTCCAACAATTCTTTAAGTCTTCTATCCTTTATATAGGCGTAGGAAAGAGACGTTGAATCATCCAGCACATCAGGATGATTTCTGAAGCTTGATCAATGACTGTTGATCTGTTGCTTGATTTGGTAATAGTCCTTCAATAGCATCATTTGAATTCCATTCCCTTTGAGGATTAATACCGGTAGACACAGTTGCCAAACTGTACGAGGTAGTGGAGTAGTGGAAATAGAGTTCGTACAACGTACTCTGTATTGGCCTGCATTCTTTGTCTTTGTGCTTCCCATGCTCAAGTTGACTTTGAAGCTAGCCGTTACTCCATTTGAGAGTTTCTATTGCATCGCAATGCAGTAGAAATCCTTGTTAGCAGATTATCAAATTTGTGGCTTCAGACTCACTTTAGCACTATGCTTCTGATAATCTTCAGACTCTCTTGGTTTTCAGATTCTGATGGTCTTCAGACTCTGATACAGTCTTCAGACTCTCTTTGGCACAGTCTTCAGACTCTCTTGGATGCAGTCTTCAGACTCTCTTTGATACAGTCTTCAGACTCTCTTCGATACATAATCACAAGCAACAAGCTTCTCTGGATTATTTGCTCTTTTACATTGTTCAAACAGAATACTTTCTAAGATATAAATCTTAATTGATATCGTGCATACATAAACAAATATTAGCAATATCCAATTGACAACTTTTTAATACCTTGTTATCATCAAAACTCAAAACGTGGTATTGCTGAACACCTTTGTTCCAACAAAAAGCTAACACAATTCAACCCCCCCTTCTTGTGTTTTTCTCACCTTGCTAAGAAAAACAAGAGATTTCTGAGCAAGAGCAGTGGGAAGGGTTTCAAAAAGGAGGAACAAAAAGGTTGCTTCAACTGCAAGAAGACTGGATATTTTATTGCTGACTGTCCAGAGCTGCAGAAGGAGAAATCCAAGTCAAAGAGGCCAACCTTCAAGTCAAGCAAGTTTAAGAAGCAGATCAAGAAAAGTCTGATGGCCACCTGGGAAGATCTTGATAATGAGTCAGGGTCTGAGGATGATGATGCTGATGGTGAAGCTAATGTAGCTGTTGGACTAATGGCTACAACCGAATCTGTTAAAGAGACACCTGAGGCAGAATCAGATGCAGACTTTGAAAGTGAAACAGAGGTATATTCTGAACTCACAAGATCTGAATTAGTAGATTCTGTCAAAGAACTTCTTGGTCATTTTAAAGCTAAAACCACTGAGTTGAAGAAAGTCAAACAACAGCTTGATAAGATGTCAAAAAGACATAATTCAACTCTGTTGGAATTAGAAAATTTAAAAGAAGAAAATGACACTTTATTTATCAAGAAGTGTAGCTGTAAATACTTGAGTGAGCAAGATGTTGCTTTGCAAGAATTTATTGCTACTGGAATTGACAGATCAAGGGTTGCATCCATGATCTATAGCACCTATCAGAACAGAGGACAAGGTCTTGGATTCATTGGAGGAAGCTCGAATGAAGTGATTCTGAAACCTGGTCCTGATGGAGCCAGAGAAGCGTTGAAAAATCACTTTGTGAGTGAGTCTGATGAAGTCAACACAGTGACTCATTCAGAACCTACAACTTCAAGTTCAAAGGTTCTGACTAAGTCAAAATCTCAGAATGTAAAGTTAAAAGTTCTAAAAATCTTTGAACCTAAAGCTTCAATGATTCAGACTCTAAAACATTCAGAGTTTGATAAATGGACTATGAAAAAGCCAGAGTCTGAAAAACAAAAGCCTATGTTTCAAAGAAGAGAAATTGTGAAAGGCAAGTTGAAACCTAAACCAAACGGTTCTAAACCTAAGGTATGGGAGAAAACATTGCCAATGACTTCAAGACGCAACTTACGAAAGGAATTCAACGGTTCAAAGACTAACCCAAGAGGACCCATGAGAATATGGGTACCTAAGTCTGAAATTATTGATGCTGCAGGTATGTCTAAAAGGACTAGAAAAGTAGAAGGCTTGGTACCTGGACTGTGGTTGCTCGCGTCATATGACGGGAGAAAAGTCTATGTTCCTAACCCTAACCATGAAAGAGGGAGGAACTGTGGGATTTGGAGGAAACCAGACTGGCAAAATCATTGGTACTGGAACAATTGGTAACTCTCTTATCTCAATCAGTAATGTGTGGTTCGTTGATGGACTTAGACATAACCTACTGAGCATAAGTCAATTATGCGATAGTGGTTATGATGTTTTGTTTAATAAGAACAACTGCACCATGGTTAACAAGGATGATCAGTCTGAAGGTGAGAAAAACACAAGAAGGGGGGGTTGAATTGTGTTAGCTTTTCGCAGCTCTTGAAGAGTGAGAATCTAATTCCTTTAAACTCAGAGTCTGAATGTGATCAGAGTCTGATAGGAGATTAGGTTCTGATGCAGCGGAATAATCAAGAGATAGAGAGAAGAGAGAACACAAGCAATTATACAGGTTCCTTCCACAAACCGGAAGTAGTCCTGTCCCCCTTGTACTTCCAAGGAGAGTTCACTAAAATGTAATATCAATTACAAGTTGCTCAAACACACAGTAAGAGACTTCCAATGCTCAAGCACGCAGGCAAGAGACTTCCTTGCTCAAAGACACAACTAAGAGACTTCCTTGCTCAAGGACGCAGCCAAGAGACTCCTTTGCTCAAGCACACAAGCAAGAGACTTCTTACACAATTACAGAAAATTGAATAGAGTTGAAACACTTGACAACAATCAAATGTGTTTCAATTACAACAAAGACATACTCTGTTTTACACAAAAGACAGACTCTGTTTTTCTGTGGAACTTAGAAATTCTAGAATACTCAGTTTGTTAGAATCTAAGTTGATGATGTGTTTTTGTTAAGACTCAGTTGAATACGAAAGCAACGCAGTGTAATTTTTATAGTTGTAGAGTCCAACAATTCTTCAAGTCTTCTATCCTTTATATAGGTGTAGGAAAGAGACGTTGAGTCATCCAGCACATCAGGATGATTTCTGAAGCTTGATCAATGGCTGTTGATCTGTTGCTTGATTTGGTAATAGTCCTTCAATTGCATAATTTGAATTCCATTCCCTTTGAAGATTAATACCGGTAGACACAGTTGCCAAACTGTACGAGGTAGTGGAGTAGTGGAAACAGAGTTCGTACAACGTACTATGTACTGGTCTGCATTATTGTCTTTGTGCTCCCCACGCTCAAGTTCACTTTGAAGCTAACCGTTACTCCATTTGAGAGTTTCTTTTGCATCGCAATGCTGTAGAAATCCTTGTTAGCAGATTATCAGATTTTGGGCTTCAGACTCACTGTAACACTAAGCTTCTGGTAATCTTCAGACTCTCTAGGTTTTCAGATTCTGATAGTCTTCAGACTCTGATACAGTCTTTCAGACTTTCTTCGGTACAGTCTTCAGACTTTCTTCGATACAGAATCACAAGCAACAAGCTTCTCTGGATTTTTGCTCTTTAACATTGTTCAAATAGAATACTTTCTAAGATATAAATCTTGATTGATATCCTGCATACTTAAACAAATATTAGCAATATCCAATTGACAACTTTTTTAATACCTTGTTATCATCAAAACTCAAAACGTGGTATTGCTGAACACCTTTGTTCCAACAATCTCCCCCTTTTTGATGATGACAAACATTAGTATTTAAAATGTCAATTGTTGTTAATCTAATTAACAAGTTAACTTAAGGGATCTGAGGTTTGTAAGCTCAAAGTCTGAGGTATGTAAGCTCTGACTCCCCCTGAGTCTGATAGTTCTTAAGTTGAGGTTTGTATGCTCCTCTTAAGTTCTATCCAGGTTAATTAAATTCATTTTCATAAGCAATCGAATTCATTCTCAGAATAATAAACGAATTTAGAGAACTGATTCTTAAACAGGGGCTCAGAGTCTAACTAAGCACCTTTCGCAGATTTCCCTTTAACTTTTACATAGAACATGCAATGTATTTAAAAGAAATACAAATCTCATAATTTTCCCTTCTCCCTGTTGAGAAAATACAAACAAATACTTTCCCTTCTCCCCCTTTTGTCATCAACAAAAAAAAAGGTTTAGAACAAGTTCCTCCCCCTTTTTAAATGACTTAAGGTAAGGGTATTAACATATTTTAAGGAAAAATGAGATTCAGAGGGAAAAACATAGAAGATTCAGAGCATAAAAAAAATTGAATGCAAATAGAATCAAATAAAACTTGTATAAATTGTAAGCAAAAACAGTTCAGAAGATAGCAAACAAGAATTACAAAACAAAACAAAACGAAATTAAACTAAGGTTGGTTTTGTTTGGCAAGATGATCCATCAATTTCTGGAGATCCTCTTGCTGTTTCTTTACCATCTCTTCCAGAGCCTCAGTTCTTCTTAAATGCGCTTCTCTTTCTAGTCTGGCTTCTTCTTGAACTCTGTACAGTCTCCTCTTCAAAGAGTTATAAACCATTGATTCCCTTGGATAATCCTGATCTTCATCAAAGAATGATGTATCTCTAATCCTCAGAATAGGAGCTCTTTCCAAGATAATAGCTTTCTCAGCCCGCTTGACTTCTTCAACATGCTTGGCAGTGACAAGTGCTTGTTCCCTGGCAGCAGCCTTCTGAATTTCGGTGATAAATTCCAAGAACTCAATCTTCACTGTAGAGAACTTGTCCTCATAGCTCACATTGAGGATGGGCACAAACCTTTGCTCAATAATGTCTTTGAGCTTATTGCTTGAAGAAGCATAGAACTCATCTATCTTGTTTGAATCAAATAAGTCAATATGAGGTTCAGAGGTTGAGGGTAGAGAGGCTCTTAAGTCTAGAAAGGCTTCAAACTCTGGGAAGATAGTTATAGGATCACAAAGAGGTTGGGGAACTCTTCTAGTTTCTGCTATACATTCTGTTACAGTTTCTGATATGATATCAGAAGCTTGTTTCAGATTTTCAGAGGCTGGTTCAACAACAGGTTCTGAAAGTTCAACAGAAGCTAAGGTAAGACTTTCTGTAGGTTCAGGTACAGGGTCTGGTTTGGAAACGGATTCTGTAGCTTTTGTTGATTTGGATTTTGCAGGGGTCTTTGGTAGTTCTCCTCCTAGATGTTTTTCAAGTGAATCTAGAGTGTCTGGAGAGTCTAC
The DNA here is from genome assembly GCA_946800305.1 of Medicago arabica. Classification (NCBI taxonomy): domain Eukaryota; kingdom Viridiplantae; phylum Streptophyta; class Magnoliopsida; order Fabales; family Fabaceae; genus Medicago; species Medicago arabica. Next base: position 17,972,187 of record OX326964.1, read on the forward strand.
ACAAATGGTTTCATGTTGGGGGGATGGCTGTTTAGATTGAATGGTTACTTCAGGCTTTTCAGAAGGTTGAATTGCCTGAAGTGGTTTGAGAAATGAAGGTTGAGCAGGATGGTCAGCAGGAAGATTCATAGACACTGTGATTGTGTCTTGAATTACTCTGTCCATAGTTGAATCAACATATTCAACTATTGCAGGGTCCAGTGGGTTATGAGATGATATGAGTTTGATTGGTGAGGGGGATGAATTTTTGAGGGATGGAAGAATTTGGCTCAAGGGTTTGTTATCTGATTCTGAATCAGATTCTGACTCTTGATTCAAAGAGGAAGATGAGCTATATGCTATGTTTCTAGAGGTGCCAATGCCAGCTTTTGGAGAAGCATAGTGATCAGATACAGTAGCTTCTGATAACTTAGCTTCTGCAGTAGCTACAGGATCCTTCTGTTTAAGAGTAGAAGCAAGCAATTTAGCAGCTTCTTTGACAGTCTCTTCCTTTAATTCTTTAGCAACCACTTCTGCTGCCATTGCCTTGCCAGCAACATGTTCATCTTCAATCATAGATACAGAAGTACCTATCTTCTGTGCTATCTCCTTAGCCACAGGGACCACATCCACCTTTCTCTTCTTGACCAGACTTTCTCCACCATCAAAGTCAGCATCAAGGTATTCATCAATTTCTTCAGCCAGTTTGACATAATCTCTATCACCCTTGCCTTTCTTCACTTTCTTCTCATCTTTCTTTGCCTTCTTCTCGTCTTTCTTAGCTTTCTTCTCATCCTTGGTTTCTTTTATCCTATCCTTGATTTCTTTGGATGCAAAAGATACTGATGAAGGCATAGGAGCTATGATCTTAGGGGAACAAATTGTCACTCCTGGAAGAGCAGTAGATTTGATCTTCTTCTTGAGAGGCTCCTGCTTCTCTTCCTCTTCCTTGAGAACCACTTCCTTGGTTCTTTCTCCTTTGACCTTAAGAGGTCCTCCTCCAGCAGTCTCAGGAATGGCAGAATAGTTGATTATTCTACCAGTATCCTTGAAGTAATCCACCACAAATCTTGCAAGAACTTCAGGATTATCTTCTTTGGATATGGGAGGGAAGTTCATCATCAAGTCAGATTGCACATAGGATTCCCTCATATCATGCTTAGAGGGGTTGAATCTCTTGACAATCTTCATGTACTGCAGAGTCTTGCCATTTATGATTCTCCTGGTCACAGTTCCTAGATGAATATCTAATACCACACCAGATTCTGATAAGACCTTCAAGAGGCCTCCTTGATACAGAATCTCAGATATTAATCTTCCAAAAGGAACTTGCCTTCTGGTTTTTGATTGACTCTTCTTGATGGCCCAGCACATGTGGTGCATCACATATCTGGGGAAGTTGATCTTTATTTTGTTGATGAGAAAAACACAAGAAGGGGGGGGGGGGGGGGGGTTGAATTGTGTTAGCTTTTCGCAGCTCTTGAAGAGTGAGAATCTAATTCCTTTAAACTCAGAGTCTGAATGTGATCAGAGTCTGATAGGAGATTAGGTTCTGATGCAGCGGAATAATCAAGAGATAGAGAGAAGAGAGAACACAAGCAATTATACAGGTTCCTTCCACAAACCGGAAGTAGTACTGTCCCCATTGTACTTCCAAGGAGAGTTCACTAAAATGTAATATCAATTACAAGTTGCTCAAACACACAGTAAGAGACTTCCAATGCTCAAGCACGCAGGCAAGAGACTTCCTTGCTCAAAGACACAACTAAGAGACTTCCTTGCTCAAGGACGCAGCCAAGAGACTCCTTTGCTCAAGCACACAAGCAAGAGACTTCTTACACAATTACAGAAAATTGAATAGAGTTGAAACACTTGACAACAATCAAATGTGTTTCAATTACAACAAAGACATACTCTGTTTTACACAAAAGACAGACTTTGTTTTTCTGTGGAACTTAGAAATTCTAGAATACTCAGTTTGTAAGAATCTAAGTTGATGATGTGTTTTTGTTAAGACTCAGTTGAATACGAAAGCAACACAGTGTAATTTTTCTAGTTGTAGAGTCCAACAATTCTTCAAGTCTTCTATCCCTTATATAGGTGTAGGAAAGAGACGTTGAGTCATCCAGCACATCAGGATGATTTCTGAAGCTTGATCAATGGTTGTTGATCTGTTGCTTGATTTGGTAATAGTCCTTCAATTGCATAATTTGAATTCCATTCCCTTTGAAGATTAATACCGGTAGACACAGTTGCCAAACTGTACGAGGTAGTGGAGTAGTGGAAACAGAGTTCGTACAACGTACTCTGTACTGGCCTGCATTCTTGTCTTTGTGCTCCCCACGCTCAAGTTGACTTTGAAGCTAGCCGTTACTCCATTTGAGAGTTTCTTTTGCATCGCAATTCTGTAGAAATCCTTGTTAGCAGATTATCAGATTTTGGGTTTCAGACTCACTGTAGCACTAAGCTTCTGGTAATCTTCAGACTCTCTTGGTTTTCAGATTCTGATAGTCTTCAGACTCTGATACAGTCTTTCAGACTCTCTTCGGTACAGTCTTCAGACTCTCTTCGATGCAGTCTTTCAGACTCTCTTCGGTACAGTCTTCAGACTCTTTTCGATACAGTCTTCAGACTCTCTTCGATACAGAATCACAAGCAACAAGCTTCTCTGGATTTTTGCTCTTTAACATTGTTCAAACAGAATACTTTCTAAGATATAAATCTTGATTGATATCCTGCATACTTAAACAAATATTAGCAATATCCAATTGACAACTTTTTTAATACCTTGTTATCATCAAAACATGGTATTGCTGAACACCTTTGTTCCAACACAGTCCATGGTCTTTAAGGGAAAAAGAAGAAACAATGTCTACAAGATAAAATTCTCTGAATTGACTGATCAGAAGGTAGTTTACCTTTTGTCAATGGGTGATAAGAAGTGGTTGTGGCACAGACGGTTGGAACATGCTAACTGGAGATTAATTTCTAAGCTTAGCAAGTTGCAACTGGTCAAAGGTCTACCAGACATTGACTATCACTCAGATGCTCTTTGCGGAGCATGTCAGAAAGGGAAAATTGTCAAGAGTCCCTTCAAGCCGAAAGAAATTGTTTCTACTTCCAGAACCTTGGAGTTACTTCATATTGACTTATTTGGACCTGTTAGCACTGCATCCTTATATGGAAGTAAATATGGACTAGTCATTGTTGATGATTACAGCAGATGAAGTTGGGTTAAGTTTCTGAAAACTAAAGATGACTCATATTCTGTGTTTAGTAAATTCTGCATCCAAATTCAATCTGAAAAAGAATTGAAAATTTTGAAAGTCAGAAGTCATCATGGAGGAGAATTTGAAAATGAGCCTTTTGAGGTTTTCTGTGAAAAACATGGAATTATTCATGAATTCTCTGCACCTAGAACTCCACAACAAAATGGAGTTGTAGAGAGAAAGAACAGAACCTTACAAAAAATGGCTAGAACCATGATCCATGAGAACAATCTGGCTAAGCATTTTTGGGCAGAAGCAGTAAACACAGCTTGTTATGTTCAGAACAGAATCTATATCAGACCTCTGTTGAACAAAACAGCATATGAACTCTTTAAAGGAAGGAAACCTAACATATCTTATTTTCATCAGTTCGGATGTACTTGTTATGTCCTGAACAACAAAGTCTATCTAAAGAAATTTGATGCCAAAGCTCAAAAGGGAATCTTTTTAGGTTACTCTGAACGTTCTAAGGCATACAGACTGTATAATTCAGAAACACAATGAGTTGAAGAATCTATGCATGTCAGATTTGATGACAAAGTGCCGAGAAGTGAAACTCCAGAGCAAGATGAAAGTTATGCAGGATCTCAAGATTCTGATGACATCTCAAAATCTGATCAGATTCCAGAATCTGATCAGATTCCAGAATCTGAAGATACTTCAGAAGCTGGAGTATCCCCTGAAGTTCCTAATGAAGAAGCTTCTGAAGAAGCTCAAGATGGTTCTCAGCAAGCTAGTCGATCCAAACAATCTTTCAAATACAAGTCTTCGCATCCAGAGGATCAGATAATTGGCAATAAAGAAAGTCCCAGAAGAACTAGATCGCATTTCAGACAAGAAGAGTCTGCTTTGGGATTACTATCTGTTATTGAACCAACCTCTATTGAAGAAGCACTTGGAGATGAAGGATGGATTCTGGCAATGCAAGACGAACTGAATCAATTCAAAAGGAATGAAGTATGGGATCTTGTAGCTAAGCCTGAACACAAGAACATCATTGGAACCAAGTGGGTGTTCAGAAATAAGCTTAGTGAACAAGGAGAAGTAATCAGAAACAAGGCCAGACTTGTTGCGCAGGGCTACAGCCAACAAGAACGCATTGATTACACAGAAACATTTGCCCCAGTTGCAAGATTGGAAGCAATCAGGTTACTTCTTTCCTATGCAGTAAATCACAACATAACCCTGTATCAAATGGACGTTAAGAGTGCATTTCTTAATGGTGTCATTTCTGAAGAAGTGTTTGTCAAACAACCTCCTGGCTTTGAAGATTTAAAACATCCAGAGCATGTTTATAAATTGAAGAAATCACTCTATGGCTTAAAACAGGCTCCCAAAGCTTGGTATGAAAGACTGAGTAATTTCTTAATTCAAAATAACTTTGAACGAGGGCAAGTTGACACTACACTATTCAGAAAGACTCTGAAGAAAGACATTCTTATAGTTCAGATTTATGTTGATGATATCATTTTTGGTTCTACAAATACTTCACTTTGCAAAGAGTTTTCCAAAGTAATGCAGGATGAGTTTGAAATGAGCATGATGGGAGAATTGAAGTTCTTTCTTGGAATTCAAATCAACCAATGCAAAGATGGAGTCTATGTTCATCAGTCCAAATACACGAAAGAGCTTCTGAAGAAGTTCAATCTTGAGGATTGCAAAGAAATGAATACTCCAATGCATCCAACCTGCACTCTGAGCAAAGAAGATCAAGGAACCAAAGTTGATCAGAAGCTGTATAGAGGTATGATTGGTTCTTTGTTATACCTAACTGCATCCAGACCAGATATTTTGTTCAGTGTATGTCTGTGTGCAAGGTTTCAATCAGATCCTAGAGAGTCTCATTTAACTGCTGTTAAGAGAATCTTTAGATATCTGAAAGGAACTACCAATCTTGGACTTCTTTACAAGAAATCCTCTGACTACAAGCTAGTTGGATTCTGTTATGTTGACTATGCTGGAGACAGGATTGAAAGAAAATCAACCAGTGGCAATTGTCAATTCTTGGGAGAGAATCTGATATCCTGGGCTAGCAAGAGGCAAGCAACCATTGCTTTGTCTATAGCAGAAGCAGAATACATCTCAGCTGCTAGTTGTTGTACACAGCTACTATGGATGAAACATCAGCTTGAGGATTATCAAATAACTGAAAACTGTATCCCAATTTATTGTGATAATACAACAGCTATATGTTTATCTAAGAATCCAATTCTGCATTCAAGAGCAAAGCACATTGAGATTAAACATCATTTTATAAGAGACTATGTTCAAAAAGGAATTTTAGATATTCAATTCATTGATACTGACCATCAATGGGCTGATATATTTACTAAACCTTTATCTGTTGAAAGATTTGATTTTATAAAGAAAAATTTGAACATGTGTTATGTCTCTAGTTAATGTGCGCCTCTGAAAACAAAATTCAGACTCTGAAAGATTTTCAGAAGCTAATTGAGAATCAGACTCTCTTTTGAGAATCTGGTGACACAAGCTTCTGACAAACCATCAGACTCTGGTAAGGAATCTTAAGACTCTCAGAAGCTCGTATTAGTGGAAGCATGACTGTTGAGTTCAGTAACACCTGCCCCACTACGGTGACAGTTACTTTATAGTTTCTCAGACGTGGCCTGTCTGTATTGGGTAAGAACTCAAAGGGCAATGATTTTATTACGTTAAACAAGTTACCTTCGCATTGTCCCAACGCTTTTACGGCTGCATGCTATATGTATTTATTGTTTGTGTTTGTTTGTCCCCTATTCTTTCCAAACGGTTATCAATTTTTTTCTATAAATACATATCACACACAACTCACTTCTCTTTTCACTCTTTGATTTTTTCTCTGAACAAATTTCTTGTTTTCAATCTTTTGTAAAACCTTTTGTTCTCAAATCAAACACTTAGAAACCTCTAAAATGGCAAGTGATCTCATCCAATCTGGTGTCCTAGTCAAAACTGGAAAATCTTATGTGATCAAACCGAGAACGATGAATCTTATCAAAGAAACTCTGGAGATTCAAGTTGAATCTCCAATAGATTTTGGTTCACTCAATCGTCACGGAATTGACGTTTCTTCTCATTTCTTAGCACAAGGAATGATGAACTACTTTGGTATGTTGAATGGACCAACATATCAGGAGTTGGTAAGAGATTTATGGGTTAGGTCAGAAGTCTTCGACAAGGATGAAGCTACGATTGAAGAAACTGCTGCAATAATGAACAACCCTAAGCTGGCTGGCAAGAACAGAGATGAAATGGGTTTAAGACCATACAAGGGTCTTGAAATAAGGTCTGCTGTGATGGGGATCCCAGTCCTTATCAATGAAGAGGTGGTTGCCAGGGCTTGTCAAGTGGAGAACGCAGGAAAATTTCAGTGGAATGTCCAGAAGAAGAGTGACTGGACAGTTATCTGCAACAAACTTCTATTTGAAGGGAGACCCTCAAATAAGCTGGTTGATATGCATCCTGAGCATAGGGTGCTTCTGAAGATCATACTGGATAGTATGCTTCAGAAAGGAGGAGGAACAGACACTCTGTCTGTTGATCACAAAGTTCTTCTTTATTTTCTGATTAACAAAATAAAGATCAACTTTCCAAGGTATGTGATGCACCACATATGCTGGGCAATAAAGAAAAGCCAATCAGAATCCAGAAGGCAAGTTCCTTTTGGAAGGCTAATCTCTGAGATTCTGTATCAAGGAGGCGTCTTGAAGGTTTTATCAGAATCTGGTGTTGTATCAGATGCTCATCTTGGAACTGTGACTGAGAGAATCATCAATGGTAAAACTCTTCAATACATGAAGATTGTCAGAAGATTCAATCCTTCTAAGCATGATATGTGAGAATCTTATGTGCAATCAGATTTGATGATGGACTTCCCTCCTATTTCCAAAGAAGATAATCCTGAAGTTCTTGCAAGATTTGTGGTGGATTACTTCAAGGATACTGGTAGAATAATCAACTATTCTGCTATTCCTGAGACTGCTGGAGGAGGACCTCTTAAGGTCAAGGGAAAAAGGACCAAGGAAGTGATTCTCAAGGAAGAGGAAGAGAAGCAAGAGCCTCTCAAGAAGAAGATCAAATCTACTTCTCTTCCAGGAGTGACTATTGGTGCCCCTAAGACCATAGCTCCCATGCCTTCATCAATATCTTCTGCATCCAAGGAAATCAATGATAGGATAAAAGAAACCAAAGATGAGAAGAAAGCTAAGAAGGACGATAAGAAGGCAAAGAAAGATGAGAAGAAAGCGAAGAAAGGCAAGGCTGACAGAGATTATGTGAAGTTAGCTGAGGAAATTGCTGAATTCCTTGATGCTGACTCTGATGGTGAAGAAAGTCAGATCAAGAAGAGAAAGGTGGATGTGGTTCCTATGGCTAAGGATGTAGCATAGAAGATAGGTACTTCTGTATCTATGATTGAGGATGAACATGCTGCTGGTAAGGCAATGGCAGCAGAAGTGGTTGCTGAAGAACTAAAGGAGGAAACTATTAAAGAAGCTGCTAAGTTGCTTGCATCTGCTCTGAAACAGAAGAATCCGGTAGCTACTGCAGAAGCTGATTTATCAGAAGCTGCTGTGTCTGATCATTATGCTTCTCCAGAAGCTGGAATAGGCACCTCTGGCAATGTGGCATTTAACTCATCTTCCTCCGCGAATCAAGAGTCAGAATCTGATTCAGAATCAGATAACAAACCCTTGAGCCAAATTCTTCCTTCCCTCAGAAATTCATCCCCGTCATCAATCAAACCCCTATCATCCCATAACCCATTGGACCCCAAAATAGTTGAATATGTTGATTCAACTATGGACAGAGTTGTTCAAGACACCATCACAGTGTCTATGAACTTACCTGCTGACCACCCTGCTTAACCATCATTTCTCAAACCACTTCAGGCAATTCAACCTTCTGAAAAGCCTGATGTAACCACTCAATCAAAACAACCATCCCCCCAACATGAACCTATTTGTGTAGACTCTCCAGACACCTTAGACTCTCTTGAGAAACACCTAGGAGGAGAACTACCAAAAACCCCTGCAAAATCCAAATCAACAAAAGCTACAACATCTGTTTCCAAACCAGACTCTGTACCTGAACCTACAAAAATTCTCACCTTAGCATCTGTTGAACCCTCAGAACCTGTTGAAGAACCAGTTTCTGAAATTCTGGAACAAGCTTCTGATATCCTATCAGAACCTGTAACAGAATGCATGGCAGAACCTATGTCTAGAACAGTTCCTGAACCTCTTTGTGATCCTATAACAGTTGTACCTGGTTTTGATACTTTTCTAGCTTTAAGAGCCTCTCAACCCTCAACTTCTGAACCTCACGACCTATTTGATTCGAACAGGATAGATGAGTTCTATGCTTCATCAAACTCTAAGCTCAAAGACATTATTGAGCAAAGGTTTGTGCCTATCCTCAATGTGAGCTATGAGGATAAATTCTCCACATTGAAGACTGAGTTTTTGGATTTTATCACCAAAATTCAGAAGGCTGCTGCCAGGGAACAAGCAATTGTTACTGCCAAGCATGTTGAAGAAGTCAAGAGAGCTGAGAAAGCTATAACCAAGGAGAAAACTCCTATTCTGCGGTTTAGAGATAGACCATTCTTTGATGAAGATCAATACAATCCAAGGGAATCAATGGTTTTTGACTCTTTGAGAAGAAGACTGCACATAGTTCAAGAAGAAGCTAAACTTGAAAGGGAAGCTCACTTAAGAAGAACTGAGGCTTTGGAAGAGATTGTCAAGAAGCAGCAAGAGGATCTCCAGAAACTGATGGATCACCTTGCCAAACAAAACCAACCTTAGTTTATTTTTTTGTTTTGTTTGTAACCCTTGTCTGTTGTTTACTTTTTCTTCTGAACTGTTATTGCTTTCAAGTTTATATAAGTTATTATTTGATCTTATTTGCATTTAGTATATTTTATGCTTTGATTCTTCAATGTTTTTCTCTCTGAATTTCATTTTGCTTAAAATGTGTTTATATCCTTACCTAAAGTCATTTAAAAAGGGGGAGGAACTTGTTTCTAAACCTTTTCGTTGATGACAAAAGGGGGAGAAGGGAAAAGTATGAGATTTGTGACTTTTATCTACATATTGCAAGTTCTATGTAAAAGTTAAAGGGAAATTTGCGAAAGGTGCTTAGTTAGACTCTGAGCCCCTATTTTTAGAATATGTTTTCTAATTCACTTATTATTCTGAGAATGAATTCAACTGCTTATGAAAATGAATTTAATTAACTTGGATAGAACTTAGGGGGAGCTTACAAACCTCAACTTAAGAACTATCAGACTCAGGGGGAGTCAGAGCTTACAAACCTCAGACTCAGAGCTTACAAACCTCAGACCCCTTAAGTCAACTTGTTAATTAGATTAACAACAATTGACCTTTTAATTACTGATGTTTGTCATCATCAAAAAGGGGGAGATTGTTGGAGCAAAGGTGTTCAGCAATACCACGTTTTGAGTTTTGATGATAACAAGGTATTAAAAGTTGTCAATTGGATATTGCTAAATATTTGTTTAAGTATGCAGGATATCAATCAAGACTTATATCTTAGATAGTATTATGTTTGAACAATTTTAAAGAGCAAAGATCCAGAGAAGCTTGTTGCTTGTGATTCTGTTTCGAAGAGAGTCTGAAGACTGTTTCGAAGAGAGTCTGAAGACTGTATCGAAGAGAGTCTGAAGACTATCAGAATCTGTAAACCAAGAGAGTCTGAAGAATCATTAGAAGCTAGAATGCTACAGAGAGTCTGAAGTCTGCAATCTGAAGATCTGCTAACAAGGATTGCTAAAGGCATTACGATGCGAAAGAAACTATCATTTGGAGTAACGGCTAGCTTCAAAGTCAACTTGAGCGTGGGATGCTCAACGACAAAGAATGCAGGCCGGTACAGAGTACGTTGTACGAACTCTGTTTCCACTACTCCACTACCTCGTACAGTTTGGCAACTGTGTCTACCGGTATTAATCTTCAAAGGGAATGGAATTCAAAATATGCAATTGAAGGACTATTACCATATCAAGCAACAGATCAATAACTATTGATCAAGCTTCAGAAATCATCCTGATGTGCTGGATGACTCAACGTCTCATTCCTACGCATATATAAAGGAAAGAAGACTTGAAGAATTTTTGGACTCTACAACTAAAAAAACTACGCTGCATTGCTATCGTATTCAACTGAGTCTTAACAAAAACACATCAACAACTTAGATTATTCTTACATACTGAGTATTCTAGAATTTCTAAGTTAAACAGAAAAACAGAGTCTGTCTTTGTCTGAAACAGAGTCTGTCTTTGTTGTAATAGAAACATGTTTGATTGTTTGTCAAGTGTTTCAACTCTATTCAATTTTCTGTAAATTGTGTCAGAAGTCTCTTGCTTGTGTGCTTGAGCAAAGAAGTCTCTTGGCTGCGTCCTTGAGCAAGGAAGTCTCTTAGTTGTGTCTTTGAGCATTGGAAGTCTCTTGCCTGCGTGCTTGAGCATCGGAAGTCTCTTACTGTGTGTTTGAGCAACTTGTAATAGATATTAAATTTTAGTGAACTCTCCTTGGAAGTACAAGGGGGACAAGACTACTTCCGGTTTGTGGAAGGAACCTGTATAATTGCTTGTGTTCTCTCTTCTCTCTATCTCTTGATTATTTCCGCTGCATCAGAACCTAATCTCCTATCAGACTCTGATCTCCTTCAGACTCTGATATTAAGGAATTAGATTCTCACTCTTCAAGAGCTACGAAAAGCTAACACAATTCAACCCCCCCTTCTTGTGTTTTTCTCACCTTCAACAAATCTACTGCTAAAGCCATGTTTGCTTCTCTTTGTGCAAACTATGAAGGGAGCAAGAAGGTCAGGGAAGCTAAAGCTCTTTTATTGGTTAATCAGTATGAATTATTCAAGATGAAGGAGGATGAAAAAATTGAGCAGATGTACTCAAGGTTTCAAACTCTAGTATCTGGACTTCAGATACTGAAAAAGAGTTACATAGCTTATGACCATGTTAGCAAGATACTATGGAGTTTACCCTCTAGGTGGAGACCAAAGGTTACTGCAATTGAGGAAGCTAAGGATTTAAACACATTAAGTCTCAATGAACATGAATCTGTAAGAAAGTCTAAAACCATTGCTTTAAAGTCAAAGGGAATATCCTCAAAAGCTCTCAAGGTTGAAGAGTCTGAAAATGAATCTTCTACTTCTGAAAGCTCTGAGGAAGATCCTGATGTTGCTAAAGAAATGGCTATGCTTTCAAGCAGAATGCAATACCTTGCTAAAAAGAACAAGAAGTTTCTGAGTAAGAGCAGTGGTAAGGGTTTCAAGAAGGAAGAACAAAAAGGTTGCTTCAACTGCAAGAAGCCTGGGCACTTTATTGCTGATTGTCCAGAGTTGCAGAAAGAGAAATCCAAATCAAAAAGGCCAACCTTTAAGTCAAGCAAGTTTAAGAAGCAAATCAAGAAAAATCTGATGGCTACCTGGGAAGATCTTGATAATGAGTCAGGGTCTGAAGATGATGATGCTGATGGTGAAGCTAATGTAGCTGTTGGATTAATGGCTACAACTGAATCAGTAAAAGAGGCACCTGAGGCAGAATCAGATGCAGACTCTGAAAGTGAGACTGAGGTATTTTCTGAACTCACAAGATCTGAATTAGTAGATTCTATCAAAGAACTTCTTGGTCACAATGAAGCTAAATCCACTGAGTTGAAGAAAGTCAAACAGCAGCTTGATAAGCTGTCAAAAAGGCATAATTCAACTCTGCTGGAGTTAGAAAGTTTAAAAGAAGAAAATGATTCTTTATTGATCAAGAAGTGTAGTTGTAAATTCTTGAGTGAGCAAGATGTTGCTCTACAAGAATTTATTGCTATTGGAATTGATAGATCCAGGGTAGCATCTATGATCTATAGCACATATTAGAACAGAGGACAGGGTCTTGGATTCATTGGAGGTAGCTCAAATGAAGTGATCCTGAAACCTGGTCCTGATGGCGCCAGAGAAGCATTGAAAAATTACTTTGTAAGTGAGTCTGATGAAGTCAACACAATGACTCATTCAGAACCTAAAGCTTCAAGTTCTAAAGTTATGACTAAGTCAAAATCTCAGAACGCAAAGTCAAAGGTTCTGAAAAACTTTGAACCTAAGGCTTCAATGATTCAGATTATGAAAAAATCAGAGTCTGGTAATTAGACTTTGAAGAAGCCAGAGTCTGAAAAACAAAAGCCTAAGTTTCAAAGAAGAGAAATTGTGAAAGGTAAGTTGGATCCTAAACTGACAGGTTCTAAACCCAAAGTTTGGAGGAAAACAATGCCAATGACTTCAAGACACACAATACAAAAGGAATTCAATGGTTCAAGGACTAACCCAAGAGGACCCATGAGAATATGGGTACCTAAGTATGAAATTGTTGATGCTGCAGGTATGTCTAATAGGACAAGAACGGCAGAAGGCCTGGTACCTGGAGAGTGGCTGCTCGCGACACATGACAAGAGAAAAGTCTATGTTCCTAACCCTAACCATGAAAGAGGGAGGAACTGTGGGATTTGGAGGAAACCAGACTGGCAAAATCATTGGTACTGGAACCATTGGTAACTCTCTAATCTCTATTAGTAATGTGTGGTTTGTTGATGGGCTTAGACATAACCTACTGAGCATAAGTCAATTGTGTGACAGTGGTTATGTTGTTTTGTTTAATAAGAACAACTGCACTGTAGTTAACAAGGATGATCAATCCATAGTCTTCAAGGGAAAGAGAAGAAACAATGTCTACAAAATAAAGTTCTCTGAACTGACTGATCAGAAGGTAGTTTGCCTTTTGTCAATGGGTGATAAGAAATGGCTGTGGCATAGACAGTTGGGACATGCGAAATGGAGGTTAATCTCTAAGCTTAGCAAGTTGCAACAAGTCAAAGGCTTACCAGACATTGACTATCATTCAAATGCTCTTTGTGGAGCATGTCAAAAAGGGAAAATTGTTAGGAGTTCTTTTAAACCAAAAGAAATTGTTTCTACCTCCAGACCCTTGGAGTTACTTCACATTGACTTATTTGGACCAGTTAGCACTGCATCCTTATATGGAAGTAAGTATGGACTAGTCATTGTTGATGATTACAGCAGATGGAGTTAGGTTAACTTTCTGAAAACTAAAGATGATTCATATTCTGTGTTTAGCAAATTCTGCATCCAAATTCAATCTGAAAAAGAATTGAAAATTTTGAAAGTCAGAAGTGATCATGGAGGAGAATTTGAAAATGAGCCATTTGAGCTTTTATGTGAAAAACATGGAATTATCCATGAATTCTTTGCACCTAGAACTCCACAACAGAATGGAGTTGTAGAAAGAAAGAACAGAACCTTACAAGAAATGGCAAGAACCATGATCAATGAGAACAGTCTGGCTAAACATTTTTGGGCAGAAGCAGTAAATACAGCATGTTATGTTCAGAACAGGATCTACATCAGACCTCTGTTGAACAAAACAGCTTATGAACTCTTTAAAGGCAGGAAACCTAACATATCTTGTTTTCATCAGTTAGGATACTCTTAAAGATCTAAGGCATACAAACTGTATAATTCAGAAACACAATGTGTTGAAGAATCTATGCATGTCAGATTTGATGACAAAGTGCCTGGAAGTGAAACTCCAGAGCAAGATAAAAGCTGTGCAGGATCTCAAAATTCTGATATCAACTCAGAATCTGATCAGATTCCAGAATCTGAAGATACTCCAGAAGCTGTAGCATCCCCTGAAGTTCCTAATGAAGAAGCTTCTGAAGAAGCTCAAGATGGTTCTCAGCAAGCTAGTCAATCCAAACATTCTTTCAAATACAAGTCTTCACATCCTGAGGATCAAATCATTGGCAATAAAGATAGTCCCAGAAGAACAAGATCATATTTCAGACAAGAAGAGTCTGCCTTGGGATTATTATCTATTATTGAACCAACCTCTGTTGAAGAAGCACTTGGAGATGAAGGATGGATTCTGGCAATGCAAGATGAACTTAATCAATTCAAAAGGAATAAGTGTGGGATCTAGTAGCTAAGTCTGAACACAAGAACATTATTGGAACTAAATGGGTGTTCAGAAACAAGCTTAGTGAACAAGGAGAAGTAATGAGAAACAAAGCCAGACTTGTTGCACAAGGCTACAGTCAACAAGAAGGCATTGATTACACTGAAACATTTGATCCAGTTGCAAGATTGGAAGCAATCAGGTTACTTCTTTCCTATGCAGTCAATCACAACATAATCTTGTATCAAATGGATGTTAAGAGTGCTTTTCTTAATGGTGTCATTTCTGTAGAAGTTTATGTCAAACAATGTAACACCCCGTTCTCCCAACATTAACAATTAACAAATTAAATCAGAGTTTTTCACCAAAACGGAATGCTACATTTTCATTCAAATAAAATTTCCAAATGAATAGATGAATAATTATTCTCCATAAAAATAGTCAATAAAAATTAACCTTCAAACTTCGCAGCGGATTTAATTTAAAACAGCAAAATAAGTCTTTGGCACGCAGGCCTCATCAAGGGTTTCATAACTCAAAACAATACGTAAGGAAAGAGAAACAAGTAATAAGAATTCCCATCCCGTTACGTATCAGAGCCCTAAGACACTTTTAGCCGACATCTCTACTAATCTTCGTTACCTGCACTTGCCCACAAGGCGGCAATTCCAGCAGAAGGGGTGAGATTCACAAACAACAAAAGATATTATAATTCATCAATTAAATTCAACAACAACAGTTTAATGAATAATCAACTATCAATTTATAATTTAA
The DNA here is from genome assembly GCA_946800305.1 of Medicago arabica. NCBI lineage: Eukaryota > Viridiplantae > Streptophyta > Magnoliopsida > Fabales > Fabaceae > Medicago > Medicago arabica. Next base: position 17,987,211 of record OX326964.1, read on the forward strand.
ACAATTCAACAACATCATCAACAACGACACCGACAACTCAACTAACAACAACAATGACGACAACAACTACAACGACAACAATGCGACTAATGCAAATGCATGTGGTACCATTTTACGCGCGTTGAATGCTAAGCATTCCGGGGCATAAGCCCCCAACGGTTGAATGAAATAAAATTCCAGGGCATAAGCCCTCAACGATTGAGTGATAAAACACTCCAGGGCATAAGCCCTCAACGGTTGAGTGAAAACACTCCAGGGCATGAGCCCTCAACAAGGTATGAGTATGAAATGGACTCAATAGTGTATATCTACATACAACTCAACAACAGCGACGACAACCATAATATGCATAATTAACTATGACATAAGACTCCAACTTAATCAATAGGACACAACAAAGGGCACAACAAAGCCTCACAACAAAATTCAATCAATTGGGCATGGTACAGTATTACTCGTCGTGGCGAGCTACTTACTCGCCGTGGCGAGTTCAGGAATTTGAGCTACTCGCTATGGCGAGTTGGGGGCGAGCTCAAGGCGAGCGAAAGTGGTTGCTCTCGACATTTTTGACATTTTTCACCTAAAATCTTCATTTTTAAGTTCCCAAAACCCAAATTTGATTCTGTAAAAAGGTGCCATTCATCCCTAAACATATTAAGGCACTCAAATTGATATAAAAATTGGCCCAAAAACCTCATTAAGACAATTAACGACTTTTTAATCAAGCAGCTCGCCGTGGCGAGTGCATCTGCTCGCTGTGGCGAGCTATGGGGTTTCACTGCTCGCCTGGCGAGTTGGTCTGCTCGCTGTGGCGAGCTACACAGGCATTGCTCGCCTGGCAAGTGGGTTTGCTCGCCGTGGCGAGCGGCGATTGACAGGTGCTCTGATATGTAACGGGATGGGAACCTTTATAACTATTTTCTATTCCTTGCGTATTGATTATGATTTAATGTTATTAAGTTTCAGTTGAATTTTATGTTGAGAAGTTTTGATGAGGCCTGCGTGCCAAAACTATTTTGTTAACTTGAATTTTTATCCGCTGCGAAGTTTTGAACCTTTTATGATTGTTATTCTAAAGGATAAATCGTTATTTATTCTATTTTGAGATTTTTAGAAATGTAGCATTCCGTCTGTTGAGAAACTCTGATTATTTATTAAGAAATTTTTGCTTTGGGAAAACGGGGTGTTACAATTGGTATCAGAGCAGGTCGGTCCGTCCGGCCAAGTAGATTGAGTCGTTTGAGTCGAGTCTTAGTTTAATTCTGTTTTGGATTTCCCTAACCTGTTCTCGTTATGTAGTGATCTGGAAGAAATGATGCTGCTCTTGCTGCTGCATTACAAGCAATGGCTCAAGCTGTGGGTCAACAACAAAATGCTGGCGGTAATGATGTAGTGAGAATGTTGGAAACTTTTCTGAGGAATCATCCACCTACCTTTAAGGGAAGATATGACCCTGATGGCACTTAGACATGGCTCAAGGAGGTCGAGAGGATCTTTAGAGTTATGCAATGTACGGACATTCAGATGGTGCGCTTTGGCACGCACATGCTGGCAGAAGAAGCTGATGACTGATGGGTGAGTGTCCAACCCGTCTTAGAGAATGGAGGTGCTGCTGTTACATGGGCTGTGTTCAGGAGAGAGTTCTTGAACCGTTACTTTCCGGAAGATGTTCGCGGGAAGAAGGAGATCGAGTTCCTTGAACTAAAAAAGGGGAACATGTCGGTGACTGAGTATGCTGCTAAGTTTGTGGAGCTGGCTAAATTTTATCCACATTATACTATTGAGACTGCTGAGTTTTCTAAGTGCATCAAGTTTGAGAATGGCTTACGTGCTGATATTCAGAGGGAAATTGGTTACCAGAAGATACGTAACTTTTCTGAACGGTAAATTTTCTAAGCCCTATAGTGCCCCTGCTGATAAGGGAAAACAGAGAGTTAATGATGAGAGGAGACCTCAGAAGAAAGATGCTCCTGCTGAGATCGTCGGCTATAAGTGTGGTGAAAAGGGCCACAAGAGTAATGCTTGTACTGGAGATGTGAAGCGGTGTTACCGTTGCGGTAAGAAAGGACATGGTACTTCGGCATGCAAATATGATGATGTTGTGTGCTTTAACTGCATTGAAGAAGGTCACATTGGTTCGCAATGCAAGAAGCCTAAGAAGACTCAGACTCTTGGGAGAGTTTTTGCTTTGACTGGCACTCAGACAGAGAATGAGGATCGTTTGATCAGAGGTACTTGTTATTTTGATAGTACTCCTTTAATTGCTATTATTGATAGTGGTGCTACGCATTGTTTTATTGCTTTTGATTGTGCTTCTGAGTTGGGTCTTAATATGTCAAATATGAATGGAGAAATGGTTGTCGAAACTCCAGCTAAGGGTTCGGTGACTACTTCTCTTGTGTGTTTAAGATGTCCTCTATCTATGTTTGATCGTGATTTTGAAATTAATTTGGTTTGTCTACCTTTGAGTGGTATGGATGTAATTCTGGGTATGAATTGGTTAGAGTACAATCATGTACATATTAATTGTTTTCGCAAGTCGGTGTATTTCTCTTCTGACGAAGAAGAAAGTGGAGCAAAATTTTTATCTACTAAACAGCTGAAGCAGTTAGAACGTGATGGAATGATGATGTTTTCCTTGATGGCATCTTTATCTATTGAGAACCAAACGATGATTGATAAGCAGAAAGTGGTATGCGATTTTCCAGAAGTCTTTCCCGATGAAATTCCTGATGTGCCTCCAGAAAGAGAAGTCGAATTTTACAATTGATCTTATTCCGGGAACGAAGCCTGTGTCTATGACACCTTATCGCATGTCAGCTTCTGAGTTGGCCGAGTTGAAGAAGCAGCTGGAAGATTTACTTGACAAGAAATTTGTTAGACCAAGTGTATCACCTTGGGGAGCGCCAATATTACTAGTGAAGAAGAAAGACGGTAGTATGAGGTTGTGCATTGATTACCGACAGTTGAATAAAGTAACTATAAAGAATAGGTATCCACTTCCAAGAATCGACGACTTGATGGATCAGTTAGTGGGTGCACGTGTATTTAGCAAGATTGATTTGAGATCGGGTTATCACCAGATTAAAGTGAAGGATGAAGATATGCATAAGACAGCCTTTAGAACACGTTATGGACATTATGAGTATAAAAGGATGCCTTTCGGTGTTACGAATGCACCTGGTGTGTTTATGGAATATATGAATCGCATCTTCCATGCATTTTTGGATCGTTTCGTGCTAGTATTCATTGATGATATTTTAATTTACTCCAAGTCTGAGGAAGAACATGCTGAACATTTGAGAATAGTATTGCAAGTGCTGAAAGAGAAGAAACTTTATGCTAAATTGTCGAAGTGTGAATTCTGGTTGAACGAGGTGAGTTTTCTTGGACATGTCATTTCTGGTAATGGTATTGCAGTTGATCTGTCTAAAGTTGATGCAGTATCGCAATGGGAGACTCCTAAGTTGGTTACAGAAATTAGGAGCTTTTTGGGATTAGCTAGTTATTATAGAAGGTTTATAGAAGGATTTTCTAAGTTGGCACTTCCGTTAACACAGTTGACTTGCAAAGGTAAAGCATTTGTGTGGGATGTTCACTGTGAGAATAGTTTTAACGAATTGAAGAAGCGTTTGACGACGGCTCCAGTCTTGATTTTGCCGAAGTCCGATGAACCTTTTGTGGTATATTGCGATGCGTCCAAGTTGGGTTTAGGTGGTGTGCTTATGCAAGATGGTAAAGTGGTTGCTTATGCATCAAGACAGTTGAGAATCCATGAACGAAATTATCCTACTCATGATCTTGAATTAGCTGCAGTGGTATTTGTGCTTAAGACATGGAGACATTACTTGTATGGTTCGAGATTTGAAGTGTTCAGTGATCACAAGAGCTTGAAGTATTTGTTTGATCAGAAGGAGTTGAATATGAGACAGTGAAGGTGGCTTGAGTTGTTGAAGGATTATGACTTTGGTTTGAATTATCATCCGGGTAAAGCTAATGTTGTTGCAGATGCCTTAAGTAGGAAGACTTTACATATGTCCGCTATGATGGCTAAAGAGTTTGAGTTGCTGGAACAGTTTAGAGATTTGAGTTTAGTTTGTGAATGGTTACCTTATAGCGTAAAGTTGGGAATGCTGAAAATTGATAATGAATTCTTGAAAAGTATTAAAGCAACGCAGAAATTGGATGTTAAGTTTGTGGACTTGTTGGTTGCGAGTAATCAGACTGAAGAGAGTGACTTTAAGGTCGATGATCAAGGTGTGTTGAGGTTTCGTGGTAGGATTTGTATTCCAGATGATGACGAGATGAAGAAAATGATTCTTGAAGAGAGTCGTAGAAGTAGCATGAGTATTCACCCGGGAGCTACGAAAATGTACCATGATTTGAAGAAGTTGTTTTGGTGGTTTGGATTGAAACGTGATGTGGCACAATTTGTGTATTCTTGTTTGATTTGTCAGAAGTCCAAAGTGGAACATCAGAAACCTGTTGGATTGATGACACCTTTAGATGTGCCCGAGTGGAAATGGGATAGTATATCCATGGATTTTGTGATGAGCTTGCCGAATACACCTAAAGGGAATGACGCCATTCGGGTGATTGTTGATAGATTGACGAAGTCGGCTCATTTTATTCCGATTAACATCAGTTTTCCTATAGCTCAATTGGCGGAGATTTATATTTGAGAAATAGTGAAGCTGCATGGTGTTCCTTCGAGCATCGTATCAGATAGAGACCCGAGGTTTACTTCTAGATTTTGGAAAAGTTTTCAAGAGGCTTTAGGTTCTAAGTTGAAGATGAGTTCGGCGTATCATCCGCAGACAGATGGTCAGTCGGAAAGAACGATTCAGTCATTAGAAGATTTGCTGAGAGTTTGTGTACTTGAGCGAGGAGGAACTTGGGATAGTCATCTTCCGATAGAGTTCACGTACAATAACAGTTACCATTCTAGTATCGGAATGGCACCTTTCGAGGCCTTGTATGGTCGGAGATGTAGAACTCCGTTGTGTTGGTTTGAGTCAGGTGAGAGTGTGGTTTTAGGACCAGAAATTGTTCAACAGACTACAGAGAAGGTAAAAATGATTCAAGAAAAGATGAAGGCGTCGCAGAGTCGACAAAAGAGTTCTCATGATAAGCGTAGGAAAGACCTTGAGTTCCAAGAGGGAGATCACGTATTCCTAAGAGTTACTCCCATGACCGGTGTGGGTCGTGCATTGAAGTCAAAGAAGTTAACTCCGAAGTTTATTGGTCCGTATCAGATATTAGAGAGGATTGGAACGGTGGCGTATCGAGTAGGTTTACCGCCGCACCTTTCGAATTTGCATGATGTGTTTCTTGTGTCGCAACTTCGGAAGTATGTTCCGGATCCATCACATGTGATTCAAAGGGATGATGTGCAAGTTAGAGATAACCTGACGGTTGAGACCTTACCAGTGAGGATCGAAGGCCGTGAAGTGAAGAGGTTGAGAGGCAAGGAGATACCCCTTGTGAAAGTCGTTTGGGACGGAACAACTGGTGAAAGCTTGACATGGGAGCTAGAGAGTAAGATGCTGGAGTCTTATCCAGAGTTGTTTGCTTAAGGTAAATTTTCGAGGACGAAAATCTTATAAGTTGGGGGGAGTTGTAACGCCCGTTTTGATTATTTAAATTATTTTTAGAGTATAGAGAATATTTATTTGATGTTGTGTGAATTAAGTGGGTTATATGATTTATGTGATTTTATGAGGTGTTGTGACTTATTTTATTGTTTAATAAAATAAGATTTGAAAATAAAATAAATATTTAAGTTGTGGGGTTGTTTTAGAATTAGACAGAGTTGTGAGGGAATAAGTGAAATAAGATAAATTAGTTAGAAAACATAAAAAGGGGAAAACTTAGGTTTAGAAACTGTCAGAACGTACAATTCAGAATTTGGGAGAAAAAAGGAGAAAACAGAAAAGAAGAACCAGAGAGGCTGCTGCTCAATTTTCTTAAGGTAAGGGTGAGCCTAGCATTACAATTTCATTAAAACTAGTAATTCATGATTATAATTAACGGATTATAGGGTTAGTTCATGAGAAATTAGAAACTAAGAATTAGGTCAAAAAGTGATGAATTGATGATTAGATGATGAGAAACTGTACCAATGTTGTAGAAAACTGTTTACAGACCATAGGGTAACCCTTAAACATCATTATAGTCGAAATTGGGGAGGAACATGATAAAAATTGGGGTTTTGGGTGAAAATTGTCGTAACCCCGTAACTGTACTGTCATCGCTCGCCACAGCAAGTAATCAACTCGCCACGGCGAGTGCTCTTCAACAGCTCGCAAGGCGAGAAACCCACTCGCCATAGCGAGTACTGCCTTAGAAGTCCGCGAGGCGAGCAATCCCATTCGCCGTAGCGAGTAACCCCCTTGATGGCTCGCAAGGCGAGCAGTTCAACTCGCCATAGCGAGTGACCTCTGTTGGCTCGCAAGGCGAGCAGCCCAACTCGCCATAGCGAGCAGTATTGTACCCAACGACCTCTTAGAATTATGCGACTCTTGTCGCACGAGTTATTGTGAGATGACCCCTGAGATAGAACTAAGTACTACTGCAATGTTAGAGACGACCTATAGAGCTGTTAATTAATGTTTGATTTTGTTAGTAGTGACATATACAATTATGTATGCTTCCTTTGAATTGTAAGAGATAAATTATGTGATAGTCTATGATATTATTCTGCATTGAGATGTTTGATGTTCTGCCATGATGCCATTTGTTATTGATTAAAAGTTGCATGTGTCATTCTAAGATTTATGAGTTGTAATCCAAATTATTGGACTTTATTTGAGATGTCTAAGGTTTAAGAAGTTGAGTCCATGCATAAACATTCAGAGACGAGGGCTCATGCCCTAGGAGCTTTTGCTCAACAGAGACGAAAGCTTATGCTCTAGGAGTATTTTTATGCTCAACAGCGACGAGGGCTTATGCCCTAGGAGTATATTTATACTCAATAGTGACGAGGGCTTATGCCCTAGATTGGTACCACATGCATGTATAAGATGTCTAGGTTGCATAAGTCGAGTTGAAGTTGCATTGTCGAGTCAGACTAATAAGTTGAACTATGATGCTGAGTTACGATGATGATTCTGAAGTTGATTAAAGATGTTATATGATTATTATTATGAATGTATCTGACGTATATGTTGTTAAATGTAATTATTGAATTATATGTTTAATGCCTTGGTTTTGTGAATCTCACCCCTTCTGCTTGGAAATGTTGCTCTTCATATGAGTAACTTGCAGGTGATTAAGCTTTAGCTGCTGTTTGCTGTTGTGAGTGGCTACCCTCAATGTGTCCTTAGGTGCTCTGATACGTAACGGTATGGGAACCTTTATAACTATTTTCTATTCCTTGCGTATTGATTATGATTTAATGTTATTAAGTTTCAAATGAATTTTATGTTGAGAAGTTTTGATGAGGCCTGCGTGCCAAAACTATTTTGTTAACTTGAATTTTTATCCGCTGCGAAGTTTTGAACCTTTTATGATTGTTATTCTACGAAGGATAAATCGTTATTTATTCTATTTTGAGGTTTTTAGAAATGTAGCATTCCGTCTGTTGAGAAACTCTGATTATTTATTAAGAAATTTTTGCTTTGGGAAAACGGGGTGTTACACCATTTACATGCCAGTTTGGACAACATGCAAGTTTGGACTCCACTTATCAGCACCCTTCTATCCCCATGCCAGTTTACACCATCAGAGACTGAGAAATTGGCATAATATCAGCTAATCAAAAGATGGCCAAAAGTTAGGGGGTCAAAATATCCATTTTTTTTAAAGGGGGGCAAAATCGCAACTTTTTGAAACATAGGGGGTGAAAAGTGAATTTAAGCCTAATATTTAATAGTGTGGAGGTATAGGATGTGGGTCTCTTGGAGGTAACAACCTAGTTGGGATGTTTGATTTCCCCTTGATGATGGTCCTTTCTCTTAATTTATCAAAAAAAATAGCAACACCTTATGATGAATTTATGAAGTGTTTCAATTGGATACGAGTAGAATAACTTGAGTCCATGATTATAGAGATATAAATATCGTCCTTGAGGTAAATCTTTGTTTGCCAAAATGCAATCTTTATTCTATGTCAATACAATTTTTTTATTTTTTGCAAAAGCTAAGTTTATAATTAAATAACTCAAATCAGTGATGGATAATTCAAATATTGAAGTAATATAATTTAAATTTAAGGTGAGTTAAACTGAATTTAATTTATTTTCAAGTTAACAATTGTTAATAATATGTATTATTTATTGACTTTTTTAAGTATTATGGTTAATAATATTTTTTTACTAAAAACTATTGTCTAAAAAAGCTTGAGTATTAAATTTTATAATTTTTACTTCATTTAATGGATTGTAAGTAGGAAATAATTTTGAATAATGTGTAAGGATGAGTATAATTAAAATAACCGAGATAAAAATTTCTATAAGATCAAATGTAACACCCTGTTTTCCTAACATAAAAATTTCATAAATAAAATCAGAGTTTTCATATAACGGAATGCTACATTTTCTTTCAATAAAATCTTCAAATGAATAAATAACTATTTATTCTTCATAAAAAGTAGTCAATGAAAATTAACCTTCAAACTTCGCAGCAGAATTAATTCAAATCAACAAAATTAAACTTTGGCACACAGGCCTCATCAAAAGTTTCATAATTCAAAAACAATACGTAAGGAAAGAGAAACAAATAATAAGATCCCCATCCCGTTACGTATCAGAGCCCTAGGACACTTTGAGCCGACATCTCTACTAATATTCGTTACCTGCAAGTTACCCATAGGAAAAACAACATTTCCAAGTAGAAGGGGTGAGATTCACAAACAACAATAGATATTATAATTCATCAATTAAATTCAACAACAAGAATACATTGTTAATCAACTGTCAATTTATATTTAAGACAAAACAACAACAACATTACCAAGCTACGACATCGACGACCCAACCAACAACAACAACAACGACAATAACGACAACGACAACAACAACGACAACAATGCGATTAATGCAAATGCACGTGGTACCATTTTACGCGCGTTGAATGCTAAGCATTCCGGGGCATAAGCCCCCGACTGTTTGAATGAAATAACATTCCAGGGCATAATCCCTCAACGATTGAGTGATAAACACTCCAGGGCATAAGCCCTCAACGGTTGAGTGAAAACACTCCAGGGCATGAGCCCTCAACAAAGTATGAGTATGAACAGACTCACTAGTGTATATCTGCATACAACTCGACAACAGCAACGACAACTACAATATGCATAATCAACTATGACATAAGACTCCAACTTAATCGACAGGACACAACAAAAGGGTACAACAAAGTCTCACAGCGAAATTCAACCATTTAGGCAAGCTACAGTACTACTCGCCGTGGCGAGCTACATTACTCGCCGTGGCGAGTTCAGGAAAATGAGCTACTCGCTATGGCGAGTTGGGGCGAGCTCAAGGCGAGCAAATCTGGGTGCTCTCGGCATTTTTGACATTTTTCACCTAAAATCGTCTTTTTTAAGTCCCTAAAACCCAAATTTGATTCTGTAATAAGGTGTCATTCATTCCTAAATATATTAAGGCACTCAAGTTGATATAAAAATTGGCCTAAAAGCATCATTAAGACAATTAACACTTTTTAATTTAAGCAACTCGCCGTGGCGAGTGCATTTGCTCGCTGTGGCGAGCCATATAGGTTCACTTGCTCACCTTGCGAGTGGGACTGCTCGTTGTGGCGAGCTACACAGGCTTGCTCGCCTAGCGAGTGGGACTGCTCGCCGTGGCGAGTGGCGACTGACAGAACTACGAACTGTACGAACATACTTCTCCTTTTCAACCCCAAACCCCATTTTCAACACCTAAAAACTCAATTTTGATGAATTGCATTACTTCTATACAATCTAACATCAGAACAGCAATAAACAACAACATTTTCATGAATTCATCAAGTTATTAGCATCAATTCATCTTTAACCAAATTCAATTCATCAACCCTAACAACACAACCTTAATCAACAAATTATAAGACCTAAAATTGAGAGTTAGTCTCACCCTTACCTTAGATTATCTTCCTGAATTCAAAGTTGTGTTCTTTTCTCTTCCTACTTCTTCTCTCTTGTTCTAGGTTTTTCTCCCTTTTCTCTTTTTCTCTCTGTTTCTACGTGAAAGCTGTTTTCTGACTTTCCCTTCCTTCTAACTCCTATTAATTCTAATTAATTCCCACTTATTTCTAATTAACTCCTATTAAAATATTATTCAATTCATTTTAATCCCCAACTTTCTAATAATTATAGTTTCTCACCTATTTTAATTTAAACATTAAAATAATCATATAATAAAATACATCACACCATAAAATCAACATAAATTATTTAAAATCATATAAACTTATTAAAATCAACTGAAATTAAATAAATAACAACTAGGGCGTTACAACTCTCCCCAACTTAAGGAATTCCGTCCTCGAAATATTACCTCAAGCAAACAACTCAGGATATGACTCCTGCATCTTACTTTCCAGCTCCCATGTTAAGCTTTCACCAGTCACTCCACCCCAGACAACTCTCACCAGAGGTATCTCCTTGCCTCTCAACTTCTTCACCTTACGATCATCAATTTTCAACGGTAAAGTCTCCACCGTAAGGTTGTCTCTAACTTGCACGTCATCCCTTGGTATAACATGCGAAGGATCCGCTACGTACTTCCGCAGCTGCGACACATGAAACACATCATGCAGATTCGAAAGATGTGGTGGCAAACCTATTCGATATGCCACTGGCCCAATCCTCTCTGATATCTGATAAGGACCAATAAACTTTGGAGTCAACTTCTTAGACTTCAACGCACGACCTACACCTGTCATAGGAGTGACTCTCAAGAACACATGATCACCCTCTTGAAATACAAGTTCCTTTCTACGCTTCTCATGGTAACTCTTTTGCCGACTCTGCGACGCTTTCATTTGCTCTCTTATCAATTTGACTTTCTCTGTAGTCTATTGAACAATATCTGGTCCCAACACAACACTTTCACCAGTCTCAAACCAACACAACGAAGTTCTACACCTCCGACCATACAAAGCTTCGAATGGTGCCATACCAATACTCGAATGGTAACTGTTGTTGTACGTGAACTCGATCAACGGTAGATGACTATCCCAAGCTCCACCTTGCTCAAGTACACACACTCTTAGCAAATCTTCCAACGACTGAATCGTCCTCTCCGACTGACCATCTGCTTGAGGATGATAAGCCGAACTCAAATTCAACTTTGAACCCAAAGCCTCCTGCAAACTCTTCCAAAACCTTGAAGTAAACCTCAGATCTCTATCCGACGCAATACTTGATGGAACACCATGCAACTTCACAATACTATGAATGTAAATCTCCGCCAACTGAGCTACCGGATAATTGATATTGATCGGAATAAAATGCGCATACTTTGTCAACCTGTCAACAACTACCGAAATGGCACCATGCCCCCTCGGAGTATTCGGTAAACTCGTTACAAAGTCCATGGATATGCTATCCCACTTCCACTCTGGCACATCTAATGGTGTCAACAACCCTGCAGGCTTCTGATGTTCAACTTTAGATTTCTGACAAGTCAAACAAGCATAAACAAATTGCACGACATCTCGCTTCAATCCAGACCACCAAAACAATTTCTTCAAGTCATGATACATCTTCGTAGCTCCCGGATGAATACTTAAGCTACTCCTGTGACTTTCTTCTAAAATCAACTTTTTCAACTCATCATTATCAGGAATATAAATTATGCCTCGGAATCTTAACACACCCTGATCATCCACCTGGAAATCACTATCTTCCGCTTCGTTACTAGCAACCATCAAGTCTACAAACTTAACATCAGCTTCCTGTGCTTCCTTGATACTGTTCAAGAATTCATTATTGATCTTCAACATACCCAACTGCACGCTCTGAGGTGCCAATTCACAAACTAGGCTCAAGTCTCTAAATTGCTCAAGCAACTCGAATTCTTTTATCATCATAGCATACATGTGCAACGTCTTTCTGCTCAAGGCATCTGCAACCACATTGGCTTTACCCGGGTGGTAATTCAAACTAAAATCATAGTCCTTCAACAACACAAGCCACCTTCTCTGCCTCATATTCAACTCCTTTTGATCAAACAAATATTTCAAACTTTTATGATCACTAAACACCTCAAATCTGGAACCGTACAAATAATGCCTCCAAATTTTCAACACAAAAACCACAGCAGCCAACTCTAAATCATGTGTAGGATAGTTCTTCTCATGTATTCTCAACTGTCTCGAAGCATAAGATACCACCTTACCATCCTGCATAAGCACACCACCTAAGCCCAACTTAGACGCATCACAATAAACAACAAAATGTTCGTCTGACTTCGGTAAAAATAAAATTGGAGCAGTCGTCAACCGTTGCTTCAACTCATTGAAACTATTCTCACACTTAGTATCCCACACAAAAGCTTTACCCTTATAGGTCAACTGAGTCAAAGGAAGTGCCAACTTCGAAAATCCTTCGATAAATCTGCGGTAATAGCCTGCTAAACCCATAAAACTTCTAATCTCTGTAACTGACTTCGGAGTCTCCCATTGTGATACCGCTTCAACTTTCGACGGGTCAACCGCATCACCACTACCAGAAATAATATGGCCAAGAAAACTTACTTCACTTAACCAGAACTCACATTTTGACAATTTGGCATACAACTTCTTCTCTTTCAACACTTGCAAAACAATCTTCAAATACTCTACATGCTCTTCTTCAGTCTTAGAATAAATCAGAATATCATCAATAAACACAACTACAAATCTGTCCAGAAAGTCATGGAAAATTCTGTTCATATACTCCATAAATACACCAGGTGCATTAGTAACACCGAAAGGCATCACTTTATATTCCTTACGTATTGTTTTATGAACATGTTGATGAACTAAATTTATGAGATTTTTGTGTTGAGGCCTTTGTGCCAAAGATTGTTTTGTAAAGTTAAAATATTTCCGCTGCGATGTATTAAAGGATTTTCTTTATTCCATTTATGATTTTATGAAAAGAAGTGTGACATTCCGTTTACGTTGAAAAACTCTGATTAATCTATGTTATTTTAAAGTTGGAAAAACAGGGTGTTACACACACTCTGAGGTGCCAACTCACATACTAGACTCAAGTCTCTAAATTGTTCAAGCAACTTAAATTCTTTTATCATCATAGCAGACATGTGCAACGTCTTTCTGCTCAAGGCATCTGCAATCACATTGGCTTTACCCGGGTGGTAATTCAAACTAAAATCATAGTCCTTCAACAACTCAAGCCACCTTCTCTGCCTCATATTCAACTCCTTTTGATCAAATAAATATTTCAAACTTTTATGATCACTAAACACCTCAAATCTGGAACCATACAAATAATGCCTCCAAATTTTCAACACAAAAACCACAGCAGCCAACTCTAAATCATGTGTAGGATAGTTCTTCTCATGTATTCTCAACTGTCTCGAAGCATAAGATACCACCTTACCATCCTGCATAAGCACACCACCTAAGCCCAACTTAGACGCATCACAATAAACAACAAAAGGTTCATCTGGCTTCGGTAGAATCAAAATCGGAGCTGTCGTCAACCGTTGCTTTAACTCATTGAAACTACTCTCACACTGAGTATCCCACACAAAATCTTTACATTTACAGGTCAACTGAGTCAATGGAAGTGCCAACTTTGAAAACCCTTCGATAAATCTGCGGTAATAACCTGCTAAACCCAGAAAACTTCTATTCTCTGTGAATGACTTCAGAGTCTCCCAATTTGATACCGCTTCAACCTTCGACGGGTTAACCGCAATACCACTACCAGAAATAATATGGCCAAGAAAACTTACTTCACTTAACCAGAACTCACATTTCGACAACTTGGCATACAACTTCTTTTCTTTCAACACTTGCAATACAATCTTTAAATGTTATGTATGCTCTTCTTCAGTCTTGGAATAAATTAGGATATCATCAATAAACACAACTACAAATTTGTCCAGAAAGTCATGGAAAATTTTGTTCATATACTCCATAAATACACCAGGTGCATTAGTAACACCGAAAGGCATCATTTTATATTCATAGTGACCATATCGCGTCCTGAACGCCGTCTTCTGCATATCTTCATCCTTCACCTTAATTTGACAGTAACCTGATCTCAAATCAATTTTACTAAACACATGAGCACCCACTAACTGATCCATCAAGTCATCAATTCTCGGAAATGGATACCTATTCTTTATCGTCACTTTATTCAGCTGATGGTAATCTATACAAAGCCTCATGCTACCATCCTTCTTGTTAACCAATAATACCGGCGCTCCCCAAGGTGAAACACTCGGTCTTACAAATTTCTTGTCAAGTAAATCCTCCAGCTGCTTCTTCAATTCTGCCAACTCAGCTGCTAACATACGGTAAGGAGCCATCGACACGGGCTTCGTACCCGGAACAAGATCGATTGAAAATTCAACTTCCCTTTCTGGCGGTACATCAGGAATCTCATCAGGAAAAACTTCCAGAAATCCATTCACAGCTGGTAGGCTATCAATCACCACTTGATTCTCCACTGACAAATACGCTATCAAGGAAAAACATCAGAATCCCGTCGCGCTCTACCTGCTTCAGCTGCTTAGTAGTCAAGAAATCAACTCCACTCTCTTCTTCAGCGGAAGAGAAACGTACCGTCTTACTAAAACAATGGATGAGAACATGGTTATACTCTAATCAGTTCATCCCAAGGATTACATCCATACCCGTCAACGGTAAACATACAAGATCAACTTCAAAATCTCTACCAAACACAGACAGTGGACATCTTAAACAAACAAGAGAGGTAGTTACTGAACCCTTAGTTGGAGTTTCAACAATCATTTCTCCACCCATATTAGACATAGTAAGGCCCAACTTAGAAGGACAACTAATAGCAATAAAACAATGTGTAGCACCAGTATCAATAATAGCAATTAAACGAGTACTATCAAAATAACAAGTACCTCTGATAAGTCGATCCTCATTGTCCGTCTGTGTACTAGACAATGCAAACACTTTTCCACTATTCTGAGCCTTCTTAGGCTTTCTGCACTGAGAACTAATATGACCCTCTTCATCACAATTGAAACAAACAATATCACCACGTTTGCATTCAGCTATTGTATGTCCTTTCTTCCCACACCGGAAGCATTTCTTCTCATCACGGTGGCAAGCATTACTCTTGTGGCCTTTCTCACCACAGTTATAGCAGACAACCTCAGCAGGAGTCTCATTCTTCCTGGGCCTTCTCTCATCATTCACCCGTTGTTTACCCTTATCAGCAGGAGCACTGTAAGGCTTAGGACAACTCTACTGACTCTTACTTTTTCTTTCATTAATCACCTTGTAGTGAGCTTTCGTATCCTCTTCGTAGATTCTGCAGCTACTTACTAAATCAGAAAAGTTGCGGATCTTCTGATAACCAATGGCCCGCTTAATCTCAGCACGCAGACCATTCTCGAACTTGATACACTTAGAGAACATAGCAGTCTCAGGAGTGTAATGCGGGTAAAACTTTGCCAACTCAACAAACTTGGCAGCATACTCCGTTACATACATGTCACCTTGCTTCAGTTCCAGGAATTCGATTTCCTTCTTACCTCAGACATCTTCCGGGAAATACCTGTTCAGAAACTCTCTTCTGAACACAGCCCAAGTGATCGCAGCTCCTCTATTCCCTAGAACTGGTTGCACACTCACCCACCAATCATCAGCCTCCTCAGCCAGCATGTGTGTGCCAAAGCGCACCATTTGAACATCAGTGCATTGCATAACCCTAAAGATTCTTTCAACTTCTTTCAACCATGTCTGCGCTCCATCAGGGTCATTCATGCCCTTGAAAGTTGGTGGATGGTTCCTCAAAAAGGTTTCCAGCATGCGAACACCGTCGTTACCACTAGCATTGTTCTGTTCACCCACAACTTGAGCCATCGCTTGCAAAGCGGCAGCAAGTGCAACATCGTTCCTTCCAGCCATTTCGAAAATCTACACAACGTAAAAAAATTAGGACAACAACAGACAGTATAAAGCTGTCACACAACACTACTAGGCTCGACGCGACTCAACTACTTGGCCGGACAGACCGACCTGCTGTAACACCCCAAATTTCCAACATAAAAATTCATACATAATTATCAGAGTATAACACAAATGGGATGTCACACATCATAAAAATCCTTAAAATAAAAAGAATAATAATTCTTTATCCTTCAAAATTCATTAACATAAATCTTTTCAAAAACTTTGCAGCGGAATCATAATTCAAAAATCCTTAAAGGAATTAGTTCTTGGCACAAAGGCCTCACATGCATCTCGAAAATTCAAAGATAGATCGTAGACATCATAATTAGTTCAACATGATACATAAGGAATAGAATTCAATAAAACCCCATCCCGTTACATATCAGAGCATTTCCTACGACACCACAAGGACCTTTCACATCGTCGTACCTAAGCTTGATCACCTGCACTTGCCCACAAGGCGGCAATTCCAACAGAAGGGGTGAGATTTCACAAACAATAATAATGAGCATATAATTCATCAAATGCATTTAACAACATAGACATCATCAATTAATAATAATAATTCTTCCTATAGTACTTCTTTAACAACTCATAAGCAACATCATGTAATCATCATAACAACATCACTTAGTAATACTAATAACCACGTAGTTCATCTTTAATAATACTTCATATAACAATATAAACAACATAAACAACAATCAACTTCAAATCATTTTTAACGATACTTCGGATAAACAACATAAACAACAACATATAACTCTTCATTAACGATTCATTGATAATTATCAACTCGACAACTTAGACCACTCGACAACTTCGACATCGACTACGCAACTTCAACTCGACTATGCAACTTAGACATCTTATTCATGCATGTGGTACCAACCCAGGGCGTCAAGCCCTCAACGTAATAAGTATTAATATACTTCCAGGGCGTCAAGCCCTCATCGCAAATGAGCTAAAGCTCCAGGGCATCAAGCCCTCAACATGTAGAGTAAAAACTCACAGGGCATCAAGCCCCCAACTGAAATGAGTATGCATGGACTCAACATCATACAACTTACACAATATCGACAACTTATAAGACTCCAATACTTTGGAACAACCACTTACAACTCAGACAACTTAGACCAACACTTGCAATTTTAACGACATTGACGACAACAGTGGCAATGACAACGACAACGACTTCGCATCATAATATCATAATTCATCAGTCATAAACAATATCATATAACATCGTATTAACAACAACAATTCATCAATTATGAACAACATCATGAAACAACATATTCATCAACATATACACTCATGTAATAATTCATCAACCATGAACAACATCATGTAACATCTTATACATTCATATAATAATTCATCAACCATGAACAACATCATATAACATCATATTCATCAACATACACATTCTTATAATAATCCATTAATCATGGAAAAACATCATATATTATCATCAACATATACATTCATATAATAATTCACTAAAGCCTCCTTGGAGTATTTTCATCATAAATCAAACACCAAAAATCATTTTCAAGTCAAACCAAAGCCAACGGACAGCTAACACAATTATCTACAACTTTCATGTTTACACCAAAGGTCAATTCTGTACCTATCAATATCAGTTTTCATTTCAAATTCGGGAAAGGTTGTGCTGAAATTCATAAATATTCACGGTGACCTACGTGCAGTAATATGACCATAACTCAAGTTCTATAAATCATTTAGAAGTCAAACCAACGGTATAAAAATGCTAACATCCATACCTACAACTTCCGTGTTTACACCTAAGACCAATTCTGTACCTATCAATCCCAGTTTTCATTTCAAATTCGGGAATGGTTGTGCTGAAATTCATAAGTATTCACTGTGACCTACGTGCATTAATTTAACCATAACTCAAGTTCTATAAATCATTTAGAACTCAAACCAACGACATTAAAAAGCTAACATCCATACCTACAACTTTCGTGTTTACACATAAAGCTAATTCAAAACAGAAACAGGTGAAGAGTGAGTGTTTTTCCAGTTTTGGCTTTCAGAAAATCGGTGGCCGAATTCGCTTACGGGAAAGAACAGTTTTCACTCCAAAAACCCAATTTTTGATCCATTAATCACCCAAAATGATTTACAATGATGTTTACAGGTCAAATAGGCAATATAGAAATCAAAACAACATAGGAACATGCATCAAACAACACAATTCATCTCATTTTATCAATTAACATAAACTTTCTAACCCTAACTCAAGAACACAACAATTCATCAAATTTCAGAATTATATACTATGATTATTGAAGGAAATCCCACCCTTACCTTAGATTAGACTATCGGACTCTACGAGATTGCTCCTCTTCACAAGATTCTCCTTTTTCTCCCAAAACTGATTGTACATACTGTCTGTTCCTAAACCTAGGTTTTACCTTTTATACCTCTTCTATTTGTTTATCTTATTCCACTTATTCCCTCATAATTCTAACTAATTCAAAAACAGCCCCACAACTTAATATTCTATTTAAAAATATATATAAATTACTTCCATAACAAATATCAAATATATTTATAACAAATATATTTCTAAACAAAATAACAAACATATTTATAACAAATATATTTCTAAACAAAATAACAAACATATTATCACTTATCAAATATAAAATCATGTAAAAGTATTCAAATATTAACTAAAAATAATTAAATAAAACGGGGGCGTTACACCTGCTCCGATACCAATTGTAACACCTCGTTCTCCCAACGTCGAGATATTAAATAATGACAACTATATTTATATATCAGAGTAAATCAAACAACGGAGTGTCACGCTGCTTTTCAAAATTTCATAAATAGGAATAAACTATTTATTTTAAAACAACATAAAATTCTCATAACCTGCAGCGGAATAAATCTTCAAAATTATAATTCAACACAATTTCTGAAGGTGAGAAAAACACAAGAAGGGGGGGTTGAATTGTGTTTTCTTTTCGCAACTCTTGAAGAGTGAGAATCTAATTTCTTTAAACTCAGAGTCTGAATGAGATCAGAGTCTGATAGGAGATTAGGTTCTGATTGCAGCGGAATAATCAAGAGATAAAGAGAGAAGAGAGAACACAAGCAATTATACAGGTTCCTTCCACAAACCGGAAGTAGTCTTGTCCCCCTTGTTTTTCCAAGGAGAGTTCACTAAAATGTAATACCAAATTACAAGTTGCTCAAACACACAGTATGAGACTTCCTTGCTCAAGCACACAGGCGAGAGACTTCCTTGCTCAAAGACACAACTAAGAGACTTCCTTTGCTCAAGGACGCAGCCAAGAGACTTCTTTTGCTCAAGCACAAAAGCAAGAGACTTTTACACAATTACAGAAAATTGAATACAGTTGAAACACTTGATAACAATCAAAATGTGTTTCAATTACAACAAAGACAGACTCTGTTTAACACAAAAGACAGACTCTGTTTTTCTGTGAAACTTAGAGATTCTAGAATACTCAGTTTGTAAGAATCTAAGTTAATGATGTGCTTTTGATAAGACTCGGTTGAATACGAAAGCAGCGCAATGCAGTTTTTCTAAGTTGTAGAGTCCCACAATTCTTCAAGTCTTCTATCCTTTATATAGGCGTAGGAAAGAGACGTTGAGTCATCCAGCGCATCAGGATGATTTCTGAAGCTTGATCAATGACTGTTGATCTGTTGCTTGATTTGGTAATAGTCCTTCAATAGCATCATTTGAATTCCATTCCCTTTGAGGATTAATACCGGTAGACACAGTTGCCAAAACTGTACGAGGTAGTGGAGTAGTGGAAACAGAATTCGTACAACGTACTCTGTACTGGCCTGCAATCTTTGTCTTTGTGCTTCCCACGCTCAAGTTGACTTAGAAGCTAGCCGTTACTCCATTAGAGTTTCTTTGTGCATAGCAATGCAGTAGAGATCACTGTTAGCAGATTATCAAATTTGTGGCTTCAGACTCACTGTAGCACTATGCTTCTGATAATCTTCAGACTCTCTTGGTTCTCAGATTCTGATGGTCTTCAGACTCTGATACAGTCTTCAGACTCTCTTCGGTACAGTCTTCAGACTCTCTTCAGCACAGTCTTCAGACTCTCTTCGAAACAGTCTTCAGACTCTCTTTAGCACAGTCTTCAGACTCTCTTCGAAACAGTCTTCAGACTCTCTTCGAAACAGAATCACAAGCAACAAGCTTCTCTGGATTTATTGCTCTTTAACATTGTTCACACAGAATACTTTCTAAGATACAAATCTTAATTGATATCTTGCATACTTAAATAAATATTAGCAATATCCAATTGACAACTTTTTAATACATTGTTATCATCAAAACTCAAAACTTGGTATTGCTGAACACCTTTGTTCCAACAATCTCCCCCTTTTTGATGATGACAAACATTAGTATTTAAAAGGTCAATTGTTGTTAATCTAATTAACAAGTTGACTTAAAGGGTTCTGAGGTTTGTAAGCTCAGAGTCTATGGTTTGTAAGCTCTGACTCCACTTGAGTCTAATAGTTCTTAAGTTGAGGTTTGTAAGCTCATCTTGAGTTCTATCCAGGTTAATTAAATTGTCTTTCATAAGCAATCAAATTCATACTCAGAATATTTAGTAAATTGATTCTTAAACAGGGCTCAGAGTCTAACTAAGCACCTTTCGCAGATTTCCCTTTAACTTTTACGTATACATGCAATGTAAATAAAATAAAAACTCCTCCCTGACATAAATACCTTCCCTTCTCCCCCTTTTGTCATCAACAAAAAAAAAGTTCAGAACAGGTTCTTCCCCCTTTTTAAATGACTTAAGGTAAGGGTGTAAACATGTTTTAAGGAAGAATGAGATTCAGAGGGAAAACATAGAAAATTCAGAGCATAAAAAAAATTGAATGCAAAGTAGAATCAAAAACAACTTGTATAAAATTGAAACATAACGTAGTAAACAAGAATTACAAAAAAAATTAAGCAAGAAAAATGAAATTAAACTAAGGTTGGTTTTGTTTGGCAAGATGATCCATCAGTTTCTGGAGATCCTCTTGCTGTTTCTTTACCATCTCTTCCAGAGCCTCAGTTCTTTGCAAATGTGCTTCTCTTTCTTGTCTTGCTTCTTCTTGAATTCTATACATTTTCCTCTTCAAGGAATTGTAAGCCACTGATTCTCTAGGAATATACTGATCTTCATCAAAGAAGGATGTATCTCTTATCCTCAGAATAGAAGCATTTTCCAGAACTGCAACTTTCTCAGCACGCTTTACTTCTTCAACATGCTTGGCAGTAACAAGAGCTTGTTCCCTGGTAGCAGCCTTTTGAATTTTGGTGATAAAATCCAAAAACCCAGTCTTCACTGAAGAAAACTTGTCCTCATAGCTCACATTAAGTATTGGCATGGACCTTTGCTCAATAACTTCTTTGAGCTTATTGCATGAAGAAGCATAAAACTCATCAATCTTATTTGAATCAAATAAGTCACTTTGAGGTTCAGAGGTTGAGGGTAGAGAAGCTCTCAAAGCTAGAAAAGTTTCAAAAGAGAAATAGGTTATGGGGTCACAAAGTGGTTGAGAAACTCTTCTGGTCTTAGCTTTACAAGCTGTTACAGTTCCTGATACAATATCAGAGGCTTGTTCCAGATTTTCAGAAGCTGGTTCAACAACAGGTTCTGAAGGTTCAACAGAAGCTAAGGTCAGATTCTCTATAGGTTCAGGTACAGGGTCTGGTTTGGAAACGGATGAAGTAGCTTTTGTTGGTTTGGATTTTGCAGGGGTTTTTGGTAGTTCTCCTCCTAGATGTTTTTCAAGAGAATCTAGAGTGTCTGGAGAGTCTACGCAAATGGTTTCAGTTTGGGGGGATGGCTGTTTGGATTGAATGGTTGCTTCAGGCTTTTCAGAAGGTTGAATTACCTGAAGTGGTTTGAGAAATGAAGGTTGAGCAGGATGGTCAGCAGGAAGATTCATAGACACTGTGATTGTGTCTTGAAAAACTCTGTCCATAGTTGAATCAACATAATCAACTACTGCCTGGTCAAGCGGGCTATGGGATGATATGGGTTTGATTGGTGAGGTAGATGAATTTTTGAGAGATGGAAGAATTTGGCTCAAGGGTTTGTTGTCAGATTCTGAATCTGATTCTGACTCATGATTCAAAGAAGAAGATGAGCTAAATGCCACGTTGCCAGAGGTGCCAATGCCAGCTTCTGGAGAAGCATTATGATCAGACACAGTAGCTTCTGATAACTCAGCTTCTGCAGGTTCTGAAGGATTCTTCTGTTTAAGAGCAGAAGCAAGCAACTTAGTAGCTTCCTTGACAGTCTCTTCTTTCAACTCTTCAGCAATCAAATCTGCTGCCATAACCTTGCCAGCAGTGTGTTCATCCTCAATCACAGATACAGAAGTACCTATCTTCTGTGCTACATCCTTAGCCACAGGAATCACATCCACCTTTCTCTTCTTGATCTGACTCTCTTCACCTCCAGAGTCAGTGTCAAGGAAATCAGCAATATCTTGAGCTAACTTGTCATAGTCTCTGTCAGCTTTGCCTGTTATTGCTTTCTTCTCAGCTTTCTTAGCCTTCTTCTCATCTTTCTTAGCCTTCTTTCCATCCTTAATTTCACGAAGTGCAGAAGATGCAGAAGGAGAACCAATTGAAACTCCCGGAAGAGCAGAATATTTGATCTTTTTCTTGAGAGGCTCCTGCTTCTCTTCCTCTTCCTTGAGAACCACTTCCTTGGTCCTTTTTCCTTTGACCTGAAGAGGGCCTCCTCCAGCAGTCTCAGGAATAGCAGAATAGTTGATTATTCTACCAGTCTCCTTGAAGTAATCCACCACAAATCCAGCAAGAACTTCAGGATTATCTTCTTTGGATATGGGAAGGAAGTCCATCATCAAATCAGATTGTACATAGGATTCTCTCATATCATGCTTAGAGGGGTCGAATCTCTTGACAATCTTCATGTACTGTAGAGTCTTGCCATTGATGATTCTACCGGTCACAGTTCCTAGATGAATATCTGATACCACACCAGATTCTGATAAGACCTTCAAGAGGCCTCCTTGATACAGAATCTCAGATATTAATCTTCCAGAAGGAACTTGCCTCCTGGTTTCTGATTGACTCTTCTTGATGGCCCAACACATGTGGTGCATCACATATCTGGGGAAGTTGATCTTTATTTTGTTGATAAGAAAATAAAGAAGAACTTTGTGATCCATCTGACAAGCCCTGGCTACCACCTCTTCAGTGATAACTATTGGAATTCCCATCACAGCGGACCTTATTTCAAGACCATTGTACGGTCTTAAACCCATTTGGTCTCTGTTCTTTCCAACAAGCTTGGGGTTATTTGAGATTGCTACTGTTTCTTCCAAAGTAGCTTCAGCTTTGTCGTAGACTTCTGACCTAACCCAAAAATCTCTAACAAGCTCCTGATATGTTGGTCCATTCAACATACCAAAGTATCTCATCATTCCTTGTGATAAGAAATGAGGTGCAACGTCAACTCCATTACGACTGAGTGAACCAAAATCTACTGGAGATTCAACTTGAATATCCAGAGTCTCCTTGATGATGTTCATTGTTCTGGGTTTGATAACATAGGATCCTCCGGACTTGATTATAACACCAGATTGGATGAGATCACTTGCCATTAGGGTTTTCTAAGAGTTTGATTTGAGAACAAAAGAAGGTTTTGCAAAGTATTGAAAAACAAGAAATTTGTTCAGAGAGAAAATCAAAGAGTGAAAAGTGAAGTGAGTTGTGTGTGTTATGTATTTATAGAGAAAATGTTTGAAAACTGTTTGGAAAGAGTAGGGGACAAACAAACACAAACAATAAATACATATAGCATGCTGCCGTAAACGTATTGGGACAAAGCGAAGGTAACTTGTTTAACATAATGAAATCATTGCCCTTTTAGTTCTTACCCAATACAGACAGGCCACGTCTGAGAAACTGTAAAGTAACTGTCACCATAGTGGGGCAGGTGTTACTGAACTTAACAATCACGCTTCCACTAATACGAGCTTCTGAGAGTCTAAAGATTCCTCACCAGAGTCTGAATAATTTATCAGAAGCTTTCATCAGAGTCTCCAAAAGAGAGTCTGATTCCCAAATAGCTTCTGAATATTTTTCAGAGTCTGAATTCTGTTTTCAGAGGCGCATATTACTCAGAGACATAGCACATGTTCAAATTTTTCTTTATGAAATCAAATCTTTCAATAGTTAAGGGTTTAGTAAATATATCAGCCCATTGATGATCAGTATCAATGAATTGAATATCTAAAATTCCCTTTTGAACATAGTCTCTTATAAAATGATGTTTAATCTCAATATGCTTTGCTCTTGAATGCAGAATTGGATTCTTAGACAAACATATAGCTGCTGTATTATCACAATAAATTGGGATATGGTTTTCAGTTATTTGATAGTCCTCAAGCTGATGTTTCATCCAGAGTAGCTGTGTACAACAACTAGCAGCTGAGATGTATTCTGCTTCTGCTGTAGACAAAGCAATGGTTGCTTGCCTCTTGCTAGCCCAGGATATCAGATTATCTCCCAAGAATTGACAATTGCCACTGGTAGATTTTCTTTCAATCCTGTCTCCAGCATAGTCAGCATCACAGAATCCATCTAGCTTGTAGTCAGAGGATTTCTTGTAAAGAAGTCCAAGATTGGTTGTTCCTTTCAGATATCTAAAGATTCTCTTAACAGCAGTTAAGTGAGATTCTCTAGGATCTGATTGAAACCTTGCACACAAACATACACTGTACAAAATATCTGGTTTGGATGCAGTTAGGTATAACAAAGAACCAATCATACCTCTATACAGCTTCTGATCAACTTTGGTCCCTTGATCTTCTTTGCTCAGAGTGCAGGTTGGATGCATTGGAGTATTCATTTCTTTACAGTCCTCAAGATTGAACTTCTTCAGAAGGTCTTTCGTATACTTGGACTGATGAACGTAGACTCCATCTTTGCATTGGTTGATTTGAATTCCAAGAAAGAACTTCAATTCTCCCATCATGCTCATTTCAAATTCATCCTGCATAACTTTCAAAAACTCTTTGCAAAGTGAACTATTTGTAGAACCAAAGATAATATCATCAACATAAATCTGAACTACAAGAATGTCTTTCTTCAGAGTCTTTCTGAATAGAGTACTGTCAACTTGTCCTCGTTCAAAGTTGTTTTGAATTAAGAAATTACTTAGTCTTTCATACCAAGCTCTGGGAGCTTGTTTCAAGCCATAGAGTGATTTCTTTAATTTATAAACATGCTTTGGATGCTTTAAATCTTCAAAGCCAGGAGGTTGTTAGACATATACTTCTTCAGAAATGACACCATTAAGAAATGCACTCTTAACGTCCATTTGATACAAAATTATGTTGTGATTAACTGCATAGAAAGAAGTAACCTGATTGCTTCCAATCTTGCAACTGGAGCAAACGTTTCTGTGTAATCAATGCCTTCTTGCTGACTGTAGCCCTGTGCAACAAGTCTGGCCTTGTTTCTGATTACTTCTCCTTGTTCACTAAGCTTGTTTCTGAACACCCACTTGGTTCCAATGATGTTCTTGTGATTAGGCTTAGCTACTAGATCCCATACTTCATTCCTTTTGAATTGATTCAGTTCTTCTTGCATTGCTAGAATCCATCCTTCATCTCCAAGAGCTTCTTCAACAGAAGTTGGTTCAATAACAGATAATAATCCTAAGGCAGACTCTTCTTGTCTGAAATGCTATCTTGTTCTCATAGGACTTTCTTTATTGCCAATTATCTGATCTTCTGGATGTGAAGACTTGTATTTGAAAGATTGTTTGGATTGACTAGCAGGCAAAGAACCATCTTGAGGTTCATCAGAAGCTTCTTCATTAGGAACTTCAGGGGTTGTTCCAGCTTCTGAAGTATCTTCAGATTCTGGAATCTGATCAGATTCTGAGTTATCATCAGAATCTTGAGATTCTTCATGACTTTCATCTTGTACTGGAGTTTCACTTCCAGACTCTTTGTCATCGAATCTTACGTGCATAGATTCTTCCACACATTGTGTTTCTGAATTATACAGCCTGTATGCCTTAGAGCGTTCAGAGTAACCTAAAAAGATTCCCTTTTGAGCTTTGGCATCAAATTTCTTTAGGTAGACTTTGTTGTTCAGGACATAACATGTACATCCGAACTGATGAAAATAAGATATGTTGGGTTTTCTTCCTTTAAAGAGTTCATAAGCTGTTTTGTTCAACAGAGGTCTAATATAGATTCTGTTCTGAACATAGCAAGCTGTGTTTACTGCTTCTGCCCAAAAATGCTTAGCCAGATTGTTCTCATGGATCATGGTTCTAGCCATCTCTTGTAAGGTTCTGTTCTTTCTCTCTACAACTCCATTTTGTTGTGGAGTTCTAGGTGCAGAGAATTCATGAATAATTCCATGTTTTTCACAGAAAACCTCAAACGGTTCATTTTCAAATTCTCCTCCATGATCACTTCTGACTTTCAAGATTTTCATTTCCTTCTCTGATTGAATTTGGATGCAGAATTTACTGAACACAGAATATGAATCATCTTTACTTTTCAGAAATTTAACCCAACACCATCTGCTGTAGTCATCAACAATAACTAGTCCATATTTACTTCCATATAAGGATGCAGTGCTAACTGGTCCAAATAAGTCAATATGAAGTAACTCCAAGGGTCTGGAAGTTGAAACAATTTCTTTCGGCTTGAAGGGACTCTTGACAATTTTCCCTTTCTGACATGCTCCGCAAAGAGCATCTGAGTGATAGTCAATGTCTGGAAGGCCTTTGACAAGTTGCAACTTGCTATGCTTAGAGATTAATCTCCAGTTAGCATGTCCCAAACGTCTATGCCACATCCACTTCTTATCACCCATTGACAGAAGGCACATTACCTTCTGATCAGTCAGTTCTGAGAATTTTATCTTATATACATTGTTTCTTCGTTTTCCCTTGAAGACTATGGACTGATTATCCTTGTTAACCACTGTGCAGTTGTTCTTATTAAACAATACATCATAACCACTGTCACATAATTGACTTATGCTTAGTAGGTTATGTCTAAGTCCATCAACGAACCACACATTATTGATTGAGATCAGAGAGTTACCAATGGTTCCAGTACCAATGATTTTGCCAGTCTGGTTTCCTCCAAATCCCACAGTTCCTCCCTCTTTCATGGTTAGGGTTAGGAACATAGACCTTTCTCCCGTCATGTGACGCGAGCAACCACTGTCTAGGTACCAAGCCTTGTGCTTTTTTAGTCGTTTTAGACATACCTGCAGCATCAATAATATCAGACTTAGGTACCCATATTCTTATGGGTCCTTTTTGGTTAGTCTTAGAACCATTGAACTCTTTTCGTAAGTTATGTCTTGAAATCATTGGCAATGTTTTCTCCCATACCTTAGGTTTGGAACCGTTTGGTTTAGGTTTCAACTTGCCTTTCACAGTTTCTCTCCTTTGAAACTTAGACTTTGGTTTTTCAGACTCTGGCTTTTTCAGAGTCTGTTTATCAGACTTTGAATGTTTCAGAGTCTGAGACTTTAAAGCTTTGGGTTCAAAGTTTTTCAGACCCTTTAACTTAACATTCTGAAGTTTTGACTTAGTCAGAATCTTAGAAGTAGAAGTTGTAGGTTCTGAATGAGTCACTGTGTTGACTTCATCAGACTCTTTTACAAAATGATTTTTCAACGCCTCTCTGGCTCCATCAGGACCAGATTTCAGAGTCATTTCATTTGAGTTTCCTCCAATGAATCCAAGACCCTGTCCTCTGTTCTGATATGTGCTATAGATCATGGATGCAACCCTTGATCTGTCAATTCCAGTAGCAATAAATTCTTGTAGAGCAACATCTTGCTCACTTAAGTATTTACAACTACACTTTTTGATCAATAAAGAAATATTTTCTTCTTTTAAATCTTCTAATTCCAACAGAGTTGAATTATGTCTTTTTGACAGCTTATCAAGCTGTTGTTTGACTTTCTTCAACTCAGTGGTCTTAGCTTTAAAATGACCAAGAAGCTCATTGACAGATTCTATAAGTTCAGATCTTGTGAGTTCAGAATATACCTCTGTTTCATTTTCAGAGTATGTATCTGATTCTGCCTCAGGTGTCTCTTTAACAGATTCGGTTGTAGCCATTAGTCCAACAGCTACATTTGCTTCACCATCAGCATCATCATCCTCAGACCCTGACTCATTATCAAGATCTTCCCAGGTGGCCATCAGACTTTTCTTGATCTGCTTCTTAAACTTGCTTGACTTGAAGGTTGGCCTCTTTGACTTGGGTTTCTCCTTCTGCAGTTCTGGACACTCAGCAATAAAATGTCCAGTTTTCTTGCAGTTGAAGCAACCTTTCTGATCCTCCTTTTTGAACCCCTTCCCACTGCTCTTGCTCAGAAATCTCTTGTTCTTCTTAGCAAGGTACTGCATTATGCTTGAAAGCATAGCCATTTCATTTGCTACATCAGGATCCTCCTCTGAGCTTTCAGAAGCTGAAGACTCATTTTCAGACTCTTCAACCTTGAGAGCCTTTGAAGACCTTCCTTTTGATTTTAAGGCAATGGTTTTGGATTTTCTTGCAGAATCATGTTCATTGAGACTTAACTCATGAACCTTGAGTGAGCTTACAAGATCTTCAACACTTAAAGTGTTTAAATCTTTAGCCTCCTCAATTGCAGTGACCTTTGGTCTCCATCTAGAGGGTAAGCTCCTTAAAATCTTGCTAACATGATCAGAAGCTATGTAACTCTTCTTCAGTATCTGAAGACCAGATACTAGAGTTTGAAATCTTGAGTACATCTGCTCAATACTTTCATCCTCTTTCATCTTAAATAGTTCATATTGATGAACTAATAGAAGAGCTTTAGCTTCCCTGACCTTTTTGCTTCCTTCGTAGTTAGCACAGAGAGAAGCAAACATGGCTCTAGCAGTAGATTTGTCACTCATCTTCATGTATTCCGTTTTTGGAACAGGAGCAGGGGTTGGGGTTGGTGGGTGATGAGGATGAGGTTTGTGGCGTTCAATTTGTGGATTATCTAGACTTTTAGATACGGGGGATGGAGACGGTGGCTGAACAGGGGTCTTTCTTGGGGTAGATGGGTGATGGGGAGGATGTTTTTTGCGATGATGATCTACACGAGTAGAATGAATACCATATGAAGATGGTGGTTGAACAGGAGCAGGGCTTGGGGTCGGTGGGTGATGCGGACGAGGTCTGTGGCGTTCAATTTGTGGATTATCTAGGCTGTTAGATACGGGGGATGGAGACGGTGGCTGAACAGGGGCCTTTCTTGGGGTTGATGGGTGATGGGGAGGATGTTTTTTATGATGATGATGATCTAGACGAAGAGAATGAATATCGGAAGAAGATGGTGGTTGTACAGGAGCAGGGGTTGGGTTATGTGGGTGATGAGGATGGTGGTGGTGGTGAGTACTGGCCTCTGTAGCAAAAACTGCCAAAGAACTCACTTGAAGTAAGGCTATCACCAAGACTATGATTTTGGCCATGTCTCAATGCAAGACAAAATAGCCTAAAGAGAGGTGGGGGGATGATATTGATATATTGGAATAAGAGTTAATTTATAGGCGTTGTTGCTTTGAATAATTTTAATATTTTATTGTAAAGTTAGTCAAAGATAAAAGTTAAAAGATTTTAAAAAGAGGTAAATTAGAAAGTAATTATTTTTTGTATTAATATTATATTATTAATATATATATGTTATTTGAATTTTTTAATCCTATAAGTTATATAATTAATAAAAGATTTTAGGGTATTTTGATCAATAATCTTTTTTTTTAATTTTTATAAGGAAAAAAATTATGCTACCAAAGTTGAAGATAAAATTAAGTATAATGTTTGAAAACATTAGTATTGTTTACTAATAAATTTAATATTTATTATTTTCAATCACATAAATTTACAATAAATCCTTATTAATAGAAACAATTTACTTTTTAGGTTCATTGAATAATTAATGTATCTCGTTATAAATACATATTAGATACATCACTTACACAATGAATATACAAAGTCAATTGTTTCTTATGTTAAAGACCGGAGGGAGTATTATTTTATTTTTATATTGTTATTTGTGGATAATATTTTTTTTAGAAAGCACATAAAATTTTTATTAGCTTTGGAAAGTATATCACATTTAACTATGCGTCAAAACTTTGTGTTTTCCGAGGTTGGTTAGTGCATATACTATATGCGTCAAAAATTTTGGAAAGTATATCATGAGAATCTATCTAAATATAATTCTCACATAACCCAAGAGTAAGAACTATCTAAAGAACTCACTTATGAACAGCTAGCTCCATCATAAGCTTCAAGATTTGAATTCCAAAACTTTAATCCAAAACCCTAACTCTTGATCACATGCAATGAGGAAGGGTATATAATTTAATCTTAACCCAGTCTTCTAAATGCTTCTTGATCATGAATGAACCACAACTTATGCATAATCTTCATGGGAATGTAGTCTTGGAATGATTGGAGAAGAGAGGGAGAGTGGGAAGGCGTGAGGTAGAGAGAAGGGAGAGCGATTCTGATCATTCTTTCTAGAGAGAGAAAGAACATGTTAAAATGAAGGAAAATGGCCCATGTGGCCTTATATAGTCCTTGTGGCCAAGGTTACCAAAATGCCCTTCGTCTTAAACCGTGTAACACCCCGTTCTCCCAACGTCGTAATATTAAATAAAAATGTCAGAGTAAATCAAACCACGGAGTGTCACACTGCTTTTCAAAATTTCATAAATAGGAATAAACTATTTATTTTAATACAACATAAATTCTCATAAACTGCAGCGGAATAAACCTTCAAGGTTATAAATCAATTCAAATTCAACGTCAACATTATCCCGGCACAAAGGCCTCAACA
This sequence comes from Medicago arabica, assembly GCA_946800305.1. Classification (NCBI taxonomy): domain Eukaryota; kingdom Viridiplantae; phylum Streptophyta; class Magnoliopsida; order Fabales; family Fabaceae; genus Medicago; species Medicago arabica. Next base: position 18,018,234 of record OX326964.1, read on the forward strand.
GTTATAAAATATTATTTTCAACAATAATAAAACTCCGACAACATGGTCTTTTCATAGATATGAAACATAAAAGAGTTAAAGGAAAACATTCGCGACGGTTCCCATCCTAATATGTATCAGAGCCCAAGACACAGAGCTTTTGATCCTACTAATGTTCATTACCTGCAAGTTACCCATAGGAAAGGCAACGTTTTCAAGCAGAAGGGTGAGATTCACAAACAACCATAGATATTATAATTCATCAAATAAATTAAACAACAACAATAAAAAACAATAATCAACTGTCAGTTTATAATTAAAACAAATCAACAACATCATCATCAAGCTACGACATCGACGACTCGACCGATAACAACAACAACAACGACGTCAACAATGCGACTAATTCAAATGCATGTGGTACCATTTAACGCGTTTGAATGACTAAAATTCCAGGGCATAAGCCCCCAACAGTTTGATTGAAATAACATTCCAGGGCATAAGCCCTCAACGGTTGAGTGATAAACACTCCAGGGCATAAGCCCTCAACGTTTGAGTGAAAACACTCCAGGGCATGAGCCCTCAACAAGGTATGAGTATGAAATGGACTCAATAGTGTATATCTGCATACAACTCGACAACAGCGACGACAACTACAATATGCATAATCAACTATGACATAAAACTCCAACTTGATCGACAGGACACAACAGAATCTCACTGCAAAATTCAACAATTAAAGCATGCTACAGTGCTGCTCGCCGTGGCGAGCTACTTTACTCGCTATGGCGAGCTCAGGAAAACGAGCTACTCGCGATGGCGAGTTGGGGGCAAGCTGAAGGCGAGCAAAACTGGGTGCTCTCGGCATTTTGACATTTTTCACCCAAAATCTTCATTTTTAAGTCCCCAAAACCCAAATTTGATTCTGTAAAAAGGTGTCATTCATTCCTAAACATATTAAGGCACTCATGTTGATATAAAAATTGACCCAAAAACATCATTAAGACAATTAACAATTTTTAATTTAAGCAACTCGCCGTGGCGAGTGCATTTGCTCGTTGTGGCGAGCAATACGGGTTCTCTACTCGCTATGGCGAGTGGCGATTTACAGAACTACAAACTCTACGAACAAACTTCTATTTTTCAACCCCAAACCCCAATTTAAACACCTAAAAACCCAAATTTGATGAGTTGCATTACTTCTATTCGAGCTAACATCAGAACAGCCATAAACAACAACATTTTCATGAATTCATCAAGTTATACAAACCAATTCATCTTTAACCTAATTCAATTCATCAGCCTTAACAACAACAATATCAATCAACGAATTATAAGACCTAAAATTGAGAGTTAGTCTCACCCTTACCTGAATTTGATGAACAAAACTCTACACTTCTCCCCACTTGGCTCTTCTCCCTTGGTTCTTGGTTTTTCTCCCTTTTCTCTGTTTCTACGTGAAACTGTTTTTCTGACTTTCTCCTTTCTCTAACTCCCTATTAATTCTAATTAATTCTCACTTATTTCTTATTAACTCCTATTAAAATATTAGTCAATTCTTTTTAACCCCCAAATTTTCCAATAATTATAATTCCCACCTATTTTAATTAAACATTAAAATAATCATATAATAAATTATTCCACACCATCAAAACAACATAAACCATTTAAAATCATATAAACTATTAAAATTCAGCCAAAAATAAATAATAACAACTAGGGCGTTACAATAGCCTTCACATAGGCCCACAACTTGTATCATCTACATCTGTCATGAAGTCAATTGTTATGCCGACAAGCTCGCCAATATGGGTAATTTTTTTTTCAGGATAAGTTTGGTTCGATCCTTTGCCCTCTATTATTAGTGAGGTTTTTCTAAGGACATTATTGTTTGCCAAATATTTTCTACTCTTAGATAGTAATCGTTTTAAGCTTTCCTATGCTCGTTCGAATGATTCGGTTTGGTCCCCACTCTTGTATCTACTTTTCCACTCTTTTAAATAAGATGGCTTAAATGCACTTTTTACCCCCTATGTTTCAAAAAGTTGCGATTTTGGCCCCCTTTTAAAAAAATGGATATTTTGACCCCCTAACTTTTGTCCCTCTTTTGATTAGCTGATTTTGATGGAGATTATCAAAATTTCACACTCTCTGATGATGTAAAATGGCATGGGGATAAAAGGGTGCTGATAAATGGAGTCCAAACTGGCATGGTGTAAATTTTGGCCCCCCTAAAGAAGGATCCACTTATCAGTTTGGACTCCATTTATCATGCCAGTTTGGACAGCATGCAAGTTTGGACTCCACTTATCAGCATCCTTCTATCCCCATGTCAGTTTACACCATCAGAGATTGAGAAATTGGCATAATATCAGCTAATCAAAAGAGGGGTAAAAGTTAGGGGTCAAAAAATCCATTTTTTTTAAAGGGGGCCAAAATCACAACTTTTTTAAACATAGGGGGTGAAAAGTGCATTTAAGCCTAATATTTAATAGTGTGGAGGTATAGGATGTGGGTCTCTCGGAGGTAATAACCTAGTTGGGGATGTTTGAATTTCCCTTGATGATGGTCCTTTCTCTTGATTTATCAAAAAAATAACAACACCTTACGATGAATTTATGAAGTGTTTCAATTGGATACGAGTAGAATAACTTGAGTCCATGATTATAGAGATATAAATATCGTCCTTGAGGGAAATCTTTGTTTGCCAAAATGCAATCTTTATTCTATGTCAATACAATTTTTTTATTTTTTGCAAAAGCTAAGTTTATAATTAAATAACTCAAATCAGTGATGGATAATACAAATATTGAAGTAATATAATTTAAATTTTAGGTGAGTTAAACTGAATTTAAGTTATTTTCAAGTTAACAATTGTTAATAATATGTATTATTTATTGACTTTTTTAAGTATTATGGTTAATAATTTTTTTTTACTGAAAACTACTGTCTAAAAAAGCTTGAGTATTAAATTTTATAATTTTTACTTCATTTAATGGATTGTAAGGAGGAAATAATTTTGAATAACGTGTAAGGAGGAGTATAAATATAATAACCGAGATAAAAAATAAGATCAAACATATATTTGAAACGTAATTGTAGACTTCTGAGGGAATGTTAAATACCACACACATACACTAAATTTCAATGAAATAGAACTTTAAATAATTTAAAATGTAAAAATGTCAAGGCTATTAAGGACAAAAAAATAATAATAAAACCATGAAGCAAAATTTTATTTAAATATTTTTATTCTAAGAATGATTAATTTATTAATATCACTCATTATTTTAAACTAAACAAAGTTTCTACTAAAAAAAAGAAAAATTAGGTGGTTGAACAGGAGCAGGGGTTGGGGTTGGTGGGTGATGAGGATGAGGTTTGTGGCGTTCAATTTGTGGATTATCTAGACTTTTAGATACGGGGGATGGAGACGGTGGCTGAACAGGGGTCTTTCTTGGGGTAGATGGGTGATGGGGAGGATGTTTTTTGCGATGATGATCTACACGAGTAGAATGAATACCATATGAAGATGGTGGTTGAACAGGAGCAGGGCTTGAGGTCGGTGGGTGATGGGGACGAGGTCTGAGGCGTTCAATTTGTGGATTATCTAGACTTTTAGATACGGGGGATGGAGACGGTGGCTGAACAGGGGTCTTTCTTGGGGTAGATGGGTGATGGGGAGGATGTTTTTTGCGATGATGATCTACACGAGTAGAATGAATACCATATGAAGATGGTGGTTGAACAGGAGCAGGGCTTGGGGTCGGTGGGTGATGAGGACGAGGTCTGTGGCGTTCAATTTGTGGATTATCTAGGCTGTTAGATACGGGGGATGGAGACGGTGGCTGAACAGGGGCCTTTCTTGGGGTAGATGGGTGATGGGGAGGATGTTTTTTATGATGATGATGATCTAGACGAAGAGAATGAATATCGGAAGAAGATGGTGGTTGTACAGGAGCAGGGGTTGGGTTATGTGGGTGATGAGGATGGTGGTGGTGGTGAGTACTGGCCTCTGTAGCAAAAACTGCCAAAGAACTCACTTGAAGTAAGGCTATCACCAAGACTATGATTTTGGCCATGTCTCAATGCAAGACAAAATAGCCTAAAGAGAGGTGGGGGGATGATATTGATATATTGGAATAAGAGTTAATTTATAGGCGTTGTTGCTTTGAATAATTTTAATATTTTATTGTAAAGTTAGTCAAAGATAAAAGTTAAAAGATTTTAAAAAGAGGTAAATTAGAAAGTAATTATTTTTTGTATTAATATTATATTATTAATATATATATGTTATTTGAATTTTTTAATCCTATAAGTTATATAATTAATAAAAGATTTTAGGGTATTTTGATCAATAATCTTTTTTTTAATTTTTATAAGGAAAAAAATTATGCTACCAAAGTTGAAGATAAAATTAAGTATAATGTTTGAAAACATTAGTATTGTTTACTAATAAATTTAATATTTATTATTTTCAATCACATAAATTTACAATAAATCCTTATTAATAGAAACAATTTACTTTTTAGGTTCATTGAATAATTAATGTATCTCGTTATAAATACATATTAGATACATCACTTACACAATGAATCTACAAAGTCAATTGTTTCTTATGTTAAAGACCGGAGGGAGTATTATTTTATTTTTATATTGTTATTTGTGGATAATATTTTTTTTAGAAAGCACATAAAATTTTTATTAGCTTTGGAAAGTATATCACATTTAACTATGCGTCAAAACTTTGTGTTTTCCGAGGTTGGTTAGTGCATATACTATATGCGTCAAAAATTTTGGAAAGTATATCATGAGAATCTATCTAAATATAATTCTCACATAACCCAAGAGTAAGAACTATCTAAAGAACTCACTTATGAACAGCTAGCTCCATCATAAGCTTCAAGATTTGAATTCCAAAACTTTAATCCAAAACCCTAACTCTTGATCACATGCAATGAGGAAGGGTATATAATTTAATCTTAACCCAGTCTTCTAAATGCTTCTTGATCATGAATGAACCACAACTTATGCATAATCTTCATGGGAATGTAGTCTTGGAATGATTGGAGAAGAGAGGGAGAGTGGGAAGGCGTGAGGTAGAGAGAAGGGAGAGCGATTCTGATCATTCTTTCTAGAGAGAGAAAGAACATGTTAAAATGAAGGAAAATGGCCCATGTGGCCTTATATAGTCCTTGTGGCCAAGGTTACCAAAATGCCCTTCGTCTTAAACCGTGTAACACCCCGTTCTCCCAACGTCGTAATATTAAATAAAAATGTCAGAGTAAATCAAACCACGGAGTGTCACACTGCTTTTCAAAATTTCATAAATAGGAATAAACTATTTATTTTAATACAACATAAATTCTCATAAACTGCAGCGGAATAAACCTTCAAGGTTATAAATCAATTCAAATTCAACGTCAACATTATCCCGGCACAAAGGCCTCAACAGTTATAAAATATTATTTTCAACAATAATAAAACTCCGACAACATGGTCTTTTCATAGATATGAAACATAAAAGAGTTAAAGGAAAACATTCGCGACGGTTCCCATCCTAATATGTATCAGAGCCCAAGACACAGAGCTTTTGATCCTACTAATGTTCATTACCTGCAAGTTACCCATAGGAAAGGCAACGTTTTCAAGCAGAAGGGTGAGATTCACAAACAACCATAGATATTATAATTCATCAAATAAATTAAACAACAACAATAAAAAACAATAATCAACTGTCAGTTTATAATTAAAACAAATCAACAACATCATCATCAAGCTACGACATCGACGACTCGACCGATAACAACAACAACAACGACGTCAACAATGCGACTAATTCAAATGCATGTGGTACCATTTAACGCGTTTGAATGACTAAAATTCCAGGGCATAAGCCCCCAACAGTTTGAATGAAATAACATTCCAGGGCATAAGCCCTCAACGGTTGAGTGATAAACACTCCAGGGCATAAGCCCTCAACGTTTGAGTGAAAACACTCCAGGGCATGAGCCCTCAACAAGGTATGAGTATGAAATGGACTCAATAGTGTATATCTGCATACAACTCGACAACAGCGACGACAACTACAATATGCATAATCAACTATGACATAAAACTCCAACTTGATCGACAGGACACAACAGAATCTCACTGCAAAATTCAACAATTAAAGCATGCTACAGTGCTGCTCGCCGTGGCGAGCTACTTTACTCGCTATGGCGAGCTCAGGAAAACGAGCTACTCGCGATGGCGAGTTGGGGGCAAGCTGAAGGCGAGCAAAACTGGGTGCTCTCGGCATTTTGACATTTTTCACCCAAAATCTTCATTTTTAAGTCCCCAAAACCCAAATTTGATTCTGTAAAAAGGTGTCATTCATTCCTAAACATATTAAGGCACTCATGTTGATATAAAAATTGACCCAAAAACATCATTAAGACAATTAACAATTTTTAATTTAAGCAACTCGCCGTGGCGAGTGCATTTGCTCGTTGTGGCGAGCAATACGGGTTCTCTACTCGCCAAGGCGAGTGGGTCTGCTCGCTGTGGCGAGTGGCGATTTACAGAACTACAAACTCTACGAACAAACTTCTATTTTTCAACCCCAAACCCCAATTTAAACACCTAAAAACCCAAATTTGATGAGTTGCATTACTTCTATTCGAGCTAACATCAGAACAGCCATAAACAACAACATTTTCATGAATTCATCAAGTTATACAAACCAATTCATCTTTAACCTAATTCAATTCATCAGCCTTAACAACAACAATATCAATCAACGAATTATAAGACTTAAAATTGAGAGTTAGTCTCACCCTTACCTGAATTTGATGAACAAAACTCTACACTTCTCCCCACTTGGCTCTTCTCCCTTGGTTCATGGTTTTTCTCCCTTTTCTCTGTTTCTACGTGAAACTTTTTTCTGACTTTCTCCTTTCTTTAACTCCCTATTAATTCTAATTAATTCCCACTTATTTCTTATTAACTCCTATTAAAATATTAGTCAATTCTTTTTAACCCCCAAATTTTCCAATAATTATAATTCTCACCTATTTTAATTAAACATTAAAATAATCATATAATAAATTATTCCACACCATCAAAACAACATAAACCATTTAAAATCATATAAACTATTAAAATTCAGCCAAAAATAAATAATAACAACTAGGGCGTTACAATAGCCTTCACATAGGCCCACAACTTGTATCATCTACATCTGTCATGAAGTCAATTGTTATGCCGACAAGCTCGCCAATATGGGTAATTTTTTTTCAAGATAAGTTTGGTTCGATCCTTTGCCCTCTATTATTATTGAGGTTTTTTTAAGGACATTATTGTTTGCCAAATATTTTCTACTCTTAGATAGTAATCGTTTTAAGCTTTCCTATGCTCGTTCGAATGATTCGGTTTGGTCCGCACTCTGGTATCTACTTTTCCACTCTTTTAAATAAGATGGCTTAAATGCACTTTTCACCCCCTATGTTTCAAAAAGTTGCGATTTTGGCCCCCTTTTAAAAAATGGATATTTTGACCCCCTAACTTTTGTCCCTCTTTTGATTAGCTGATTTTGATGGAGATTATCAAAATTTCACACTCTCTGATGGTGTAAAATGGCATGGGGATAAAAGGGTGCTGATAAATGGAGTCCAAACTAGCATGGTGTAAATTTTGGCCCCCCTAAAGAAGGATCCACTTATCAGTTTGGACTCCATTTATCATGCCAGTTTGGACAGCATGCAAGTTTGGACTCCACTTATCAGCATCCTTCTATCCCCATGTCAGTTTACACCATCAGAGATTGAGAAATTGGCATAATATCAGCTAATCAAAAGAGGGGTAAAAGTTAGGGGTCAAAAAATCCATTTTTTTTAAAGGGGGCCAAAATCACAACTTTTTTAAACATAGGGGGTGAAAAGTGCATTTAAGCCTAATATTTAATAGTGTGGAGGTATAGGATGTGGGTCTCTCAGAGGTAATAACCTAGTTCGGGATGTTTGAATTTCCCTTGATGATGGTCCTTTCTCTTGATTTATCAAAAAAATGACAACACCTTATGATGAATTTATGAAGTGTTTCAATTGGATACGAGTAGAATAACTTGAGTCCATGATTATAGAGATATAAATATCGTCCTTGAGGGAAATCTTTGTTTGCCAAAATGCAATCTTTATTCTATGTCAATACAATTTTTTTATTTTTTGCAAAAGCTAAGTTTATAATTAAATAACTCAAATCAGTGATGGATAATACAAATATTGAAGTAATATAATTTAAATTTTAGGTGAGTTAAACTGAATTTAAGTTATTTTCAAGTTAACAATTGTTAATAATATGTATTATTTATTGACTTTTTTAAGTATTATGGTTAATAATTTTTTTTTACTGAAAACTACTGTCTAAAAAAGCTTGAGTATTAAATTTTATAATTTTTACTTCATTTAATGGATTGTAAGGAGGAAATAATTTTGAATAACGTGTAAGGAGGAGTATAATTATAATAACCGAGATAAAAAATAAGATCAAACATATATTTGAAACGTAATTGTAGACTTCTGAGGGAATGTTAAATACCACACACATACACTAAATTTCAATGAAATAGAACTTAAAATAATTTAAAATGTAAAAATGTCAAAGCTATTAAGGACAAAAAAATAAAAATAAAACCATGAAGCAAAATTTTATTTAAATATTTTTATTCTAAGAATGATTAATTTATTAATATCACTCATTATTTTAAACTAAACAAAGTTTCTACTAAAAAAAAGAAAAATTAGGTGGTTGAACAGGAGCAGGGGTTGGGGTTGGTGGGTGATGAGGATGAGGTTTGTGGCGTTCAATTTGTGGATTATCTAGACTTTTAGATACGGGGGATGGAGACGGTGGCTGAACAGGGGTCTTTCTTGGGGTAGATGGGTGATGGGGAGGATGTTTTTTGCGATGATGATCTACACGAGTAGAATGAATACCATATGAAGATGGTGGTTGAACAGGAGCAGGGCTTGAGGTCGGTGGGTGATGGGGACGAGGTCTGAGGCGTTCAATTTGTGGATTATCTAGACTTTTAGATACGGGGGATGGAGACGGTGGCTGAACAGGGGTCTTTCTTGGGGTAGATGGGTGATGGGGAGGATGTTTTTTGCGATGATGATCTACACGAGTAGAATGAATACCATATGAAGATGGTGGTTGAACAGGAGCAGGGCTTGGGGTCGGTGGGTGATGAGGACGAGGTCTGTGGCGTTCAATTTGTGGATTATCTAGGCTGTTAGATACGGGGGATGGAGACGGTGGCTGAACAGGGGCCTTTCTTGGGGTAGATGGGTGATGGGGAGGATGTTTTTTATGATGATGATGATCTAGACGAAGAGAATGAATATCGGAAGAAGATGGTGGTTGTACAGGAGCAGGGGTTGGGTTATGTGGGTGATGAGGATGGTGGTGGTGGTGAGTACTGGCCTCTGTAGCAAAAACTGCCAAAGAACTCACTTGAAGTAAGGCTATCACCAAGACTATGATTTTGGCCATGTCTCAATGCAAGACAAAATAGCCTAAAGAGAGGTGGGGGGGATGATATTGATATATTGGAATAAGAGTTAATTTATAGGCGTTGTTGCTTTGAATAATTTTAATATTTTATTGTAAAGTTAGTCAAAGATAAAAGTTAAAAGATTTTAAAAAGAGGTAAATTAGAAAGTAATTATTTTTTGTATTAATATTATTTTATTAATATATATATGTTATTTGAATTTTTTAATCCTATAAGTTATATAATTAATAAAAGATTTTAGGGTATTTTGATCAATAATCTTTTTTTTAATTTTTATAAGGAAACAAATTATGCTACCAAAGTTGAAGATAAAATTAAGTATAATGTTTGAAAACATTAGTATTGTTTACTAATAAATTTAATATTTATTATTTTCAATCACATAAATTTACAATAAATCCTTATTATTAGAAACAATTTACTTTTTAGGTTCATTGAATAATTAATGTATCTCGTTATAAATACATATTAGATACATCACTTACACAATGAATCTACAAAGTCAATTGTTTCTTATGTTAAAGACCGGAGGGAGTATTATTTTATTTTTATATTGTTATTTGTGGATAATATTTTTTTTAGAAAGCACATAAAATTATTATTAGCTTTGGAAAGTATATCACATTTAACTATGCGTCAAAACTTTGTGTTTTCCGAGGTTGGTTAGTGCATATACTATATGCGTCAATTTTTTTGGAAAGTATATCATGAGAATCACTCTAAATATAATTCTCACATAACAATCACACATAACCCAAGAGTAAGAACTATCTAAAGAACTCACTTATGAACAACTAACTCCATCATAATCTTCAAGATTTGAGTTCCAAAACTTTAATCCAAAACCCTAACTCTTGATCACATGCAATGAGGAAGGGTATATAATTTATTCTTAACCCAGTCTTCTAAAATGCTTCTTGATCATGAATGAACCACAACTTATGCATAATCTACATGGGAATGTAGTCTTGGAATGATTGGAGAAGAGAGGGAGAGTGGGAAGGCGTGAGGTAGAGAGAAGGGAGAGCGATTCTGATCATTCATTCTAGAGAGAGAAAGAACATGTTAAAATGAAGGAAAATGGCCCTTGTGGCCTTATATAGTCCTTGTGGCCAAGGTTACCAAAATGCCCTTCGTCTTAAACCGTGTAACACCCCGTTCTCCCAACGTCGTAATATTAAATAAAAATGTCAGAGTAAATCAAACAACGGAGTGTCACACTGCTTTTCAAAATTTCATAAATAGGAATAAACTATTTATTTTAATACAACATAAATTCTCATAAACTGCAGCGGAATAAACCTTCAAGGTTATAAATCAATTAAAATTCAACGTCAACATTATCCCGGCACAAAGGCCTCAACAGTTATAAAATATTATTTTCAACTATAATAAAACTCCGACAACATGGTCTTTTCATAGATATGATACATAAAAGAGTTAAAGGAAAACATTCGCGACGGTTCCCATCCTAATATGTATCAGAGCCCAAGACACAGAGCTTTTGATCCTACTAATGTTCATTACCTCCAAGTTAACCATAGGAAAGGCAACGTTTTCAAGCAGAAGGGTGAGATTCACAAACAACAATAGATATTATAATTCATCAAATAAATTAAACAACAACAATAAAAAACAATAATCAACTGTCAGTTTATAATTAAAACAAATCAACAACATCATCATCAAGCTACGACATCGACGACTCGACCGATAACAACAACAACAACGACGTCAACAATGCGACTAATTCAAATGCATGTGGTACCATTTAACGCGTTTGAATGACTAAAATTCCGGGGCATAAGCCCCCAACAGTTTGATTGAAATAACATTCCAGGGCATAAGCCCTCAACGGTTGAGTGATAAACACTCCAGGGCATAAGCCCTCAACGTTTGAGTGAAAACACTCCAGGGCATGAGCCCTCAACAAGGTATGAGTATGAAATGGACTCAATAGTGTATATCTGCATACAACTCGACAACAGCGACGACAACTACAATATGCATAATCAACTATGACATAAAACTCCAACTTGATCGATAGGACACGGCAAAAGGACACAACAGAATCTCACTGCAAAATTCAACAATTAAAGCATGCTACAGTGCTGCTCGCCGTGGCGAGCTACTTTACTCGCTAAGGCGAGCTCAGGAAAACGAGCTACTCGCGATGGCGAGTTGGGGGCAAGCTGAAGGCGAGCAAAACTGGGTGCTCTCTGCATTTTGACATTTTTCACCCAAAATCTTCATTTTTAAGTCCCCAAAACCCAAATTTGATTCGGTAAAAAGGTGTCATTCATTCCTAAACATATTAAGGCACTCATGTTGATATAAAAATTGACCCAAAAACATCATTAAGACAATTAACAATTTTTAATTTAAGCAACTCGCCGTGGCGAGTGCATTTGCTCGTTGTGGCGAGCAATACGGGTTCTCTACTCGCCAAGGCGAGTGGGTCTGCTCGCTGTGGCGAGTGGCGATTTACAGAACTACAAACTCTACGAACAAACTTCTATTTTTCAACCCCAAACCCCAATTTAAACACCTAAAAACCCAAATTTGATGAGTTGCATTACTTCTATTCGAGCTAACATCAGAACAGCCATAAACAACAACATTTTCATGAATTCATCAAGTTATACAAACCAATTCATCTTTAACCTAATTCAATTCATCAGCCTTAACAACAACAATATCAATCAACGAATTATAAGACCTAAAATTGAGAGTTAGTCTCACCCTTACCTGAATTTGATGAACAAAACTCTACACTTCTCCCCACTTGGCTCTTCTCCCTTGGTTCTTGGTTTTTCTCCCTTTTCTCTGTTTCTACGTGAAACTGTTTTTCTGACTTTCTCCTTTCTCTAACTCCCTATTAATTCTAATTAATTCCCACTTATTTCTTATTAACTCCTATTAAAATATTAGTCAATTCTTTTTAACCCCCAAATTTTCCAATAATTATAATTCTCACCTATTTTAATTAAACATTAAAATAATCATATAATAAATTATTCCACACCATCAAAACAACATAAACCATTTAAAATCATATAAACTATTAAAATTCAGCCAAAAATAAATAATAACAACTAGGGCGTTACAATAGCCTTCACATAGGCCCACAACTTGTATCATCTACATCTGTCATGAAGTCAATTGTTATGCCGACAAGCTCGCCAATATGGGTAATTTTTTTTTCAGGATAAGTTTGGTTCGATCCTTTGCCCTCTATTATTAGTGAGGTTTTTTTAAGGACATTATTGTTTGCCAAATATTTTCTACTCTTAGATAGTAATCATTTTAAGCTTTCCTATGCTCGTTCGAATGATTCGGTTTGGTCCCCACTCTTGTATCTACTTTTCCACTCTTTTAAATAAGATGGCTTAAATGCACTTTTCACCCCCTATGTTTCAAAAAGTTGCGATTTTGGCCCCCTTTTAAAAAAATGGATATTTTGACCCCCTAACTTTTGTCCCTCTTTTGATTAGCTGATTTTGATGGAGATTATCAAAATTTCACACTCTCTGATGGTGTAAAATGGCATGGGGATAAAAGGGTGCTGATAAATGGAGTCCAAACTAGCATGGTGTAAATTTTGGCCCCCCTAAAGAAGGATCCACTTATCAGTTTGGACTCCATTTATCATGCCAGTTTGGACAGCATGCAAGTTTGGACTCCACTTATCAGCATCCTTCTATCCCCATGTCAGTTTACACCATGATTGCCAAAATGCAATCTTTATTCTATGTCAATACAATTTTTTTATTTTTTGCAAAAGCTAAGTTTATAATTAAATAACTCAAATCAGTGATGGATAATACAAATATTGAAGTAATATAATTTAAATTTTAGGTGAGTTAAACTGAATTTAAGTTATTTTCAAGTTAACAATTGTTAATAATATGTATTATTTATTGACTTTTTTAAGTATTATGGTTAATAATTTTTTTTTACTGAAAACTACTGTCTAAAAAAGCTTGAGTATTAAATTTTATAATTTTTACTTCATTTAATGGATTGTAAGGAGGAAATAATTTTGAATAACGTGTAAGGAGGAGTATAATTATAATAACCGAGATAAAAAATAAGATCAAACATATATTTGAAACGTAATTGTAGACTTCTGAGGGAATGTTAAATACCACACACATACACTAAATTTCAATGAAATAGAACTTAAAATAATTTAAAATGTAAAAATGTCAAAGCTATTAAGGACAAAAAAATAAAAATAAAACCATGAAGCAAAATTTTATTTAAATATTTTTATTCTAAGAATGATTAATTTATTAATATCACTCATTATTTTAAACTAAACAAAGTTTCTACTAAAAAAAAGAAAAATTAGGTGGTTGAACAGGAGCAGGGGTTGGGGTTGGTGGGTGATGAGGATGAGGTTTGTGGCGTTCAATTTGTGGATTATCTAGACTTTTAGATACGGGGGATGGAGACGGTGGCTGAACAGGGGTCTTTCTTGGGGTAGATGGGTGATGGGGAGGATGTTTTTTGCGATGATGATCTACACGAGTAGAATGAATACCATATGAAGATGGTGGTTGAACAGGAGCAGGGCTTGAGGTCGGTGGGTGATGGGGACGAGGTCTGAGGCGTTCAATTTGTGGATTATCTAGACTTTTAGATACGGGGGATGGAGACGGTGGCTGAACAGGGGTCTTTCTTGGGGTAGATGGGTGATGGGGAGGATGTTTTTTGCGATGATGATTTACACGAGTAGAATGAATACCATATGAAGATGGTGGTTGAACAGGAGCAGGGCTTGGGGTCGGTGGTGATGAGGACGAGGTCTGTGGCGTTCAATTTGTGGATTATCTAGGCTGTTAGATACGGGGGATGGAGACGGTGGCTGAACAGGGGCCTTTCTTGGGGTAGATGGGTGATGGGGAGGATGTTTTTTATGATGATGATGATCTAGACGAAGAGAATGAATATCGGAAGAAGATGGTGGTTGTACAGGAGCAGGGGTTGGGTTATGTGGGTGATGAGGATGGTGGTGGTGGTGAGTACTGGCCTCTGTAGCAAAAACTGCCAAAGAACTCACTTGAAGTAAGGCTATCACCAAGACTATGATTTTGGCCATGTCTCAATGCAAGACAAAATAGCCTAAAGAGAGGTGGGGGGGATGATATTGATATATTGGAATAAGAGTTAATTTATAGGCGTTGTTGCTTTGAATAATTTTAATATTTTATTGTAAAGTTAGTCAAAGATAAAAGTTAAAAGATTTTAAAAAGAGGTAAATTAGAAAGTAATTATTTTTTGTATTAATATTATTTTATTAATATATATATGTTATTTGAATTTTTTAATCCTATAAGTTATATAATTAATAAAAGATTTTAGGGTATTTTGATCAATAATCTTTTTTTTAATTTTTATAAGGAAACAAATTATGCTACCAAAGTTGAAGATAAAATTAAGTATAATGTTTGAAAACATTAGTATTGTTTACTAATAAATTTAATATTTATTATTTTCAATCACATAAATTTACAATAAATCCTTATTATTAGAAACAATTTACTTTTTAGGTTCATTGAATAATTAATGTATCTCGTTATAAATACATATTAGATACATCACTTACACAATGAATCTACAAAGTCAATTGTTTCTTATGTTAAAGACCGGAGGGAGTATTATTTTATTTTTATATTGTTATTTGTGGATAATATTTTTTTTAGAAAGCACATAAAATTATTATTAGCTTTGGAAAGTATATCACATTTAACTATGCGTCAAAACTTTGTGTTTTCCGAGGTTGGTTAGTGCATATACTATATGCGTCAATTTTTTTGGAAAGTATATCATGAGAATCACTCTAAATATAATTCTCACATAACAATCACACATAACCCAAGAGTAAGAACTATCTAAAGAACTCACTTATGAACAACTAACTCCATCATAATCTTCAAGATTTGAGTTCCAAAACTTTAATCCAAAACCCTAACTCTTGATCACATGCAATGAGGAAGGGTATATAATTTATTCTTAACCCAGTCTTCTAAAATGCTTCTTGATCATGAATGAACCACAACTTATGCATAATCTACATGGGAATGTAGTCTTGGAATGATTGGAGAAGAGAGGGAGAGTGGGAAGGCGTGAGGTAGAGAGAAGGGAGAGCGATTCTGATCATTCATTCTAGAGAGAGAAAGAACATGTTAAAATGAAGGAAAATGGCCCTTGTGGCCTTATATAGTCCTTGTGGCCAAGGTTACCAAAATGCCCTTCGTCTTAAACCGTGTAACACCCCGTTCTCCCAACGTCGTAATATTAAATAAAAATGTCAGAGTAAATCAAACAACGGAGTGTCACACTGCTTTTCAAAATTTCATAAATAGGAATAAACTATTTATTTTAATACAACATAAATTCTCATAAACTGCAGCGGAATAAACCTTCAAGGTTATAAATCAATTAAAATTCAACGTCAACATTATCCCGGCACAAAGGCCTCAACAGTTATAAAATATTATTTTCAACAATAATAAAACTCCGACAACATGGTCTTTTCATAGATATGATACATAAAAGAGTTAAAGGAAAACATTCGCGACGGTTCCCATCCTAATATGTATCAGAGCCCAAGACACAGAGCTTTTGATCCTACTAATGTTCATTACCTCCAAGTTACCCATAGGAAAGGCAACGTTTTCAAGCAGAAGGGTGAGATTCACAAACAACAATAGATATTATAATTCATCAAATAAATTAAACAACAACAATAAAAAACAATAATCAACTGTCAGTTTATAATTAAAACAAATCAACAACATCATCATCAAGCTACGACATCGACGACTCGACCGATAACAACAACAACAACGACGTCAACAATGCGACTAATTCAAATGCATGTGGTACCATTTAACGCGTTTGAATGACTAAAATTCCGGGGCATAAGCCCCCAACAGTTTGAATGAAATAACATTCCAGGGCATAAGCCCTCAACGGTTGAGTGATAAACACTCCAGGGCATAAGCCCTCAACGTTTGAGTGAAAACACTCCAGGGCATGAGCCCTCAACAAGGTATGAGTATGAAATGGACTCAATAGTGTATATCTGCATACAACTCGACAACAGCGACGACAACTACAATATGCATAATCAACTATGACATAAAACTCCAACTTGATCGATAGGACACGGCAAAAGGACACAACAGAATCTCACTGCAAAATTCAACAATTAAAGCATGCTACAGTGCTGCTCGCCGTGGCGAGCTACTTTACTCGCCAAGGCGAGCTCAGGAAAACGAGCTACTCGCGATGGCGAGTTGGGGGCAAGCTGAAGGCGAGCAAAACTGGGTGCTCTCGGCATTTTGACATTTTTCACCCAAAATCTTCATTTTTAAGTCCCCAAAACCCAAATTTGATTCGGTAAAAAGGTGTCATTCATTCCTAAACATATTAAGGCACTCATGTTGATATAAAAATTGACCCAAAAACATCATTAAGACAATTAACAATTTTTAATTTAAGCAACTCGCCGTGGCGAGTGCATTTGCTCGTTGTGGCGAGCAATACGGGTTCTCTACTCGCCAAGGCGAGTGGGTCTGCTCGCTGTGGCGAGTGGCGATTTACAGAACTACAAACTCTACGAACAAACTTCTATTTTTCAACCCCAAACCCCAATTTAAACACCTAAAAACCCAAATTTGATGAGTTGCATTACTTCTATTCGAGCTAACATCAGAACAGCCATAAACAACAACATTTTCATGAATTCATCAAGTTATACAAACCAATTCATCTTTAACCTAATTCAATTCATCAGCCTTAACAACAACAATATCAATCAACGAATTATAAGACCTAAAATTGAGAGTTAGTCTCACCCTTACCTGAATTTGATGAACAAAACTCTACACTTCTCCCCACTTGGCTCTTCTCCCTTGGTTCTTGGTTTTTCTCCCTTTTCTCTGTTTCTACGTGAAACTGTTTTTCTGACTTTCTCCTTTCTCTAACTCCCTATTAATTCTAATTAATTCCCACTTATTTCTTATTAACTCCTATTAAAATATTAGTCAATTCTTTTTAACCCCCAAATTTTCCAATAATTATAATTCTCACCTATTTTAATTAAACATTAAAATAATCATATAATAAATTATTCCACACCATCAAAACAACATAAACCATTTAAAATCATATAAACTATTAAAATTCAGCCAAAAATAAATAATAACAACTAGGGCGTTACAATAGCCTTCACATAGGCCCACAACTTGTATCATCTACATCTGTCATGAAGTCAATTGTTATGCCGACAAGCTCGCCAATATGGGTAATTTTTTTTTCAGGATAAGTTTGGTTCGATCCTTTGCCCTCTATTATTAGTGAGGTTTTTTTAAGGACATTATTGTTTGCCAAATATTTTCTACTCTTAGATAGTAATCATTTTAAGCTTTCCTATGCTCGTTCGAATGATTCGGTTTGGTCCCCACTCTTGTATCTACTTTTCCACTCTTTTAAATAAGATGGCTTAAATGCACTTTTCACCCCCTATGTTTCAAAAAGTTGCGATTTTGGCCCCCTTTTAAAAAAATGGATATTTTGACCCCCTAACTTTTGTCCCTCTTTTGATTAGCTGATTTTGATGGAGATTATCAAAATTTCACACTCTCTGATGGTGTAAAATGGCATGGGGATAAAAGGGTGCTGATAAATGGAGTCCAAACTAGCATGGTGTAAATTTTGGCCCCCCTAAAGAAGGATCCACTTATCAGTTTGGACTCCATTTATCATGCCAGTTTGGACAGCATGCAAGTTTGGACTCCACTTATCAGCATCCTTCTATCCCCATGTCAGTTTACACCATGATTGCCAAAATGCAATCTTTATTCTATGTCAATACAATTTTTTTATTTTTTGCAAAAGCTAAGTTTATAATTAAATAACTCAAATCAGTGATGGATAATACAAATATTGAAGTAATATAATTTAAATTTTAGGTGAGTTAAACTGAATTTAAGTTATTTTCAAGTTAACAATTGTTAATAATATGTATTATTTATTGACTTTTTTAAGTATTATGGTTAATAATTTTTTTTTACTGAAAACTGCTGTCTAAAAAAGCTTGAGTATTAAATTTTATAATTTTTACTTCATTTAATGGATTGTAAGGAGGAAATAATTTTGAATAACGTGTAAGGAGGAGTATAATTATAATAACCGAGATAAAAAATAAGATCAAACATATATTTGAAACGTAATTGTAGACTTCTGAGGGAATGTTAAATACCACACACATACATTAAATTTCAATGAAATAGAACTTTAAATAATTTAAAATGTAAAAATGTCAAGGCTATTAAGGACAAATAAATAATAATAAAACCATGAAGCAAAATTTTATTTAAATATTTTTATTCTAAGAATGATTAATTTATTAATATCACTCATTATTTTAAACTAAACAAAGTTTCTACTAAAAAAAAGAAAAATTAGGTGGTTGAACAGGAGCAGGGGTTGGGGTTGGTGGGTGATGAGGATGAGGTTTGTGGCGTTCAATTTGTGGATTATCTAGACTTTTAGATACGGGGGATGGAGACGGTGGCTGAACAGGGGTCTTTCTTGGGGTAGATGGGTGATGGGGAGGATGTTTTTTGCGATGATGATCTACACGAGTAGAATGAATACCATATGAAGATGGTGGTTGAACAGGAGCAGGGCTTGAGGTCGGTGGGTGATGGGGACGAGGTCTGAGGCGTTCAATTTGTGGATTATCTAGACTTTTAGATACGGGGGATGGAGACGGTGGCTGAACAGGGGTCTTTCTTGGGGTAGATGGGTGATGGGGAGGATGTTTTTTGCGATGATGATCTACACGAGTAGAATGAATACCATATGAAGATGGTGGTTGAACAGGAGCAGGGCTTGGGGTCGGTGGGTGATGAGGACGAGGTCTGTGGCGTTCAATTTGTGGATTATCTAGGCTATTAGATACGGGGGATGGAGACGGTGGCTGAACAAGGGCCTTTCTTGGGGTAGATGGGTGATGGGGAGGATGTTTTTTATGATGATGATGATCTAGACGAAGAGAATGAATATCGGAAGAAGATGTGTTGGAACAAAGGTGTTCAGCAATACCAAGTTTTGAGTTTTAATGATAACAAGGTATTAAAAAGTTGTCAATTGGATATTGCTAATATTTGTTTAAGTATACAGGATATCAATTAAGATTTGTATCTTAGAAAGTATTCTGTGTGAACAATGTTAAAGAGCAATATATCCAGAGAAGCTTGTTGCTTGTGATTCTGTTTCGAAGAGAGTCTGAAGACTGTACCGAAGAGAGTCTGAACACTGTGCTGAAGAGTGTCTGAAGACTGTTTCGAAGAGAGTCTGAAGACTGTGCTGAAGAGAGTCTGAAGACTGTACCGAAGAGAGTCTGAAGACTGTATCAGAGTCTGAAGACAATCAGAATCTGAGAACCAAGAGAGTCTGAAGATTATAAGAAGCATAGTGCTACAATGAGTCTGAAGCCACAAATTTGATAATCTGCTAACAGTGATCTCTACTGCATTGCTTTGCACAAAGAAACTCTAATGGAGTAACGGCTAGCTTCTAAGTCAACTTGAGCGTGGGAAGCACAAAGACAAAGATTGCAGGCCAGTACAGAGTACGTTGTACGAACTCTGTTTCCACTACTCCACTACCTCGTACAGTTTTGGCAACTGTGTCTACCGGTATTAATCCTCAAAGGGAATGGAATTCAAATGATGCTATTGAAGGACTATTACCAAATCAAGCAACAGATCAACAGTCATTGATCAAGCTTCAGAAATCATCCTGATGCGCTGGATGACTCAACGTCTCTTTCCTACGCCTATATAAAGGATAGAAGACTTGAAGAATTGTGGGACTCTACAACTTAGAAAAACTGCATTGCGCTGCTTTCGTATTCAACTGAGTCTTAACAAAAGCACATCTTTAACTTAGATTCTTACAAACTGAGTATTCTAGAATCTCTAAGTTTCACAGAAAAACAGAGTCTGTCTTTTGTGTAAAACAGAGTCTGTCTTTGTTGTAATTGAAACACATTTTGATTGTTATCAAGTGTTTCAACTGTATTCAATTTTCTGTAATTGTGTAAAAGTCTCTTGCTTTTGTGCTTGAGCAAAGGAAGTCTCTTGGCTGCGTCCTTAAGCAAAGGAAGTCTCTTAGTTGTGTCTTTGAGCAAGGAAGTCTCTCGCCTGTGTGCTTGAGCAAGGAAGTCTCATACTGTGTGTTTGAGCAACTTGTAATTTGATATTACATTTTAGTGAACTCTCCTTGGAAGTACAAGGGGGACAGGACTACTTCCGGTTTGTGGAAGGAACCTGTATAATTGCTTGTGTTCTCTCTTCTCTCTTTATCTCTTGATTATTCCGCTGCAATCAGAA
The DNA here is from genome assembly GCA_946800305.1 of Medicago arabica. NCBI lineage: Eukaryota > Viridiplantae > Streptophyta > Magnoliopsida > Fabales > Fabaceae > Medicago > Medicago arabica. The sequence goes on from OX326964.1 coordinate 18,039,183, forward strand.
CCTAATCTCCTATCAGACTCTGATCTCATTCAGACTCTGAGTTTAAAGAAATTAGATTCTCACTCTTCAAGAGTTACGAAAAGAAAACACAATTCAACCCCCCCCTTCTTGTGTTTTTCTCACCTTCAGTTGGTATCAGAGCTCCGGCTCTGTTGTCTTAGCACTTAACCGTGTAACAGAAAAGATCCAGAGAAAAACATGTCTTCCAGTGAACAGTTTTCTTCTGGTGCTGCTGCTGATGCTGCTATTCCATATGACTATGGATCCAATAACAGCAGTAGAAAGGCTGATTATGGAAAAATTCCTAAGTTCAATGGTGATCCTGAAGAATTTTCTTGGTGGAAAACCAACTTCTATAGTTATGTCATGGGTCTTGATGAAGAACTCTGGGACATACTTGAAGATGGTATTGGTGACTTACAACTTGATGACGAAGGTGCTGTCATTGACCGCAAACTTCACACTGCTGCTCAAAAGAAAATCTATAAGAAACATCATATCATCAGAGGGGCTCTTGTCACTGCTGTTCCTAAAACGGAATACATGAAGATGAGTGACAAATCTACTGCTAGAGCCATGTTTGCTTCTCTCTGTGCTAACTACGAAGGAAGCAAAAAGGTCAGGGAAGCTAAAGCTCTTCTATTAGTTCATCAATATGAACTATTTAAGATGAACGAGGATGAAAGTATTGAGCAGATGTACTCAAGATTTCAAACTCTAGTATCTGGTCTTCAGATACTGAAGAAGAGTTACATAGCTTCTGATCATGTTAGCAAGATTTTAAGGAGCTTAAAATCAATGAACATGATTCTGCAAGAAAATCCAAAACCATTGCCTTAAAATCAAAAGGAAGGTCTTCAAAGGCTCTCAAGGTTGAAGAGTCTGAAAATGAGTCTTCAGCTTCTGAAAGCTCAGAGGAGGATCCTGATGTAGCAAAGGAAATGGCTATGCTTTCAAGCAGAATGCAGTACCTTGCTAAGAAGAACAAGAGATTTCTGAGCAAGAGCAGTGGGAAGGGGTTCAAAAAGGAGGATCAGAAAGGTTGCTTCAACTGCAAGAAAACTGGACATTTTATTGCTGAGTGTCCAGAACTGCAGAAGGAGAAACCCAAGTCAAAAAGGCCAACCTTCAAGTCAAGCAAGTTTAAGAAGCAGATCAAGAAAAGTCTGATGGCCACCTGGGAAGATCTTGATAATGAGTCAGGATCTGAAGATGATGATGCTGATGGTGAAGCCAATGTAGCTGTTGGACTAATGGCTACAACCGAATCTGTTAAAGAGACACCTGAGGCAGAATCAGATACAGACTCTGAAAATGAAACAGAGGTATATTCTGAACTCACAAGATCTGAACTTATAGAATCTGTCAATGAGCTTCTTGGTCATTTTAAAGCTAAGACCACTGAGTTGAAGAAAGTCAAACAATAGCTTGATAAGCTGTCAAAAAGACATAATTCAACTCTGTTGGAATTAGAAGATTTTAAAGAAGAAAATATTTCTTTATTGATCAAGAAGTGTAGCTGTAAATACTTAAGTGAGCAAGATGTTGCTCTGCAAGAATTTATTGCTACTGGAATTGACAGATCAAGGGTTGCATCCATGATCTATAGCACGTATCAGAACAGAGGACATGGTCTTGGATTCATTGGAGGAAACTCAAATGAAATGACTCTGAAATCTGGTCCTGATGGAGCCAGAGAGGCGTTGAAAAATCATTTTGTAAAAGAGTCTGATGAAGTCAACACAGTGACTCATTCAGAACCTACAACTTCTACGTCTAAGATTCTGACTAAGTCAAAACTTCAGAATGTTAAGTTAAAGGGTCTGAAAAACTTTGAACCCAAAGCTTTAAAGTCTCAGACTCTGAAACATTCAAAGTCTGATAAACAGACTCTGAAAAAGCCAGAGTCTGAAAAACCAAAGTCTAAGTTTCAAAGGAGAGAAACTGTGAAAGGCAAGTTGAAACCTAAACCAAACGGTTCCAAACCTAAGGTATGGGAGAAAACATTGCCAATGATTTCAAGACATAACTTACGAAAAGAGTTCAATGGTTCTAAGACTAACCAAAAAGGACCCATAAGAATATGGGTACCTAAGTATGATATTATTGATGCTGCAGGTATGTCTAAAAGGACTAAAAAAGCACAAGGCTTGGTACCTAGACAGTGGTTGCTCGCGTCACATGACGGGAGAAAGGTCTATGTTCCTAACCCTAACCATGAAAGAGGGAGGAACTGTGGGATTTGGAGGAAACCAGACTGGCAAAATCATTGGTACTGGAACCATTGGTAACTCTCTGATCTCAATCAGTAATGTGTGGTTCGTTGATGGACTTAGACATAACCTACTAAGCATAAGTCAATTATGCGACAGTGGTTATGATGTATTGTTTAATAAGAACAACTGCACAGTGGTTAACAAGGATGATCAGTTCATAGTCTTCAAGGGAAAACGAAGAAACAATGTATATAAGATAAAATTCTCAGAACTGACTGATCAGAAGGTAATGTGCCTTTTGTCAATGGGTGATAAGAAGTGGATGTGGCATAGACGTTTGGGACATGCTAACTGGAGATTAATCTCTAAGATTAGCAAGTTGCAACTTGTCAAAGGCTTTCCAGACATTGACTATCACTCAGATGCTCTTTGCGGAGCATGTCAGAAAGGGAAAATTGTCAAGAGTCCCTTCAAGCCGAAAGAAATTGTTTAAACTTCCAGACCCTTGGAGTTACTTCATATTGACTTATTTGGACCAGTTATCACTGCATCCTTATATGGAAGTAAATATGGACTAGTTATTGTTGATGACTACAGCAGATGGTGTTGGGTTAAATTTCTGAAAACTAAAGATGATTCATATTCTGTGTTCAGTCAATTCTGCATCCAAATTCAATCAGAGAAGGAAATGAAAATCTTGAAAGTCAGAAGTGATCATGGAGGAGAATTTGAAAATGAACTGTTTGAGGTTTTCTGTGAAAAACATGGAATTATTCATGAATTCTCTGCACCTAGAACTCCACAACAAAATGGAGTTGTAGAGAGAAAGAACAGAACCTTACAAGAGATGGCTAGAACCATGATCCATGAGAACAATCTGGCTAAGCATTTTTGGGCAGAAGCAGTAAACACAGCTTGCTATGTTCAGAACAGAATCTATATTAGACCTCTGTTGAACAAAACAGCTTATGAACTCTTTAAAGGAAGAAAACCCAACATATCTTATTTTCATCAGTTCAGATGTACATGTTATGTCCTGAACAACAAAGTCTACCTAAAGAAATTTGATGCCAAAGCTCAAAAGGGAATCTTTTTAGGTTACTCTGAACGCTCTAAGGCATACAGGCTGTATAATTCAGAAACACAATGTGTTGAAGAATCTATGCATGTCAGATTCGATGACAAAGTGCCTGGAAGTGAAACTCCAGTGCAAGATGAAAGTCATGCAGAATCTCAAGATTCTGATGATAACTCAGAATCTGATCAGATTCCAGAATCTGAAGATACTTCAGAAGCTGGAACAACCCCTGAAGTTCCTAATGAAGAAGCTTTTGATGAAGCTCAAGATGGTTCTTTGCAAGCTAGTCAATCCAAACAATCTTTCAAATACAAGTCTTCACATCCAGAAGATCAGATAATTGGCAATAAAGAAAGTCCTATGAGAACAAGATCGCATTTCAGACAAGAAGAGTCTGCTTTAGGATTATTATCAGTTATTGAACCAACTTCTGTTGAAGAAACTCTTGGAGATGAAGGATGGATTCTAGCAATGCAAGAAGAACTGAATCAATTCAAAAGGAATGAAGTATGGGATCTAGTAGTTAAGCCTAATCACAAGAACATCATTGGAACCAAGTGGGTGTTCAGAAACAAGCTTAGTGAACAAGGAGAAGTAATCAGAAACAAGGCCAGACTTGTTGCACAAGGCTACAGTCAGCAAGAAGGCATTGATTACACAGAAACATTTGCTCCAGTTGCAAGATTGGAAGCAATCAGGTTACTTCTTTCCTATGCAGTTAATCACAACATAATTTTGTATCAAATGGACGTTAAGAGTGCATTTCTTAATGGTGTCATTTCTGAAGAAGTATATGTCAAACAACCTCCTGGATTTGAAGATTTAAAGCATCCAGAGCATGTTTATAAATTAAAGAAATCACTCTATGGCTTGAAACAAGCTCCCAGAGCTTGGTATGAAAGACTAAGTAATTTCTTAATTCAAAACAACTTTGAACGAGGACAAATTGACACTACTCTATTCAGAAAGACTCTGAAGAAAGACATTCTTGTAGTTCAGATTTATGTTGATGATATTATCTTTGGTTCTACAAATAGTTCACTTTGCAAAGAGTTTTCGAAAGTTATGCAGGGTGAATTTGAAATGAGCATGATGGGAGAATTGAAGTTCTTTCTTGGAATTCAAATCAACCAATGCAAAGATGGAGTCTACGTTCATCAGTCCAAGTATACGAAAGAGCTTCTAAAGAAGTTCAATCTTGAGGGCTGTAAAGAAATGAATACTCCAATGCATCCAACCTGCACTCTGAGCAAAGAAGATCAAGGGACCAAAGTTGATCAGAAGCTGTATAGAGGTATGATTGGTTCTTTGTTATACCTAACTGCATCCAGACCAGATATTTTGTACAGTGTATGTTTGTGTGCAAGGTTTCAATCAGATCCTAGAGAATCCCACTTAACTGTTGTTAAGAGAATCTTTAGATATCTGAAAGGAACAACCAATCTTGGACTTCTTTACAAGAAATCCTCTAACTACAAGCTAGTTGGATTCTGTGATGCTGACTATGCTGGAGACAGGATTGAAAGAAAATCTACCAGTGGCAATTGTCAATTCTTGGGAGATAATCTGATATCCTGGGCTAGCAAGAGGCAAGCAACCATTGCTCTGTCTACAGCAGAAGTAGAATACATCTCAGCTGCTAGTTGTTGTACACAGCTACTCTGGATGAAACATCAGCTTGAGGACTATCAAATAACTGAAAACCATATTCCAATTTATTGTGATAATACAGCAGCTATATGTTTGTCTAAGAATCCAATTCTACATTCAAGAGCAAAGCATATTGAGATTAAACATCATTTTATAAGAGACTATGTTCAAAAGGGAATTTTAGATATTCAATTCATTGATACTGATCATCAATGGGCTGATATATTTACTAAACCCTTAACTGTTGAAAGATTTGATTTCATAAAGAAAAATTTGAACATGTTCTATGTCTCTGAGTAATATGCGCCTTTGAAAACAGAATTCAGACTCTGAAAATATTCAGAAGCTATTTGGGAATCAGACTCTCTTTTGGAGACTCTGATGAAAGCTTCTGATAAATTATTCAGACTCTGGTGAGGAATCTTTAGACTCTCAGAAGCTCGTATTAGTGGAAGCGTGACTGTTAAGTTCAGTAACACCTGCCCCACTATGGTGACAGTTACTTTACAGTTTCTCAGACGTGGCCTGTCTGTATTGGGTAAGAACTCAAAGGGCAATGATTTCATTATGTTAAACAAGTTACCTTCGCCCTGTCCCAATACGTTTACGGCTGCATGCTATATGTATTTATTGTTTGTGTTTGTTTGTCCCCTACTCTTTCCAAACAGTTTTCAAACATTTTCTCTATAAATACATAACACACACAACTCACTTCTCTTTTCACTCTTTGATTTTCTCTCTGAACAAATTTCTTGTTTTCAATACTTTGCAAAAAATAATTTTCAAATCAAACTCTTAGAAAACCTAATGGCAAGTGATCTCATCCAATCTGGTGTTATAATCAAGTCCAGAGGATCCTATGTTATCAAACCTAGAACAATGAACATCATCAAGGAGACTCTGGAAATTCAAGTTGAATCTCCAGTAGATTTTGGTTCACTCAGTCGTAATGGAGTTGACGTTGCACCTCATTTCTTATCACAAGGAATGATGAGATACTTTGGTATGTTGAATGGACCAACATATCAGGAGCTTGTTAGAGATTTTTGGGTTAGGTCAGAAGTCTACGACAAAGCTGAAGCTACTTTGGAAGAAACAGTAGCAATCTCAAACAACTCCAAGCTTGTTGGAAAGAACAGAGACCAAATGGGTTTAAGACCGTACAATGGTCTTGAAATAAGGTCTGCTGTGATGGGAATTCCAATAGTTATCACTGAAGAGGTGGTAGCCAGGGCTTGTCAGATGGAGAGCGCTGGTAAATTTCAGTGGAATGTCAACAAGAAAAGTGAATGGGCCGTTGTCTGCAACAAGTTGTTATTTGAAGGGAGACCCTCAAATAAATTGGTGGATATGCATCCTGAGCATAGGGTGCTTCTGAAGATTATACTGGACAGTATGCTTCAGAAAGGAGGAGGAACAGATACAGTGTCTGTGGATCACAAAGTTCTTCTTTATTTTCTTATCAACAAAATAAAGATCAACTTCCCCAGATATGTGATGCACCACATGTGTTGGGCCATCAAGAAAAGTCAATCAGAAACCAGGAGCCAAGTTCCTTTTGGAAGATTAATATCTGAGATTTTGTATCAAGGAGGCCTCTTGAAGGTCTTATCAGAATCTGGTGTGGTATCAGATATTCATCTAGGAACTGTGACCGGTAGAATCATCAATGGCAAGACTCTACAGTACATGAAGATTGTCAAGAGATTCAACCCCTCTAAGCATGATATGAGAGAATCCTATGTACAATCTGATTTGATGATGGACTTCCCTCCCATATCCAAAGAAGATAATCCTGAAGTTCTTGCTAGATTTGTGGTGGATTACTTCAAGGAGACTGGTAGAATAATCAACTATTCTGCTATTCCTGAGACTGCTGGAGGAGGCCCTCTTAAGGTCAAAGGAAAAAGGACCAAGGAAGTGGTTCCCAAGGAAGAGGAAGAGAAGCAGGAGCCTCTCAAGAAAAAGATCAAATCTTCTGCTCTTCCGGGAGTTTCAATTGGTTCTCCTTCTGCATCTTCTGCACTTCGTGAAATTAAGGATGGAAAGAAGGCTAAGAAAGATGAGAAGAAGGCTAAGAAAGCTGAGAAGAAAGCAATAACAGGAAAAGCTGACAGAGACTATGACAAGTTAGCTCAAGATATTGCTGATTTCCTTGACACTGACTCTGGAGGTGAAGAGAGTCAGATCAAGAAGAGAAAGGTGGATGTGATTCCTGTGGCTAAGGATGTAGCACAGAAGATAAGTACTTCTGTATCTATGATTGAGGATGAACACACTGCTGGCAAGGTTATGGCAGCAGATTTGATTGCTGAAGAGTTGAAAGAAGAGACTGTCAAGGAAGCTGCTAAGTTGCTTGCTTCTACTCTTAAACAGAAGAATCCTTCAGAACCTGCAGAAGCTGAGTTATCAGAAGCTACTATGTCTGATCATTATGCTTCTCCAGAAGCTGGCATTGGCACCTCTGGCAACGTGGCATCTAGCTCATCTTCTTCTTTGAATCATGAGTCAGAATCAGATTCAGAATTTGACAACAAACCCTTGAGCCAAATTCTTCCATCTCTCAAAAATTCATCTACCTCACCAATCAAACCCATATCATCCCATAACCCGCTTGACCAGGCAGTAGTTGATTATGTTGATTCAACTATGGACAGAGTGATTCAAGACACAATCACAGTGTCTATGAATCTTCCTGCTGACCATCCTGCTCAACCTTCATTTCTCAAACCACTTCAGGTAATTCAACCTTCTGAAAAGCCTGAAGCAACCATTCAATCCAAACAGCCATCCCCCCAATCTGAAACCATTTGTGTAGACTCTCCAGACACTCTAGATTCTCTTGAAAAACATCTAGGAGGAGAACTACCAAAAACCCCTGCAAAATCCAAACCAACAAAAGCTACTTCATCCGTTTCCAAACCAGACCCTGTACCTGAACCTACAGAGAATCTGACCTTAGCTTCTGTTGAACCTTCAGAACCTGTTGTTGAACCAGCTTCTGAAAATCTGGAACAAGCCTCTGATATTGTATCAGGAACTGTAACAGCTTGTAAAGCTAAGACCAGAAGAGTTTCTCAACCACTTTGTGACCCCATAACCTATTTCTCTTTTGAAACTTTTCTAGCTTTGAGAGCTTCTCTACCCTCAACCTCTGAACCTCAAAGTGACTTATTTGATTCAAATAAGATTGATGAGTTTTATGCTTCTTCATGCAATAAGCTCAAAGAAGTTATTGAGCAAAGGTCTATGCCAATACTTAATGTGAGCTATGAGGACAAGTTTTCTTCAGTGAAGACTGAGTTTTTGGATTTTATCACCAAAATTCAAAAGGCTGCTACTAGGGAACAAGCTCTTGTTACTGCCAAGCATGTTGAAGAAGTAAAGCGGGCTGAGAAAGTTGCAGTTCTGGAAAATGCTCCTATTCTGAGGATAAGAGATACACCCTTCTTTGATGAAGATCAGTATATTCCTAGAGAATCAGTGGCTTACAATTCCTTGAAGAGGAAAATGTATAGAATTCAAGAAGAAGCAAGACAAGAAAGAGAAGCACATTTGCAAAGAACTGAGGCTCTGGAAGAGATGGTAAAGAAACAGCAAGAGGATCTCCAGAAACTGATGGATCATCTTGCCAAACAAAACCAACCTTAGTTTAATTTCATTTTTTTTTTTTGCTTATTGTTTTTTGTAATTCTTGTTTACTACGTTATGTTTCATTTTTATACAAGTTGTTTTTGATTCTACTTTGCATTCATTTTTTTTTATGCTCTGAATTTTCTATGTTTTCCCTCTGAATCTCATTCTTCCTTAAAACATGCTTACACCCTTACCTTAAGTCATTTAAAAAGGGGGAGGAACCTGTTCTGAACTTTTTTTTTGTTGATGACAAAAGGGGGAGAAGGGAAGGTATTTATGTCAAGTATTTATGTCAGGGAGGAGAGAAAAATTTATTTTCTTTATTTACATTGCATGTATACGTAAAAGTTAAAGGGAAATCTGCGAAAGGTGCTTAGTTAGACTCTGAGCCCTGTTTAAGAATCAATTTACTAAATATTCTGAGTATGAATTTGATTGCTTATGAAAGACAATTTAATTAACCTGGATAGAACTCAAGATGAGCTTACAAACCTCAACTTAAGAACTATCAGACTCAGGGGGAGTTAGAGCTTACAAACCTCAGACTCTGAGCTTACAAACCTCAGAACCCTTTAAGTCAACTTGTTAATTAGATTAACAATAATTGACCTTTTAAATACTAATGTTTGTCATCATCAAAAAGGGGGAGATTGTTGGAACAAAGGTGTTCAGCAATACCAAGTTTTGAGTTTTGATGATAACAAGGTATTAAAAAGTTGTCAATTGGATATTGCTAATATTTGTTTAAGTATGCAGGATATCAATTAAGATTTGTATCTTAGAAAGTATTCTGTGTGAACAATGTTAAAGAGCAATAAATCCAGAGAAGCTTGTTGCTTGTGATTCTGTTTCGAAGAGAGTCTGAAGACTGTACCGAAGAGAGTCTAAAGACTGTGCTGAAGAGAGTCTGAAGACTGTTTCGAAGAGAGTCTGAAGACTGTGCTGAAGAGAGTCTGAAGACTGTACCGAAGAGAGTCTGAAGACTGTATCAGAGTCTGAAGACCATCGGAATCTGAGAACCAAGAGAGTCTGAAGATTATCAGAAGCATAGTGCTACAGTGAGTCTGAAGCCACAAATTTGATAATCTGCTAACACTGATCTCTACTGCATTGCTATGCACAAAGAAACTCTAATGGAGTAACGGCTAGCTTCTAAGTCAACTTGAGCGTGGGAAGCACAAAGACAAAGATTGCAGGCCAGTACAGAGTACGTTGTACGAACTCTGTTTCCACTACTCCACTACCTCGTACAGTTTTGGCAACTGTGTCTACCGGTATTAATCCTCAAAGGGAATGGAATTCAAATGATGCTATTGAAGGACTATTACCAAATCAAGCAACAGATCAACAGTCATTGATCAAGCTTCAGAAATCATCCTGATGCGCTGGATGACTCAACGTCTCTTTCCTACGCCTATATGAAGGATAGAAGACTTGAAGAATTGTTGGACTCTACAACTTAGAAAAACTGCATTGCGCTGCTTTCGTATTCAACTGAGTCTTAACAAAAGCACATCTTTAACTTAGATTCTTACAAACTGAGTATTCTAGAATCTCTAAGTTTCACAGAAAAACAGAGTCTGTCTTTGTTGTAATTGAAACACATTTTGATTGTTATCAAGTGTTTCAACTGTATTCAATTTTCTGTAATTGTGTAAAAGTCTCTTGCTTTTGTGCTTGAGCAAAGGAAGTCTCTTGGCTGCGTCCTTGAGCAAAGGAAGTCTCTTAGTTGTGTCTTTGAGCAAGGAAGTCTCTCGCCTGTGTGCTTGAGCAAGGAAGTCTCATACTGTGTGTTTGAGCAACTTGTAATTTAATATTACATTTTAGTGAACTCTCCTTGGAAGTACAAGGGGGACAGGACTACTTCCGGTTTGTGGAAGGAACCTGTATAATTGCTTGTGTTCTCTCTTCTCTCTTTATCTCTTGATTATTCCGCTGCAATCAGAACCTAATCTCATATCAGACTCTGATCTCATTCAGACTCTGAGTTTAAAGAAATTAGATTCTCACTCTTTAAGAGTTGCGAAAAGAAAACACAATTCAACCCCCCCCCCCCCCCTTCTTGTGTTTTTCTCACCTTCAAGATGGTGGTTGTACAGGAGCAGGGGTTGGGTTATGTGGGTTATGAGGATGGTGGTGGTGGTGAGTACTGGCCTCTGTAGCAAAAACTGCCAAAGAACTCACTTGAAGTAAGGCTATCACCAAGACTATAATTTTGGCCATGTCTCAATGCAAGACAAAATAGCCTAAAGAGAGGTGGGGGGGATGATATTGATATATTGGAATAAGAGTTAATTTATAGGCGTTGTTGCTTTGAATAATTTTAATATTTTATTGTAAAGTTAGTCAAAGATAAAAGTTAAAAGATTTTAAAAAGAGGTAAATTAGAAAGTAATTATTTTTTGTATTAATATTATATTATTAATATATATATGTTATTTGAATTTTTTAATCCTATAAGTTATATAATTAATAAAAGATTTTAGGGTATTTTGATCAATAATCTTTTTTTTAATTTTTATAAGGAAAAAAATTATGCTACCAAAGTTGAAGATAAAATTAAGTATAATGTTTGAAAACATTAGTATTGTTTACTAATAAATTTAATATTTATTATTTTCAATCACATAAATTTACAATAAATCCTTATTATTACAAACAATTTACTTTTTAGGTTCATTGAATAATTAATGTATCTCGTTATAAATACATATTAGATACATCACTTACACAATGAATCTACAAAGTCAATTGTTTCTTATGTTAAAGACCGGAGGGAGTATTATTTTATTTTTATATTGTTATTTGTGGATAATATTTTTTTTAGAAAGCACATAAAATTATTATTAGCTTTGGAAAGTATATCACATTTAACTATGCGTCAAAACTTTGTGTTTTCCGAGGTTGGTTAGTGCATATACTATATGCGTCAAATTTTTTTGAAAGTATATCATGAGAATCTATCTAAATATTATTCTCACATAACAATCACACATAACCCAAGAGTAAGAACTATCTAAAGAACTCACTTATGAACAGCTAACTCCATCATAAGCTTCAAGATTTGAGTTCCAAAACATTAATCCAAAACCCTAACTCTTGATCACATGCAATGAGGAAGGGTATATAATTTAATCTTAACCCAGTCTTCTAAATGCTTCTTGATCATGAATGAACCACAACTTATGCATAATCTTCATGGGAATGTAGTCTTGGAATGATTGGAGAAGAGAGGGAGAGTGGGAAGGCGTGAGGTAGAGAGAAGGGAGAGCGATTCTGATCATTCTTTCTAGAGAGAGAAAGAACATGTTAAAATGAAGGAAAATGGCCCATGTGGCCTTATATAGTCCTTGTGGCCAAGGTTACCAAAATGCCCTTCGTCTTAAACCGTGTAACACCCCGTTCTCCCAACGTCGTAATATTAAATAAAAATGTCAGAGTAAATCAAACCACGGAGTGTCACACTGCTTTTCAAAATTTCATAAATAGGAATAAACTATTTATTTTAATACAACATAAATTCTCATAAACTGCAGCGGAATAAACCTTCAAGGTTATAAATCAATTCAAATTCAACGTCAACATTATCCCGGCACAAAGGCCTCAACAGTTATAAAATATTATTTTCAACAATAATAAAACTCCGACAACATGGTCTTTTCATAGATATGAAACATAAAAGAGTTAAAGGAAAACATTCGCGACGGTTCCCATCCTAATATGTATCAGAGCCCAAGACACAGAGCTTTTGATCCTACTAATGTTCATTACCTGCAAGTTACCCATAGGAAAGGCAACGTTTTCAAGCAGAAGGGTGAGATTCACAAACAAAAAACATATTATAATTCATCAAATAAATTAAACAACAACAATAAAAAACAATAATCAACTGTCAGTTTATGATTAAAACAAATCAACAACATCATCATCAAGCTACGACATCGACGACTCGACCGATAACAACAACAACAACGACGTCAACAATGCGACTAATTCAAATGCATGTGGTACCATTTAACGCGTTTGAATGACTAGAAATCCGGGGCAAAAGCCCCCAACAGTTTGAATGAAATAACATTCCAGGGCATAAGCCCTCAACGGTTGAGTGATAAACACTCCAGGGCATAAGCCCTCAACGTTTGAGTGAAAACACTCCAGGGCATGAGCCCTCAACAAGGTATGAGTATGAAATGGACTCAATAGTGTATATCTGCATACAACTCGACAACATCGACGACAATGAGGAAGGGTGTTGGAACAAAGGTGTTCAGCAATACCAAGTTTTGAGTTTTGATGATAACAAGGTATTAAAAAGTTGTCAATTGGATATTGCTAATATTTGTTTAAGTATGCAGGATATCAATTAAGATTTGTATCTTAGAAAGTATTATGTGTGAACAATGTTAAAGAGCAATAAATCCAAAGAAGCTTGTTGCTTGTGATTCTGTTTCGAAGAGAGTCTGAAGACTGTACCGAAGAGAGTCTGAAGACTGTGCTGAAGAGAGTCTGAAGACTGTTTCGAAGAGAGTCTAAAGACTGTGCTGAAGAGAGTCTAAAGACTGTGCTGAAGAGAGTCTGAAGACTGTATCAGAGTCTGAAGACCATCAGAATCTGAGAACCAAGAGAGTCTGAAGATTATCAGAAGCATAGTGCTATAGTGAGTCTGAAGCCACAAATTTGATAATCTGCTAACACTGATCTCTACTGCATTGCTATGCACAAAGAAACTCTAATGGAGTAACGGCTAGCTTCTAAGTCAACTTGAGCGTGGGAAGCACAAAGACAAAGATTGCAGGCCAGTACAGAGTACGTTGTACGAACTCTGTTTCCACTACTCCACTACCTCGTACAGTTTGGCAACTGTGTCTACCGGTATTAATCCTCAAAGGGAATGGAATTCAAATGATGCTATTGAAGGACTATTACCAAATCAAGCAACAGATCAACAGTCATTGATCAAGCTTCAGAAATCATCCTGATGCGCTGGATGACTCAACGTCTCTTTCCTACGCCTATATAAAGGATAGAAGACTTGAAGAATTGTGGGACTCTACAACTTAGAAAAACTGCATTGCGCTGCTTTCGTATTCAACTGAGTCTTAACAAAAGCACATCATTAACTTAGATTCTTACAAACTGAGTATTCTAGAATCTCTAAGTTTCACAGAAAAACAGAGTCTGTCTTTTGTGTAAAACAGAGTCTGTCTTTGTTGTAATTGAAACACATTTTGATTGTTATCAAGTGTTTCAACTGTATTCAATTTTCTGTAATTGTGTAAAAGACTCTTGCTTTTGTGCTTGAGCAAAGGAAGTCTCTTGGCTGCATCCTTGAGCAAAGGAAGTCTCTTAGGTGTGTCTTTGAGCAAGGAAGTCTCTCGCCTGTGTGCTTGAGCAAGGAAGTCTCATACTGTGTGTTTGAGCAACTTGTAATTTAATATTACATTTTAGTGAACTCTCCTTGGAAGTACAAGGGGGACAGGACTACTTCCGGTTTGTGGAAGGAACCTGTATAATTTCTTGTGTTCTCTCTTCTCTCTTTATCTCTTGATTATTCCGCTGCAATCAGAACCTAATCTCCTATCAGACTCTGATCTCATTCAGACTCTGAGTTTAAAGGAATTAGATTCTCACTCTTCAAGAGTTGCGAAAAGAAAACACAAATGGTTTCAGTTTGGGGGGATGGTTGTTTGGATTGAATGGTTGCTTCAGGTTTTTCAGAAGGTTGAATTACCTGAAGTGGTTTGAGAAATGAAGGTTGAGCAGGATGGTCAGCAGGAAGATTCATAGACACTGTGATTGTGTCTTGAATTACTCTGTCCATAGTTGAATCAACATAATCAACTACTGCCTGGTCAAGTGGGTTATGGGATGATATGGGTTTGATTGGTGAGGGAGATGAATTTTTGAGAGATGGAAGAATTTGGCTCAAGGGTTTGTTGTCAGATTCTGAATCTGATTCTGACTCATGATTCAAAGAAGAAGATGAGCTATATGCCACGTTGCCAGAGGTGCCAATGCCAGCTTCTGGAGAGGCAAAATGATCAGACACAGTAGCTTCTGATAACTCAGCTTCTGTAGGTTCTGAAGTACTCTTCTGTTTAAGAGCAGAAGCAAGCAACTTACCAGCTTTCTTGACAGTCTCTTCCTTCAATTCTTCAGCAATCAAATCTGCTGCCATAACCTTGCCAGCAGTGTGTTCATCCTCAATCATAGATACAGAAGTACCTATCTTCTGTGCTACATCCTTAGCCACAGGAATCACATCCACCTTTCTCTTCTTGATCTGACTCTCTTCACCTCCAGAGTCAGTATCAATGAAATCAGCAATATCTTGAGCTAACTTGTCATAGTCTCTGTCAGCTTTGCCTATTATTGCTTTCTTCTCAGCTTTCTTAGCCTTCTTCTCATCTTTCTTAGCCTTCTTCCCATCCTTAATTTCACGAAGTGCAGAAGATGCAGAAGGAGAACCAATTGAAACTCCAGGAAGAGCAGAAGATTTGATCTTTTTCTTGAGAACCACTTCCTTGGTCCTTTTTCTTTTGACCTTAAGAGGGCCTCCTCCAGCAGTCTCAGGAATAGCAGAATAGTTGATTATTCTACCAGTCTCCTTGAAGTAATCCACCACAAATCTAGCAAGAACTTCAGGATTATCTTCTTTGGATATGGGAGGGAAGTCCATCATCAAATCAGATTGTACATAGGATTCTCTCATGTCATGCTTAGAGGGATTGAATCTCTTGACAATCTTCATGTACTGTAGAGTCTTGCCATTGATGATTCTACCGGTCACAGTTCCTAGATGAATATCTGATACCACACCAGATTCGGATAAGACCTTCAAAAGACCTCCTTGATACAGAATCTCAGATATTAATCTTCCAAAAGGAACTTGCCTCCTGGTTTCTGATTGACTCTTCTTGATGGCCCAACACATGTGGTGCATCACATATCTGGGGAAGTTGATCTTTATTTTGTTGATAAGAAAATAAAGAAGAACTTTGTGATCCATAGACAATGTGTTTGTTCCTCCTCCTTTCTGAAGCATACTGTCCAGTATAATCTTCAGAAGCACCCTATGCTCAGGATGCATATCCACCAATTTATTTGAGGGTCTCTCTTCAAATAACAACTTGTTGTAGACAACAGCCCATTCACTTTTCTTGTTGACATTCCACTGAAATTTACCAGCGCTCTCCATCTGACAAGCCCTGGCTACCACCTCTTCATTGATAACTATAGGAATTCCCATCACAGAAGACCTTATTTCAAGACCATTGTACGGTTTTAAACCCATTTGGTCTCTGTTTTTGCCAGCAAGACTGGGGTTGTTTGAGATTGCTACTGTTTCTTCCAAAGTAGCTTCAGCTTTGTCGTAGACTTCTGACCTAACCCAAAAATCTCTAACAAGCTCCTGATATGTTGGTCCATTCAACATACCAAAGTATCTCATCATTCCTTGTGATAAGAAATGAGGTGCAACGTCAACTCCATGACGACTGAGTGAACCAAAATCTACTGGAGATTCAACTTGAATTTCCAGAGTCTCCTTGATGATGTTCATTGTTCTGGGTTTGATAACATACGAACCTCCGGACTTGATTATGACACAAGATTGGATGAGATCACTTGCCATTAGGGTTTTCTAAGAGTTTGATTTGAGAACAAAAGAAAAGGTTTTGCAAAGTATTGAAAAACAAGAAATTTGTTCAGAGTGAAAATCAAAGAGTGAAAAGAGAAGTGAGTTGTGTGTGTTATGTATTTATAGAGAAAATGTTTGAAAACTGTTTGGAAAGAGTAGGGTACAAACAAACACAAACAATAAATACATATAGCATGCAGCCGTAAACGTATTGGGACAAAGCGAAGGTAACTTGTTTAACATAATGAAATCATTGCCCTTTGAGTTCTTACCCAATACAGACAGGCCACGTCTGAGAAACTGTAAAGTAACTGTCACCATAGTGGGGCAGGTGTTACTGAACTTAACAGTCACGCTTCCACTAATACGAGCTTCTGAGAGTCTAAAGATTCCTTACCAGAGTCTGAATATTTTACCAGAAGCTTTCATCAGAATCTCCAAAAGAGAGTCTGATTCCCAGATAGCTTCTGAATATTTTCAGAGTCTGAATTCTGTTTTCAGAGGCGCATATTACCCAGAGACATAGCACATGTTCAAATTTTTCTTTATGAAATCAAATCTTTCAACAGATAAGGGTTTAGTAAATATATCAGCCCATTGATGATCAGTATCAATGAATTGGATATCTAAAATTCCTTTTTGAACATAGTCTCTGATAAAATGATGTTTAATCTCAATATGCTTTGCTCTTGAATGCAGAATTTGATTTTTAGACAAACATATAGCTGCTGTATTATCACAATAAGTTGGGATATGGTTTTCAGTTATTTGATAGTCCTCAAGCTGATGTTTCATCCAGAGTAGCTGTGTACAACAACTAGCAGCTGAGATGTATTCTGCTTCTGCTGTAGACAGAGCAATGGTTGCTTGCCTCTTGCTAGCCCAGGATATCAGATTCTCTCCCAAGAATTGACAATTGCCACTGGTAGATTTTCTTTCAATCCTGTCTCCAGCATAATCAGCATCACAGAATCCAACTAGCTTGTAGTCAGAGGATTTCTTGTAAAGAAGTCCAAGATTAGTAGTTCCTTTCAGATATCTAAAGATTCTCTTAACAGCAGTTAAGTGAGACTCTCTAGGATCTGATTGAAACCTTGCACACAAACATACACTGTACAAAATATCTGGTCTGGATGCAGTTAGGTATAACAAAGAACCAATCATACCTCTATACAGCTTCTGATCAACTTTGGTCCCTTGATCTTCTTTGCTCAGAGTGCAGGATGGATGCATTGGAGTATTCATTTCTTTGCAGTCCTCAAGATTGAACTTCTTCAGAAGCTCTTTCGTATACTTGGACTGATGAACGTACACTCCATCTTTGCATTGGTTGATTTGAATTCCAAGAAAGAACTTCAATTCTCCCATCATGCTCATTTCAAATTCATCTTGCATTACTTTTGAAAACTCTTTGCAAAGTGAACTATTTGTAGAACCAAAGATAATATCATCAACATAAATCTGAACTACAAGAATGTCTTTCTTTAGAGTCTTTCTGAATAGAGTAGTGTCAACTTGTCCTCGTTCAAAGTTGTTTTGAATCAAGAAATTAGTCAGTCTTTCATACCAAGCTCTGGGAGCTTGTTTCAAGCCATAGAGTGATTTCTTTAATTTATAAACATGCTTTGGATGCTTTAAATCTTCAAAGCCAGGAGGTTGTTTGACATATACTTCTTCAGAAATGACACCATTAAGAAATGCACTCTTAACGTCCATTTGATACAAAGTTATGTTGTGATTAACTGCATAGGAAAGAAGTAACCTGATTGCTTCCAATCTTGCAACTGGAGCAAAAGTTTCTGTGTAATCAATGCCTTCTTGCTGACTGAAGCCTTGTGCAACAAGTCTGGCCTTGTTTCTGATTACTTCTCCTTGTTCACTAAGCTTATTTCTGAACACCCACTTGGCTCCAATGATGTTCTTGTGATTAGGCTTAGCTACAAGATCCCATACTCCATTCCTTTTGAATTGATTCAGTTCTTCTTGCATTGCTAGAATCCATCCTTCATCTCCAAGAGCTTCTTCAACAGAAGTTGGTTCAATAACAGATAATAATCCTAAAGCAGACTCTTCTTGTCTGAAATGCGATCTTGTTCTCATAGGACTTTCTTTATTGCCAATTATCTGATCTTCTGGATGTGAAGACTTGTATTTGAAAGATTGTTTGGATTTACTAGCTTGCAGAGAACCATCTTGAGCTTCATCAGAAGCTTCTTCATTAGGAACTTCAGGGGTTGTTCCAGCTTCTGAAGTATCTTCAGATTCTGGAATCTGATCAGATTCTGAGTTATCATCAGAATCTTGAGATTTTTCATGACTTTCATCTTGCACTGGAGTTTCACTTCCAGGCTCTTTGTCATCGAATCTTACATGCATAGATTCTTCCACACATTGTGTTTATGAATTATACAGCCTGTATGCCTTAGAGCGTTCAGAGTAACCTAAAAAGATTCCCTTTTGAGCTTTGGCATCAAATTTCTTTAGGTAGACTTTGTTGTTCAGGACATAACATGTACATCCGAACTGATGAAAATAAGATATGTTGGGTTTTCTTCCTTTAAAGAGTTCATAAGCTGTTTTGTTCAACAGAGGTCTAATATAGATTCTGTTCTGAACATAACAAGCTGTGTTTACTGCTTCTGCCCAAAAATGCTTAGCCAGATTGTTCTCATGGATCATGGTTCTAGCCATCTCTTGTAAGGTTCTGTTCTTTCTCTCTACAACTCCATTTTGTTGTGGAGTCCTAGGTGCAGAGAATTCATGAATAATTCCATGTTTTTCACAGAAAACCTCAAACGGTTCATTTTCAAATTCTCCTCCATGATCACTTCTGACTTTCAAGATTTTCATTTCCTTCTCTGATTGAATTTGGATGCAGAATTTACTAAACACGGAATATGAATCATCTTTAGTTTTGAGAAATTTAACCCAACACCATCTGCTGTAGTCATCAACAATAACCAGTCCATATTTACTTCCATATAAGGATGCAGTGTTAACTGGTCCAAATAAGTCAATATGAAGTAACTCCAAGGGTCTGGAAGTTGAAACAATTTCTTTCGGCTTGAAGGGACTCTTGACAATTTTCCCTTTCTGACATGCTCCGCAAAGAGCATCTGAGTGATAGTCAATGTTTGGTAGGCCTTTGACAAGTTGTAACTTGCTAATTTTAGAGATTAATCTCCAGTTAGCATGTCCCAAACGTCTATGCCACATCCACTTCTTATCACCCATTGACAGAAGGCACATTACCTTCTGATCAGTCAGTTCTGAGAATTTTATCTTGTATACATTGTTTCTTCGTTTTCCCTTGAAGACTATGGACTGATCATCCTTGTTAACCACTGTGCAGTTGTTCTTATTAAACAATACATCATAACCACTGTCACATAAATGACTTATGCTTAGTAAGTTATGTTTAAGTCCATCAACGAACCACACATTACTGATTGAGATCAGAGAGTTACCAATGGTTCCAGTACCAATGATTTTGCCAGTCTGGTTTCCTCCAAATCCCACAGTTCCTCCCTCTTTCATGGTTAGGGTTAGGAACATAGACCTTTCTCCCGTCATGTGACGCGAGCACCCACTGTCTAGGTACCAAGCCTTGTGCTTTCTTAGTCCTTTTAGACATACCTGCAGCATCAATAATATCAGACTTAGGTACCCATATTCTTATGGGTCCTTTTTGGTTAGTCTTAGAACCATTGAACTCTTTTCGCAAGTTATGTCTTGAAATCCTTGGAAATGTTTTCTCCCATACCTTAGGGTTGGAACCGTTTGGTTTAGGTTTCAACTTGCCTTTCACAGTTTCTCTCCTTTGAAACTTAGACTTTGGTTTTTCAGACTCTGGCTTTTTCAGAGTCTGTTTATCAGACTTTGAATGTTTCAGAGTCTGAGACTTTAAAGCTTTGGGTTCAAAGTTTTTCAGACCCTTTAACTTAACATTCTGAAGTTTTGACTTAGTCAGAATCTTAAAAGTAGAAGTTGTAGGTTCTGAATGAGTCTCTGTGTTGACTTCATCAAACTCTTTTACAAAATGATTTTTCAACGCCTCTCTGGCTCCATCAGGACCAGATTTCAGAGTCATTTCATTTGAGTTTCCTCCAATGAATCCAAGACCCTGTCCTCTGTTCTGATACGTGCTATAGATCATGGATGCAACCCTTGATCTGTCAATTCCAGTAGCAATAAATTCTTGCAGAGCAACATCTTGCTCACTTAAGTATTTACAGCTACACTTCTTGATCAATAAAGAGATATTTTCTTCTTTTAAATCTTCTAATTCCAACAGAGTTGAATTATGTCTTTTTGACAGCTTATCAAAATGTTGTTTGACTTTCTTCAACTCAGTGGTCTTAGTTTTAAAATGACCAAGAAGCTCATTGACAGATTCTATAAGTTCAGATCTTGTGAGTTCAGAATATACCTCTGTTTCATATTCAGAGTCTGTATCTGATTCTGCCTCAGGTGTCTCTTTAACAGATTCGGTTGTAGCCATTAGTCCAACAGCTACATTGGCTTCACCATCAGCATCATCATCTTCAGATCCTGACTCATTATCAAGATCTTCCCAGGTGGCCATCAGACTTTTCTTGATCTGCTTCTTAAACTTGCTTGACTTGAAGGTTGGCCTTTTTGACTTGGGTTTCTCCTTCTGCAGTTCTGGACACTCAGCAATAAAATGTCCAGTTTTCTTGCAGTTGAAGCAACCTTTCTGATCCTCCTTTTTGAACCCCTTCCCACTGCTCTTGCTCAGAAATCTCTTGTTCTTCTTAGCAAGGTACTGCATTCTGCGTGAAAGCATAGCCATTTCCTTTGCTACATCAGGATCCTCCTCTGAGCTTTCAGAAGCTGAAGACTCATTTTCAGACTCTTCAACCTTGAGAGCCTTTCAAGACCTTCCTTTTGATTTTAAGGCAATGGTTTTGGATTTTCTTGCAGAATCATGTTCATTGAGACTTAACTCATGAACCTTGAGTGAGCTTACAAGATCTTCAACACTTAAAGTGTTTAAATCTTTAGCCTCCTCAATTGCAGTGACCTTTGGTCTCCATCTAGAGGGTAAGCTCCTTAAAATCTTGCTAACATGATCAGAAGCTATGTAACTCTTCTTCAGTATCTGAAGACCAGATACTAGAGTTTGAAATCTTGAGTACATCTGCTCAATACTTTCATCCTCTTTCATCTTAAATAGTTCATATTGATGAACTAATAGAAGAGCTTTAGCTTCCCTGACCTTTTTGCTTCCTTCGTAGTTAGCACAGAGAGAAGCAAACATGGCTCTAGCAGTAGATTTGTCACTCATCATGTATTCCATTTTAGGAATAGCAGTGACAAGAGCCCCTCTGATGATATGATGTTTCTTATAGAATTTCTTTTGAGCAGCAGTGTGAAACTTGCGGTCAATGGCAGCACCTTCGTCATCAAGTTGTAAGTCACCAACACCATCTTCAAGTATGTCCCAGAGTTCTTCATCAAGACCCATGACATAACTATAGAAGTTGTTTTTCCACCAAGAAAATTCTTCAGGATCACCATTGAACTTAGGAATTTTTCCATAATCAGCCTTTCTACTGCTGTTATTGGATCCATATTCATATGGTATAGCAGCACCAGAAGTGGCACCAGAAGAAGACGGTTCACTGGAAGACATGTTTTTCTCTGGATTTTTTCTGTTACACGGTTAAGTGCTAAGACAACAGAGCCGGAGCTCTGATACCAACTGAAGGTGAGAAAAACACAAGAAGGGGGGGGGGGGGGTTGAATTGTGTTTTCTTTTCGCAACTCTTGAAGAGTGAGAATCTAATTCCTTTAAACTTAGAGTTTGAATGAGATCAGAGTCTGATAGGAGATTAGGTTCTGATTGCAGCGGAATAATCAAGAGATAAAGAGAGAACAGAGAACACAAGCAATTATACAGGTTCCTTCCACAAACCGGAAGTAGTCCTGTCCCCCTTGTACTTCCAAGGAGAGTTCACTAAAATGTAATATCAAATTACAAGTTGCTCAAACACACAGTATGAGACTTCCTTGCTCAAGCACACAGGCGAGAGACTTCCTTGCTCAAAGACACAACTAAGAGACTTTCTATGCTCAAGGACGCAGCCAAGAGACTTCCTTTGCTCAAGCACAAAAGCAAGAGACTTTTACACAATTACAGAAAATTGAATACAGTTGAAACACTTGATAACAATCAAAATGTGTTTCAATTACAACAAAGACAGACTCTGTTTTACACAAAAGACAGACTCTGTTTTTCTGTGAAACTTAGAGATTCTAGAATACTCAGTTTGTAAGAATCTAAGTTAATGATGTGCTTTTGTTAAGACTCAGTTGAATACGAAAGCAGCGCAATGCAGTTTTTCTAAGTTGTAGAGTCCAACACTTCTTCAAGTCTTTTATCCTTTATATAGGCGTAGGAAAGAGACGTTGAGTCATCCAGCACATCAGGATGATTTCTGAAGCTTGATCAATGACTGTTGATCTGTTGCTTGATTTGGTAATAGTCCTTCAATAGCATCATTTGAATTCCATTCCCTTTGAGGATTAATACCGGTAGACACAGTTGCCAAACTGTACGTGGTAGTGGAGAAGTGGAAACAGAGTTCGTACAACGTACTCTGTACTGGCCTGCAATCTTTGTCTTTGTGCTTCCCACGCTCAAGTTGACTTAGAAGCTAGCCGTTACTCCATTAGAGTTTCTTTGTGCATAGCAATGCAGTAGAGATCACTGTTAGCAGATCATCAAATTTGTGGCTTCAGACTCACTGTAGTAC
This sequence comes from Medicago arabica, assembly GCA_946800305.1. NCBI lineage: Eukaryota > Viridiplantae > Streptophyta > Magnoliopsida > Fabales > Fabaceae > Medicago > Medicago arabica. The sequence goes on from OX326964.1 coordinate 18,062,181, forward strand.
TAAGCTTCTGATAATCTTCAGACTCTCTAGGTTCTCAGATTCTGATGGTCTTCAGACTCTGATACAGTCTTCAGACTCTCTTCGATACATTTTTCAGACTCTCTTCGAAACAGTCTTCAGACTCTCTTCGAAACAGAATCACAAGCAACAAGCTTCTCTGGATTTATTGCTCTTTAACATTGTTCAAACATAATGCTTACTAAGATACAAATCTTAATTGATATCCTGCATACTTAAACAAATATTAGCAATATCCAATTGACAACTTTTTAATACCTTGTTATCATCAAAACTCAAAACGTGGTATTGCTGAACACCTTTGTTCCAACACACAGGGCTACAGTCAGCAAGAAGGCATTGATTACACAGAAACGTTTGCTCCAGTTGCAAGATTGGAAGCAATCAGGTTACTTCTTTCCTATGCAGTTAATCAACACATAATTTTGTATCAAATGGACGTTAAGAGTGCATTTCTTAATGGTGTCATTTCTGAAGAAGTATATGTCAAACAACCTCTTGGCTTTGAAGATTTAAAGCATCCAGAGCATGTTTATAAATTAAAGAAATCACTCTATGGCTTGAAACAAGCTCCCAGAGCTTGGTATGAAAGACTAAGTAATTTCTTAATTCAAAACAACTTTGAACGAGGACAAGTTGACACTACTCTATTCAGAAAGACTCTGAAGAAAGAAATTCTTGTAGTTCAGATTTATGTTGATGATATTATCTTTGGTTCTACAAATAGTTCACTTTGCAAAGAGTTTTCGAAAGTTATGCAGGATGAATTTGAAATGAGCATGATGGGAGAATTGAAGTTCTTTCTTGGAATTCAAATCAACCAATGCAAAGATGGAGTCTACGTTCATCAGTCCAAGTATACGAAAGAGCTTCTGAAGAAGTTCAATCTTGAGGACTGTAAAGAAATGAATACTCCAATGCATCCACCCTGCACTCTGAGCAAAGAAGATCAAGGGACCAAAGTTGATCAGAAGCTGTATAGAGGTATGATTGGTTCTTTGTTATACCTAATTGCATCCAGACCAGATATTTTGTACATTGTATGTTTGTGTGCAAGGTTTCAATCAGATCCTAGAGAATCTCACTTAACTGCTGTTAAGAGAATCTTTAGATATCTGAAAGGAACAACCAATCTTGGACTTCTTTACAAGAAATCCTCTGACTACAAGCTAGTTGGATTCTGTGATGCTGACTATGCTGGAGACAGGATTGAAAGAAAATCTACCAGTGGCAATTGTCAATTCTTGGGAGATAATCTGATATCCTGGGCTAGCAAGAGGCAAGCAACCATTGCTCTGTCTACAGCAGAAGCAGAATACATCTCAGCTGCTAGTTGTTGTACACAGCTACTCTGGATGAAACATCAGCTTGAGGACTATCAAATAACTTAAAATCATATCCCAATTTATTGTGATAATACAGCAACTATATGTTTGTCTAAGAATCCAATTATGCATTCAAGAGCAAAGCATATTGAGATTAAACATCATTTTATAAGAGACTATGTTCAAAAGGGAATTTTAGATATTCAATTCATTGATACTGATCATCAATGGGCTGATATATTTACTAAACCCTTAACTGTTGAAAGATTTGATTTCATAAAGAAAAATTTGAACATGTGCTATGTCTCTGAGTAATATGCGCCTCTGAAAACAGAATTCAGACTCTGAAAAATATTCAGAAGCTATTTGGGAATCAAGCTCTCTTTTGGAGACTGTGATGAAAGCTTCTGATAAATTATTCAGACTTTGGTGAGGAATCTTTAGACTCTCAGAAGCTCGTATTAGTGGAAGCGTGACTGTTAAGTTCAGTAACACCTGCCCCACTATGGTGACAGTTACTTTACAGTTTCTCAGACGTGGCCTGTCTGTATTGGGTAAGAACTCAAAGGGCAATGATTTCATTATGTTAAACAAGTTACCTTCGCTTTGTCCCAATACGTTTACGGCTGCATGCTATATGTATTTATTGTTTGTATTTGTTTTTCCCCTACTCTTTCCAAACAGTTTTCAAACATTTTCTCTATAAATACATAACACACACAACTCACTTCTCTTTTCACTCTTTGATTTTCTCTCTGAACAAATTTCTTGTTTTTCAATACTTTGCAAAACCTTTTTTTTTTTTTTGTTCTCAAATCAAATTCTTAGAAAACCCTAATGGTAAGTGATCTCATCCAATCTGGTGTTATAATCAAGTCCAGAGGATCCTATGTTATCAAACCCAGAACAATGAACATCATCAAGGAGACTCTGGATATTCAAGTTGAATCTCCAGTAGATTTTGGTTCACTCAGTCGTAATGGAGTTGACGTTGCACCTCATTTCTTATCACAAGGAATGATGAGATACTTTGGTATGTTGAATGGACCAACATATCAGGAGCTTGTTAGAGATTTTTGGGTTAGGTCAGAAGTCTACGACAAAGCTGAAGCTACTTTGGAAGAAACAGTAGCAATCTCAAACAACCCCAAGCTTGTTGGAAAGAACAGAGACCAAATGGGTTTAAGACCGTACAATGGTCTTGAAATAAGGTCTGCTGTGATGGGAATTCCAATAGTTATCACTGAAGAGGTGGTAGCCAGGGCTTGTCAGATGGAGAGCGCTGGTAAATTTCAGTGGAATGTCAACAAGAAAAGTGAATGGGCCGTTGTCTGCAACAAGTTGTTATTTGAAGGGAGACCCTCAAATAAATTGGTGGATATGCATCCTGAGCATAGGGTGCTTCTGAAGATTATACTGGACAGTATGCTTCAGAATGGAGGAGGAACAGACACATTGTCTGTGGATCACAAAGTTCTTCTTTATTTTCTTATCAACAAAATAAAGATCAACTTCCCCAGATATGTGATGCACCACATGTGTTGGGCCATCAAGAAGAGTCAATCAGAAACCAGGAGGCAAGTTCCTTTTGGAAGATTAATATCTGAGATTCTGTATCAAGGAGGCCTCTTGAAGGTCTTATCAGAATCTGGTGTGGTATCTGATATTCATCTAGGAACTGTGACCGGTAGAATCATCAATGGCAAGACTCTACAGTACATGAAGATTGTCAAGAGATTCAACCCCTCTAAGCATGATATGAGAGAATCCTATGTACAATCTGATTTGATGATGGACTTCCCTCCCATATCCAAAGAAGATAATCGTGAAGTTCTTGCTAGATTTGTGGTGGATTACTTCAAGGAGACTGTTAGAATAATCAACTATTCTGCTATTCCTGAGACTGCTGGAGAAGGCCCTCTTAAGGTCAAAGGAAAAAGGACCAAGGAAGTGGTTCTCAAGGAAGAGGAAGAGAAGCAAGAGCCTCTCAAGAAAAAGATCAAATCTTCTGCTCTTCTGGGAGTTTCAATTGGCTCTCCTTCTGCATCTTCTGCACTTCGTGAAATTAAGGATGGAAAGAAGGCTAAGAAAGATGAGAAGAAGGCTAAGAAAGCTGAGAAGAAAGCAATAACAGGCAAAGCTGACAGAGACTATGACAAGTTAGCTCAAGATATTGCTGATTTCCTTGACACTGACTCTGGAGGTGAAGAGAGTCAGATCAAGAAGAGAAAGGTGGATGTGATTCCTGTGGCTAAGGATGTAGCACAGAAGATAGGTACTTCTGTATCTATGATTGAGGATGAACACACTGCTGGCAAGGTTATGGCAGCAGATTTGATTGCTGAAGAGTTGAAAGAAGAGACTGTCAAGGAAGCTGCTAAGTTGCTTGCTTCTGCTCTTAAACTGAAGAATCCTTCAGAACCTGCAGAAGCTGAGTTATCAGAAGCTACTGTGTCTGATCATTATGCTTCTCCAGAAGCTGGCATTGGCACCTCTGGCAACGTGGCATCTAGCTCATCTTCTTCTTTGAATCATGAGTCAGAATCAGATTCAGAATCTGACAACAAACCCTTGAGCCAAATTCTTCCATCTCTCAAAAATTCATCTACCTCACCAATCAAACCCATATCATCCCTTAACCCGCTTGACCAGGCAGTAGTTGATTATGTTGATTCAACTATGGACAGAGTGATTCAAGACACAATCACAGTGTCTATGAATCTTCCTGCTGACCATCCTGCTCAACCTTCTTTTCTCAAACCACTTCAGGTAATTCAACCTTCTGAAAAGCCTGAAGCAACCATTCAATCCAAACAGCCATCCCCCCAAACTGAAACCATTTGTGTAGACTCTCCAGACACTCTAGATTCTCTTGAAAAACATCTAGGAGGAGAACTACCAAAAACCCCTGCAAAATCCAAACCAACAAAAGCTACTTCATCCGTTTCCAAACCAGACCCTGTACCTGAACCTACAGAGAATCTGACCTTAGCTTCTGTTGAACCTTCAGAACCTGTTGTTGAACCAGCTTCTGAAAATCTGGAACAAGCCTCTGATATTGTATCAGGAACTGTAACAACTTGTAAAGCTAAGACCAGAAGAGTTTCTCAACCACTTTGTGACCCCATAACCTATTTCTCTTTTGAAACTTTTCTAGCTTTGAGCGCTTCTCTACCCTCAACCTCTGAACCTCAAAGTGACTTATTTGATTCAAATAAGATTGATGAGTTTTATGCTTCTTCATGCAATAAGCTCAAAGAAGTTATTGAGCAAAGATCCATGCCAACACTTAATGTGAGCTATGAGGACAAGTTTTCTTCAGTGAAGACTGAGTTTTTGGATTTTATCACCAAAATTCAAAAGGCTGCTACCAGGGAACAAGCTCTTGTTACTGCCAGGCATGTTGAAGAAGTAAAGCGGGCTGAGAAAGTTGCAGTTCTGGAAAATGCTCCTATTCTGAGGATAAGAGATACACCCTTCTTTGATGAAGATCAGTATATTCCTAGAGAATCAGTGGCTTACAATTCCTTGAAGAGGAAAATGTATAGAATTCAAGAAGAAGCAAGACAAGAAAGAGAAGCACATTTGCAAAGAACTGAGGCTCTGGAAGAGATGGTAAAGAAACAGCAAGAGGATCTCCAGAAACTGATGGATCATCTTGCCAAACAAAACCAACCTTAGTTTAATTTCATTTTTTTCTTGCTTATTTTTTTTTTAATTCTTGTTTACTACGTTATGGTTCAATTTTATACAAGTTGTTTTTGATTCTATTTGCATTCAATTTTTTTTTATGCTCTGAATTTTCTATGTTTTCCCTCTGAATCTCATTCTTCCTTAAAACATGTTTACACCCTTACCTTAAGTCATTTAAAAAGGGGGAGGAACCTGTTCTGAACTTTTTTTTGTTGATGACAAAAGGGGGAGAAGGGAAGGTATTTATGTCAGGGAGGAGAGAAATTTTTTTCTTTATTTACATTGCATGTATACGTAAAAGTTAAAGGGAATTCTGCGAAAGGTGCTTAGTTAGACTCTGAGCCCTGTTTAAGAATCAATTTACTAAATATTCTGAGTATGAATTTGATTGCTTATGAAAGACAATTTAATTAACCTGGATAGAACTCAAGATGAGCTTACAAACCTCAACTTAAGAACTATCAGACTCAGGGGGAGTCAGAGCTTACAAACCTCAGAACCCTTTAAGTCAACTTGTTAATTAGATTAACAACAATTGACCTTTTAAATACTAATGTTTGTCATCATCAAAAAGGGGGAGATTGTTGGAACAAAGGTGTTCAGCAATACCAAGTTTTGAGTTTTGATGATAACAAGGTATTAAAAAGTTGTCAATTGGATATTGCTAATATTTGTTTAAGTATGCAGGATATCAATTAAGATTTGTATCTTAGAAAGTATTCTGTGTGAACAATGTTAAAGAGCAATAAATCCAGAGAAGCTTGTTGCTTGTGATTCTGTTTCGAAGAGAGTCTGAAGACTGTGCTGAAGAGAGTCTGAAGACTGTTTCGAAGAGAGTCTGAAGACTGTGCTGAAGAGAGTCTGAAGACTATACCGAAGAGAGTCTGAAGACTGTATCAGAGTCTGAAGACCATCAGAATCTGAGAACCAAGAGAGTCTGAAGATTATCAGAAGCATAGTGCTACAGTGAGTCTGAAGCCACAAATTTGATAATCTGCTAACAGTGATCTCTACTGCATTGCTATGCACAAAGAAACTCTAATGGAGTAACGGCTAGCTTCTAAGTCAACTTGAGCGTGGGAAGCACAAAGACAAAGATTGCAGGCCAGTACAGAGTACGTTGTACGAACTCTGTTTCCACTACTCCACTACCTCGTACAGTTTGGCAACTGTGTCTACCGGTATTAATCCTCAAAGGGAATGGAATTCAAATGATGCTATTGAAGGACTATTACCAAATCAAGCAACAGATCAACAGTCATTGATCAAGCTTCAGAAATCATCTTGATGCGCTGGATGACTCAACGTCTCTTTCCTACGCCTATATAAAGGATAGAAGACTTGAAGAATTGTGGGACTCTACAACTTAGAAAAACTGCATTGCGCTGCTTTCGTATTCAACTGAGTCTTAACAAAAGCACATCATTAACTTAGATTCTTACAAACTGAGTATTCTAGAATCTCTAAGTTTCACAGAAAAACAGAGTCTGTCTTTTGTGTAAAACAGAGTCTGTCTTTGTTGTAATTGAAACACATTTTGATTGTTATCAAGTGTTTCAACTATATTCAATTTTCTGTAATTGTGTAAAAGTCTCTTGCTTTTGTGCTTGAGCAAAGGAAGTCTCTTGGCTGCGTCCTTGAGCAAAGGAAGTCTCTTAGTTGTGTCTTTGAGCAAGGAAGTCTCTCGCCTGTGTGCTTGAGCAAGGAAGTCTCATACTGTGTGTTTGAGCAACTTGTAATTTGATATTACATTTTAGTGAACTCTCCTTGGAAGTACAAGGGGGACAGGACTACTTCCGGTTTGTGGAAGGAACCTGTATAATTGCTTGTGTTCTCTCTTTATCTCTTGATTATTCCGCTGCAATCAGAACCTAATCTCCTATCAGACTCTGATCTCATTCAGACTCTGAGTTTAAAGAAATTAGATTCTCACTCTTCAAGAGTTGCGAAAAGAAAACACAATTCAACCCCCCCTTCTTGTGTTTTTCTCACCTTCAAAGGGTAAATAATTTAATCTTAACCCAGTCTTCTAAATGCTTCTTGATCATGAATGAACCACAACTTATGTATAATATTCATGGGAATGTAGTCTTGGAATGATTAGAGAAGAGAGGGAGAGTGGGAAGTGAAGGTGAGAAAAACACAAGAAGGGGGGGTTGAATTGTGTTAGCTTTTCGCAGCTCTTTAAGAGTGAGAATCTAATTCCTTAATATCAGAGTCTGAGGGAGATCAGAGTCTGATAGGAGATTAGGTTCTGATGCAGCGGAAATAATCAAGAGATAGAGAGAAGAGAGAACACAAGCAATTATACAGGTTCCTTCCACAAACCGGAAGTAAGCCTGTCCCCCTTGTACTTCCAAGGAGAGTTCACTAAAATGTAATATCTATCACAAGTTGCTCAAACACACAGTAAGAGACTTCCAATGCTCAAGCACGCAGGCAAGAGACTTCCAATGCTCAAAGACACAACTAAGAGACTTCCTTGCTCAAGGACGCAACCAAGAGACTTCTTTGCTCAAGCACACAAGCAAGAGACTTCTGACACAATTTACAGAAAATTGAATAGAGTTGAAACACTTGACAAACAATCAAACGTGTTTCTATTACAACAAAGACAGACTCTGTTTCAGACAAAGACAGACTCTGTTTTTCTGTTTAACTTAGAAATTCTAGAATACTCAGTTTGTAAGAATAATCTAAGTTGTTGATGTGTTTTTGTTAAGACTCGGTTGAATACGATAGCAATGCAGCGTAGTTTTTCTAGTTGTAGAGTCCAACAATTCTTCAAGTCTTCTATCCTTTATATAGGTGTAGGAAAGAGACGTTGAGTCATCCAGCACATCAGGATGATTTCTGAAGCATGATCAATAGCTGTTGATCTGTTGCTTGATATGGTAATAGTCCTTCAATTGCATATTTTGAATTCCATTCCCTTTGAAGATTAATGCCGGTAGACACAGTTTCCAAACTGTACGAGGTAGTGGAGTAGTGGAAACAGAGTTCGTACAACGTACTCTGTACTGGCCTGCATTCTTTGTCGTTGAGCATCCCACGGTCAAGTTGACTTTGAAGCTAGCCGTTACTCCAAATGAGAGTTTCTTTTGCATCGTAATGCCTTTAGGAATCCTTATTAGCAGATCTTCATATTGCAGACTTCAGACTCTCTGTAGCATTCTAGCTTCTGATGATTCTTCAGACTCTCTTGGTTTACAGATTCGGATAGTCTTCAGACTCTCTTCGATACAGTCTTCAGACTCTCTTCGAAATAGTCTTCAGACTCTCTTCGAAACAGAATCACAAGCAGCAAGCTTCTCTGGATCTTTGCTCTTTAAAATTGTTCAAACAGAATACTATCTAAGATATAAGTCTTGATTGATATCATGCATACTTAAACAAATATTAGCAATATCCAATTGACAACTTTTAATACCTTGTTATCATCAAAACTCAAAACGTGGTATTGCTGAACACCTTTGTTCCAACAATCTCTCCCTTTTTGATGATGACAAACATCAGTATTTAAAAGGTCAATTGTTGTTAATCTAATTAACAAGTTGACTTAAGGGGTCTGAGGTTTGTAAGCTCAGAGTCTGAGGTTTGTAAGCTCTGACTCCCCCTGAGTCTGATAGTTCTTAAGTTGAGGTTTGTAAGCTCCCCCTAAGTTCTATCCAAGTTAATGAAATTCATTTTCATAATGAATTCATTCTCAGAATAATAAATGAGTTAGAGAACAGATTCAAAAAAAATAGGGGCTCAGAGTCTAACTAAGCACCTTTCGCAAATCTTTCGCAAATTTCCCTTTAACTTTTACATAGAACTTGCAATATGTAGATAAAAGTAACAAATCTCATACTTTTCCCTTCTCCCCCTTTTGTCATCAACGAAAAGGTTTAGAAACAAGTTCCTCCCCCTTTTTAAATGACTTTAGGTAAGGATATAAACACATTTTAAGGAAAATGAGATTCAGAGAGAAAAACATTGAAGAATGAAAGCATAAAATATACTAAATGCAAATAAGATCAAATAATAACTTATATAAACTTGAAAGCAGTAACAATTCAGAAGAAAAAGTAAACAGCAGACAAGGGTTACAAACAAAACATAAAAAAAAAAAAAAAAAACTAAGGTTGGTTTTGTTTGGCAAGGTGATCCATCAGTTTCTGGAGATCCTCTTGCTGCTTCTTGACAATCTCTTCCAAAGCCTCAGTTCTTCTTAAGTGAGCTTCCCTTTCAAGTCTAGCTTCTTCTTGAACTCTGTGCAGTCTTCTTCTCAAAGAGTCAAAAACCATTGATTCCCTTGGATTGTATTGATCTTCATCAAAGAATGGTTTATCTCTAATCTGCAGAATAGGAGTTTTCTCCTTGGTTATAGCTTTCTCAGCTCTCTTGACTTCTTCAACATGCTTGGCAGTAACAATTGCTTGTTCCCTGGCAGCAGCCTTCTGAATTTTGGTGATAAAATCCAAAAACTCAGTCTTCAATGTGGAGAATTTATCCTCATAGCTCACATTAAGGATAGGCACAAACCTTTTCTCAATAATGTCTTTAAGCTTAGAGTTTGATGAAGCATAGAACTCATCTATCCTGTTTGAATCAAATAGGTCGTGAGGTTCAGAAGTTGAGGGTTGAGAGGCTCTTAAAGCTAGAAAAGTATCAAAACCAGGTACAACTGTTATAGGATCACAATAAGGTTCAGGAACCGTTCTAGACACAGGTTCTGCTATGCATTCTGTTACAGTTTCTGATAAGATATCAGAAGCTTGTTCCAGAATTTCAGAAACTGGTTATTCAACAGGTTCTGAGGGTTCAACAGATGCTAAGGTGAGAATTTCTGTAGGTTCAGGTACAAAGTCTGGTTTGGAAACAGATGTTGTAGCTTTTGTTGATTTGGATTTAGCAGGGGTTTTTGGTAGTTCTCCTCCTAGGTGTTTCTCAAGAGAGTCTAGGGTGTCTGGAGAGTCTACACAAATAGGTTCATGTTGGGGGGATGGTTGTTTTGATTGAGTGGTTACTTCAGGCTTTTCAGAAGGTTGAATTGCCTGAAGTGGTTTGAGAAATGATGGTTGAGCAGGGTGGTCAGCAGGTAAGTTCATAGACACTGTGATGGTGTCTTGAACGACTCTGTCCATAGTTTAATCAACATATTCAACTACTTTGGGATCAAGTGGGTTATGGGATGATAGGGGTTTGATTGGTGAGGGGGATGAATTTCTGAGGGAAGGAAGAATTTGGCTCAAGGGTTTGTTATCTGATTCTGAATCAGATTCTGACTATTGATTTGTGGAGGAAGATGAGTTAAATGCCACATTGCCAGAGGTGCCTATTCCAGCTTCTGGAGAAGCATAATGATCAGACACAGTAGCTTCTGATAAATCAGCTTCTGCAGTAGCTACCGGATTCTTCTGTTTCAGAGCAGATGCAAGCAACTTAGCAGCTTCTTTAACAGTTTCTTCCTTTAGTTCTTCAGCAACCACTTCTGCTGCCATTGCCTTACCAGCAGCATGTTCATCCTCAATCATAGATACAGAAGTACCTATCTTCTGTGCTACATCCTTAGCTACAGGAACCACATCCACCTTTCTCTTCTTGATCTGACTTTCTTCACCATCAGAGTCAGCATCAAGGAATTCAGCAATTTCCTCAGCTAACTTCACATAATCTCTGTCAGCCTTGCCTTTCTTCGCTTTCTTCTCATCTTTCTTTGTCTTCTTATCGTCCTTCTTAGCTTTCTTCTCATCCTTGGTTTCTTTTATCCTATCCTTGATTTCCTTGGATGCATAAGATACTGATGAAGGCATGGGAGCTATGGTCTTAGGGGCACCAATAGTCACGCCTGGAAGAGCAGAAAATTTGATCTTCTTCTTGAGAGGCTCTTGCTTCTCTTCCTCTTCCTTGAGAATCACTTCCTTGGTCCTTTTTCCCTTGACCTTAAGAGGTCCTCCTCCAGCAGTCTCAGGAATGGCAGAATAGTTGATTATTCTACCAGTATCCTTGAAGTAATCCACCACAAATCTTGCAAGAACTTCAGGATTATCTTCTTTGGAAATAGGAGGGAAGTCCATCATCAAATCTGATTGCACATAAGATTCCCTCATATCATGCTTAGAAGGATTGAATCTTCTGACAATCTTCATGTACTGAAGAGTTTTACCATTGATGATTCTCCCAGTCACAGTTCCAAGATGAGCATCTGATACAACACCAGATTCTGATAAAACCTTCAAGAGGCCTCCTTGATACAGAATCTCAGAGATTAGCCTTCCAAAAGGAACTTGCCTTCTGGATTCTGATTGGCTTTTCTTTATTGCCCAGCACATGTGGTGCATCACATACCTTGGAAAGTTGATCTTTATTTTGTTAATCAGAAAATAAAGAAGAACTTTGTGATCAACAGACAGAGTGTCTGTTCCTCCTCCTTTCTGAAGCATACTATCCAGTATGATCTTCAGAAGCACCCTATGCTCAGGATGCATATCAACCAGCTTATTTAAGGGTCTCCCTTCAAATAGAAGTTTGTTGCAGATAACTGTCCAGTCACTCTTCTTCTGGACATTCCACTAAAATTTACCAGAGTTCTCCACTTGACAAGCCCTGGCAACCACCTCTTCAGTGATAAGGACTGGGATCCCCATCACACAGACCTTATTTCAAGACCCTTGTACGGTCTTAAACCCATTTCATCTCTGTTCTTGCCAGCCAGCTTGGGGTTGTTCATTATTGCAGCAGTTTCTTCAATCGTAGCTTCATCCTTGTCGAAGACTTCTGACCTAACCCAGAAATCTCTTACCAGCTCCTGATATGTTGGTCCATTCAACATACCAAAGTAGTTCATCATTCCTTGTGCTAAGAAATGAGAAGAAACGTCAATTCCGTGACGATTGAGTGAACCAAAATCTATTGGAGATTCAACTTGAATTTCCAGAGTTTCTTTGATAAGATTCATCGTTCTAGGTTTGATCACATAAGATTTTCCAGTTTTGACTAGGACACCAGATTGGATGAGATCACTTGCCATTTTAGAGGTTTCTAAGTGTTTGATTTGAGAACAAAAGGTTTTACAAAAGATTGAAAACAAGAAATTTGTTCAGAGAAAAAAATCAAAGAGTGAAAAGAGAAGTGAGTTGTGTGTGATATGTATTTATAGAAAAAATTTGATAACCGTTTGGAAAGAATAGGGGACAAACAAACACAAACAATAAATACATATAGCATGCAGCCGTAAAAGCGTTGGGACAATGCGAAGGTAACTTGTTTAACGTAATAAAATCATTGCCCTTTGAGTTCTTACCCAATACAGACAGGCCACGTCTGAGAAACTATAATGTAACTGTCACCGTAGTGGGGCAGGTGTTACTGAACTCAACAGTCATGCTTCCACTAATACGAGCTTCTGAGAGTCTTAAGATTCCTTACCAGAGTCTGAAGGTTTGTAAGAAGCTTGTGTCACCAGATTCTCAAAAGAGAGTCTGATTCTCAATTAGCTTATGAAAATCTTTCAGAGTCTGAATTCTGTTTTCAGAGGCGCACATTAACTAGAGACATAACACATGTTCAAATTTTTCTTTATAAAATCAAATCTTTCAACAGATAAAGGTTTAGTAAATATATCAGCCCATTGATGATCAGTATCAATGAATTGAATTTTTAAAATTCCTTTTTGAACATAGTCTCTTATAAAATGATGTTTAATCTCAATGTGCTTTGCTCTTGAATGCAGAATTGGATTCTTAGATAAACATATAGCTGCCGTATTATCACAATAAATTGGGATACAATTTTCAGTTATTTGATAATCCTCAAGCTGATGTTTCATCCAGAGTAGCTGTGTACAACAACTAGCAGCTGAGATGTATTCTGCTTCTGCTGTAGACAAAGCAATGGTTGCTTGCCTCTTGCTAGCCCAGTATATCAGATTCTCTCCCAAGAATTGACAATTGCCACTGGTTGATTTTCTTTCAATCTTGTCTCCAGCATAGTCAGCATCACAGAATCCAACTAGCTTGTAGTCAGAGGATTTCTTGTAAAGAAGTCCAAGATTGGTAGTTCCTTTCAGATATCTAAAGATTCTCTTAACAGCTGTTAAATGAGACAATCTAGGATCTGATTGAAACCTTGCACACAGACATACACTGAACAAAATATCTGGTCTGGATGTAGTTAGGTATAACAAAGAACCAATCATACCTCTATACAGCTTCTGATCAACTTTGGTTCCTTGATCTTCTTTGCTCAGAGTGCAGGTTGGATGCATTGGAGTATTCATTTCTTTGCAATCCTCAAGATTGAACTTCTTCAGAAGCTCTTTCGTGTATTTGGACTAATGAACATAGACTCCATCTTCGCATTGGTTGATTTGAATTCCAAGAAAGAACTTCAATTCTCCCATCATGCTCATTTCAAACTCATCCTGCATTACTTTGGAAAACTCTTTGCAAAGTGAACTATTTGTAGAACCAAAAATGATATCATCAACATAAATCTGAACTTTAAGAATGTCTTTCTTCAGAGTCTTTCTGAATAGTGTAGTGTCAACTTGCCCTCGTTCAAAGTTATTTTGAATTAAGAAATTACACAGTCTTTCATACCAAGCTCTGGGAGCCTGTTTTAAGCCATAGAGTGATTTCTTCAATTTATAAACATGCTCTGGATGTTTTAAATCTTCAAAGCCAGCAGGTTGTTTGACAAACACTTCTTCAGAAATGACAACATTAAGAAATGCACTCTTAACGTCCATTTGATACAGGGTTATGTTGTGATTTACTGCATAGGAAAGAAGTAACCTGATTGCTTCCAATCTTGCAACTGGGGCAAATGTTTCTGTGTAATCAATGCCTTCTTGTTGACTGTAGCCCTGCGCAACAAGTCTGGCCTTGTTTCTGATTACTTCTCCTTGTTCACTAAGCTTATTTCTGAACACCCACTTGGTTCCAATGATGTTCTTGTGTTCAGGCTTAGCTACTAGATCCCATACTTCATTCCTTTTGAATTGATTCAGTTCGTCTTGCATTGCCAGAATCCATCCTTCATCTCCAAGTGATTCTTCAATAGAGGTTGGTTCAATAACAGATAGTAATCCCAAAGCAGACTCTTCTTGTCTGAAATGCGATCTAGTTCTTCTGGGACTTTCTTTATTGCCAATTATCTGATCCTCTGGATGCGAAGACTTGTATTTGAAAGATTTTTTAGATTGACTAGCTTGCTGAGAACCATCTTGAGCTTCTTCAGAAGCTTCTTCATTAGGAACTTCAGGGGATGCTCCAGCTTCTGAAGTATCTTTAGATTCTAGAATCTGAACAGATTCTGAGTTGTCATCAGAATTTTGAGATCCTGCATAACTTTCATCTTGCTCTGGAGTTTCACTTCCAGGCACTTTGTCATCGAATCTGACATGCATAGATTCTTCAACACATTGTGTTTCTGAATTATACAGTCTGTATGCCTTAGAACGTTCAGAGTAACCTAAAAAGATTCCCTTTTGAGCTTTGGCATCAAATTTCTTTAGATAGACTTTATTGTTCAGGACATAACAAGTACATCCGAACTGATGAAAATAAGATATGTTAGGTTTCCTTCCTTTAAAGAGTTCATATGCTGTTTTGTGCAACAGAGGTCTGATATAGATTCTGTTCTGAACATAACAAGCTGTGTTTACTGCTTCTGCCCAAAAATGCTTAGCCAGATTGTTCTCATGGATCATGGTTCTAGCAATTTCTTGTAAGGTTCTGTTCTTTCTCTCTACAACTCCATTTTGTTGTGGAGTTCTAGGTGCAGAGAATTCATGAAAAATACCATGTTTTTCACAGAAAACCTCAAAAGGTTCATTTTCAAATTCTTCTCCATGATCACTTCTGACTTTCAAGATTTTCAATTCCTTTTCAGATTGAATTTGGATGCAAAATTTACTAAACACAGAATATGAGTCATCTTTAGTTTTCAGAAACTTAACCCAACTCCATCTGCTGTAATCATCAACAATGACTAGTCCATACTTACTTCCATATAAGGATGCAGTGCTAACTGGTCCAAATAAGTCAATATGAAGTAACTCCAAGGGTCAGAAAGTTGAAGCAATTTCTTTCGGTTTGAAGGGACTCTTGACAATTTTCCCTTTCTGACATGCTCCGCAAAGAGCATCTGAGTGATAGTCAATGTCTGGTAGACCTTTGACCAGTTGCAACTTGCTAAGCTTAGAAATTAATCTCCAGTTAGCATGTCCCAACCGTCTGTGCCACAACCACTTCTTATCACCCATTGACAAAAGGCAAACTACCTTCTGATCAGTCAGTTCAGAGAATTTTATCTTGTAGACATTGTTTCTTCTTTTTCCCTTAAAGACTATGGACTGATCATCCTTGTTAACCACAGTGCAGTTGTTCTTATTAAACAAAACATCATAACCACTGTCGCATAATTGACTTATGCTCAGTAGGTTATGTCTAAGTCCATCAACGAACCACACATTACTGATTGAGATAAGAGAGTTACCAATGGTTCCAGTACCAATGATTTTGCCAGTCTGGTTTCCTCCAAATCCCACAGTTCCTCCCTCTTTCATGGTTAGGGTTAGGAACATACACTTTTCTCCCGTCATATGACGCGAGCAACCACTGTCCAGGTACCAAGCCTTCTGCTTTTCTAGTCCTTTTAGACATACCTGCAGCATCAATAATTTCAGACTTAGGTACCCATATTCTCATGGGTCCTCTTGGGTTAGTCTTTGAACCGTTGAATTCCTTTCGTAAGTTGCGTCTTGAAGTCATTGGCAGTGTTTTCTCCCATACCTTGGATTTAGAACCGTTTGGTTTAGGTTTCAACTTGCCTTTCACAGTTTCTCTTCTTTGAAACTTAGGCTTTTGTTTTTCAGACTCTGGCTTTTTCAGAGTCCGTTTATCAGACTCTGAATGTTTTAGAGTCTGAAACATTGAAGCTTTAGGTTCAAAGTTTTTTAAAACTTTTAACTTTACATTCTGAGATTTTGACTTAGTCAGAACCTTTGAACTTGAAGTTGTAGGTTCTGAATGAGTCACTGTGTTGACTTCATCTGACTCACTCACAAAGTGATTTTTCAATGTTTCTCTGGCTCCATCAGGACCAGGTTTCAGAATCACTTCATTCGAGCTTCCTCCAATGAATCCAAGACCCTGTCCTCTGTTCTGATACGTGCTATAGATAATGGATGCAACCCTTGATCTGTCAATTCCAGTAGCAATAAATTCTTGCAGAGCAACATCTTGCTCACTCAAGTATTTACAGCTACACTTCTTGATCAATAAAGAGTCATTTTCTTCTTTTAAATTCTCTAACTCCAACAAAGTTGAATTATGTCTTTTTGACAGCTTATCAAGCTGTTGTTTGACTTTCTTCAACTCAGTGGTTTTAGCTTTAAAATGACCATGAAGTTCTTTGACAGACTCTACTAATTCAGATCTTGTGAGTTCAGAATATACCTCTGTTTCACTTTCAGAGTCTGCATCTGATTCTGCCTCATGTGTCTCTTTATCAGATTCGGTTGTAGCCATTAGTCCAACAGCTACATTTGCTTCACCATCAGCATCATCATCCTCAGACCCTGACTCACTATCAAGATCTTCCCAGGTGGCCATCAGACTTTTCTTGATCTGCTTCTTAAACTTGCTTGACTTGAAGGTTGGCTTCTTTGACTTGGATTTCTCCTTCTGCAGCTCTGGACAGTCAGCAATAAAATGTCCAGTCTTCTTGCAGTTGAAGCAACCTTTTTGTTCCTCCTTTTTGAAACCCTTCCCACTGCTCTTGCTCAGAAATCTCTTGTTCTTCATAGCAAGGTACTGCATTCTGCTTGAAAGCATAGCCATTTCCTTTGCAATATCAGGATCTTCCTCTGAGCTTTCAGAAGCTGAAGATTCATTTTCAGACTCTTAAACCTTGAGAGCCTTTGAGGACCTTCCTTTTGATTTTAAAGCAATGGTTTTGGACTTTCTTGCAGACTCATGTTCATTGAGACTTAACTCATGAACCTTGAAAGAGCTTACAAGATCTTCAACACTTAACGTGTTTAAATCTTTAGCCTCCTCAATTGCAGTGACCTTTAGTCTCCATCTAGAGGGTAAGCTCCTTAGAATCTTGCTAACATGATCAGAAGCTATATTACTCTTCTTCAGTATCTGAAGACCAGACACTAGAGTTTGAAATCTTGAATACATCTGCTCAATACTTTCATCCTCTTTCATCTTGAATAGTTCATACTGATGAACTAATAGAAGAGCTTTAGCTTCATAGTTAGCACAGAGAGAAGCAAACATGGCTCTAGCAGTAGATTTGTCACTCATCTTCATGTATTCCGTTTTAGGAATAGCAGTGACAAGAGCCCCTCTGATGATATGATGTTTCTTGTAGATTTTCTTTTGAGCAGCAGTGTGAAGTTTACGGTCAATGGCAGCACCTTCGTCATCAAGTTGTAAGTCACCAACACCATCTTCAAGTATGTCCCAGAGTTCTTCATCAAGACCCATGACATAACTATAGAAGTTGGTTTTCCACCAAGAAAATTCTTCAGGATCACCATTGAACTTTGGAATTTTTCCATAATCAGCCTTTTTACTGCTGTTACTGGATCCATAGTCATATGGTATAGCAGCACCTGTAACACCCCGTTCTCCATCAGTATTAATTAACAAATTAAATCAGAGTTTATCACCAAAAACGGAATGCTACATTTTCATTCAAATAAATTCTCCAAAATTAACGGATGAATAAATATTCTCCAATAAATTAGTCAATAATAATTAACTTCAAAACTTCGCAGCGGAATTAATTTTAAACAACTGAATAAATCCTTGGCACGCAGGCCTCATCAAAGGTTTCATTAAATCAAAATTATTACGTAAGGAAAGAGAAAACAAGCAACATAATCCCATCCCGTTACGTATCAGAGCCCTAAGACACTTGAGCCGACATCCCTGCTAATCTTCGTTACCTGCACTTGCCCACAAGGCGGCAATTCCAGCAGAAGGGGTGAGATACACGATCAATAATAAATATATATACTCCATCAAATCAATGAAACAACAACATCTTACAACAGGCATTATTCAATTCATATATAATGTGAATAATATACACATATGTAATAGCAACGTAATTATCTTCAACAACAACAATGTCATTATCAGCAATGAACATGACCGACGACAACGACTACGACAATGCGACATCGACAACGACAAATGCATCATGCATGTGGTACCATTCTACGCGCGTTGAATGCTAAGCATTCCGGGGCATAAGCCCCCAACAGTTTGAATGAAATAACATTCCAGGGCATATGCCCCCAATAGTTTAGTGATAAACACTCCAGGGCATAAGCCCTCAACGATTGAATGTAAACACTCCAGGGCATGAGCCCTCAACAATGTATGAGTATGAAATGGACTCAATAGTGTATATCTGCATACAACTCAACAACAACATCAACATCTAGCATGCATAATTAATTATGACATACCGTACGACTACAACTGAATAGGACACGACCAAGTCCTTGCAACAAGATTCACCAAATAGTGCACAATTTCACTTAAATCATTCATTTTCAAGCAACAAGAAGTTTCTATAAGGTTTAGTACTTAGTCAGAGGTTATACAGCTCAACCTAAGCATTTTGGAATATCCGGACAGGCCTCCTTAATTTTGAACTAAGGTCACAATGCGGCTGTTAAAAGCCTTCTTCGCTTAAGCGAAGGCCTCTTCGCTTAAGCGAGCAAAACACCGAGAGGAAAGGTGACTTCGCTTACGAGTTCGCTCAAGGCTCGCTCAAGCGAACAGCCTCAACTAAGTTCTGGGCAACTACTTTGAATGGTCGCTTAAGCGACGGGAAGTTCGCTTAAGCGAACAGTTGTCTGGGCAGGGTAAATCCTCGAATTCTCTAACCCTAAATCATCCAAAAACCCAATTTTGATCCCTAATTACCCCAAACGTGTAAGCACAGATGTTTATGGATTCAGTATACAACATAGGCAACAAAACAACACTGAAATAGGCAATCAACAACACAATTCATCCATTTTAGAAATTACACAAAACTTCTAAAACCTAGAAAACCAAGAACACCAAAATTCACAATTTTCAGAATTATATACATTATTAGTGAAAGGAATCCCACCCTTACCATAATTCAGCAAGATTGAAAGCCTACAGAAAATTTTTGATCCCTTCCTAGCTCTTCTCCTAGCCTCTTGGTTTTTCTCCTCTTTCTCTCAAAACTCTCTTTTTCTCTACTGTACGTTTAAAAAAATGTTTGTCTGACCTTTCTTTCATTTTACTAAAAACATAACCTCTCCTATTTCATTAAACCCCCTTTTATTACTATTAATTCTCATTAACCCCCTTAATTCTAAATAAATAATAATTCTATATTATTTCTAATTTAAAAAAAAGTCATACTATCTTTTTAACTTCCAAAACTTCAAATAATATTATTTCTCACCTATTCAATTAAATTATTAAATAATCATGTAATAAAATATACAACACCATAAAATCAACATAAATCATTTAAATCATATAAACTTATTAAAAAATCAACCGAAAATAATTAAATAACAACTAGGGCGTTACAACTCTCCCCAACTTAAAGAATTTCGTCCTCGAAATATTACCTCAAGCAAACAACTCAGGATATGCCTCCTGCATCTTACTTTCCAACTCCCAAGTCAAGCTTTCACCAGTTACTCCACCCCAGACTACTCTCACTAGAGGTATCTCTTTGCCTCTCAACTTCTTCACCTTGCGATCATCAATTCTCAATGGTAAGGTCTCCACCGTAAGGTTGTCTCTAACCTGCACATCATCCCTCGGTATGACATGCGAAGGGTCCACTACGTACTTCCGCAACTGCGACACATGAAACACATCATGCAGATTCGAAAGATGTGGTGGCAAACCCACTCTATATGCCACCGTTCCAATCCTCTCAGATATCTGATACGGACCAATAAACTTCGGAGTCAACTTCTTAGACTTCAACGCACGACCTACACCTGTCATGGGAGTGACTCTCAAGAACACATGATCACCCTCTTGAAATTCAAGTTCCTTTCTACGCTTGTCATGGTAACTCTTTTGCCGACTCTGCGAAGCTTTCATCTGTTCTCTTATCAACTTGACCTTCTCCGTAGTCTGCTGAACAATCTCTGGTCCTAACACAACACTTTCACCCGTCTCAAACCAACACAAAGGGGTTCTGCACCTCCGACCATACAAAGCTTCGAATGGTGCCATACCAATACTCGAATGGTAACTGTTGTTGTACGTGAACTCAATCAACGGTAGATGACTATCCCAAGCTCCACCTTGCTCAAGTACACACACTCTTAACAAATCTTCCAACGACTGAATCGTCCTCTCCGACTGACCATCTGTTTGAGGATGATAAGCCGAACTCAACTTCAATTTAGAACCCAAAGCCTCTTGCAAGCTCTTCCAAAACCTCGAAGTGAACCTCGGATCTCTATCCGACACAATGCTTGACGGAACACCATGCAACTTCACAATATTATGAATGTAAATCTCCGCCAACTAAGCTACCGGATAACTAATATTGATCGGAATAAAATGTGCTGACTTCGTCAACCTATCGACAACTACCCAAATGGCATCATGCCCCTTCGGAGTATTCGGTAAGCTCGTTACAAAATCCATGGATATGCTATCCCACTTCCATTCAGGCACATCTAATGGTGTCAACAATCCTGCAGGCTTCTGATGTTCAACTTTAGATTTCTGACAAGTTAAACATGCATAAACAAATTGCGCAACATCACGTTTCAATCCAGACCACCAAAACATTTTCTTCAAGTCGTGATACATCTTTGTAGTTCCCGGATGAATACTAAAGCTACTCCTGTGACTTTCTTCCAAAATCATCTTTTTCAACTCGTCATTATCAGGAATACAAATTCTGCCTCGGAATCTTAACACACCTTTATCATCAACCTGGAAATCACTACCTTCCGCTTCATTACTAGCAACCATCAAGTCTACAAACTTAACATCAGCTTCCTGCGCTTCCTTGATACTATTCAAGAATTCATTATTGATCTTCAACATACCCAACTGTACGCTCTAAGGTGCCAATTCGCAAACTAAGCTCAAGTCTCTAAATTGCTCAAGTAACTCGAACTCTTTTATCATCATAGCAGACATGTGCAACGTCTTTCTGCTCAAGGCATCTGCAACCACATTGGCTTTACCCGGATGGTAGTTCAAACTAAAATCATAGTCCTTCAACAACTCAAGCCACCTTCTCTGTCTCATATTCAACTCTTTCTGATCAAACAAATATTTCAAACTCTTATGATCACTGAACACCTCAAATCTGGAACCGTACAAGTAATGCCTCCAAATTTTTAACACAAAAACTACAACAGCCAATTATAAATCATGTGTAGGATAGTTCTTCTCATGTATCCTCAACTGCCTCGAAGCATAAGCTACTACCTTACCATCTTGCATAAGTACACCACCTAAGCCCAATTTGGACGCATCACAATAAACAACAAAAGGTTCATCTAACTTTGGTAAAATCAAAATCGGAGCAGTCATCAACCGTTGCTTCAATTCATTGAAACTATTCTCACACCTAGCATCCCACACAAAAGCTTTACCCTTACAGGTCAACTGTGTCAGAGGAAGTGCCAACTTCGAAAATCCTTCGATAAATCTGCGGTAATAACCTGCTAAACCCAGAAAACTTCTAATCTCTGTAACGGACCTCGGAGTCTCCCATTGCGACACCGCTTCAACTTTCGACGGGTCAACCGCAATACCACTACCAGAAATAATGTGGCCAAGAAAACTTACTTCACTTAACCAGAACTCACATTTGGATAACTTGGCATACAACTTCTTTTCTTTCAACACTTGCAAAACAATCTTCAAATGCTCTGCATGCTCTTCTTCAGTCTTAGAATAAATCAGAATATCATCAATAAAAACGACAACAAATCTATCCAGGAAGTCATGGAAAATTCTGTTCATATACTCCATAAATACACCAGGTGCATTAGTAACACCGAAAGGCATCACCTTATACTCATAGTGACCATATCGCGTCCTAAACGCCGTCTTCTGCATATCTTCATCCTTTACCTTGATCTGATGGTAACCTGATCTCAAATCAATTTTACTAAACACGCGAGCACCCACTAACTGATCCATCAAGTCATCAATTCTCGGAAGTGGATACCTATTCTTTATCGTCACTTTATTCAACTGACGGTAATCTATACACAGCCTCATGCTACCATCCTTCTTCTTAACCAATAATACCGGCGCTCCCCAAGGTGAAACACTTGGTCTTACAAACTTCTTATCAAGTAGATCCTCCAACTGTTTCTTCAACTCTGCCAACTCAGCTGCTGACATACGGTAAGGAGTCATCGACACAGGCTTCGTTCCCGGAACAAGATCGATTGAAAATTCTACTTCCCTCTCTGGCGGCACATCAGGAATCTCATCAGGGAAAAACTTCTGGGAATTCATTCACGACTGGTAGGCTATCAATCACTGCTTGATTCTTTACTGACAAATATGCTAACAAAGAAAACATCATAATTCCGTCACGCTCAATCTGCTTCAACTGCTTAGTACTCAAGAAATCAACTTCACTCTCTTCTTCAACGGAAGAGAAACGTACTGTCTTACTAAAACAATTGATGAGGACATGGTTATACTCTAACCAGTTCATCCCAAGGATTACATCCATACCCGTCAACGGTAAACATACGAGATCAACTTCAAAATTTCTACCAAATACAGACAGTGGACAACTTAAACAAACAAGAGAAGTAGTCACTGAACCCTTAGCTGGAGTTTCAACAATCATTTCTCCATCCATATTAGACATAGTAAGTCCCAACTTAGAAGCACAACTAACAGCAATAAAACAATGCGTAGCACCAGTATCTATAATAGCAATTAAAGGAGTATCATCAAAATAACAAGTACCTCGAATAAGTCGATCCTCATTGTCCGTCTGTGTACCAGACAATGCAAACACTTTCCCTCCAAGCTGAGCCTTCTTAGGCTTCTTGCACTGAGAACTAAGATGACCCTCTTCATCACAATTAAAACAGACAATATCACCACGTTTGCATTCAGCTAATGTATGTCCTTTCTTCCCACATCGGAAGCATTTCTTCTCATCACGGTGGCAAGCATTACTCTTGTGGCCTTTCTCACCACACTTGTAGCAGACAATCTCAGCAGGAGTCTCATTCTTCCTGGGCCTCCTCTCATCATTTACCCGTTGTTTCCCCTTATCAGCAGGAGCACTGTAAGGCTTAGGACGGTTCTGCTGACTCTTACTCTTCCTTTCATTTAACACTTTATAGTGAGCTTTTGTATCCTCTTCGTAAATCCTGCAGCTACTCACCAATTCAGAAAAATTGCGGATCTTCTGATAACCAATGGCCCGCTTAATCTCAGCATGCAGACCATTCTCAAACTTGATACACTTAGAGAACTCAGCAGTCTCAAGAGTGTAGTGCGGGTAAAACTTTGCCAATTCGACAAACTTGGCTGCATACTCTGTTACTGACATATCACCTTGCTTCAGTTCCAGAAATTCAATCTCCTTCTTGCCTCGGACATCTTCCGGGAAATATCTATTCAGAAACTCTCTTCTGAACATAGCCCAAGTGATCACAGCTCCTCCATTACCTAGCACTGGTTGCACACTCACCCACCAATCATCAGCCTCCTCAGCCAGCATATGTGTGCCAAATCGTACCATCTGAACATCAGTACATTGCATCACTCTGAAGATTCTTTCAATCTCCTTTAACCATGTCTGCGCCCCATCAGGGTCATACCTACCCTTGAACGTTGGTGGATGGTTCCTCAGGAAGGTTTCCAACATGCGAACACCGTCGTTACCACCAGCATTATTCTGTTGACCCACAGCTTGAGCCATTGCTTGCAAGGCAGCAGCAAGTGCAACATCATTTCTTCCAGCCATTGCGAAAATCTACACTACAACAACAACCAGGACATCAAGGACAATACAAAATTGTCACACGACTCTACTAGGCTCGACTCGACTCTACTACTTGGCCGGACGGACCGACCTGCTCTGATACCAATTGTAACACCCCGTTCTCCCATCAGTATTAATTAACAAATTAAATCAGAGTTTATCACCAAAAACGGAATGCTACATTTTCATTCAAATAAATTCTCCAAAATTAACGGATGAATAAATATTCTCCAATAAATTAGTCAATAATAATTAACTTCAAAACTTCGCAGCGGAATTAATTTTAAACAACTGAATAAATCCTTGGCACGCAGGCCTCATCAAAGGTTTCATTAAATCAAAATTATTACGTAAGGAAAGAGAAAACAAGCAACATAATCCCATCCCGTTACGTATCAGAGCCCTAAGACACTTGAGCCGACATCCCTGCTAATCTTCGTTACCTGCACTTGCCCACAAGGCGGCAATTCCAGCAGAAGGGGTGAGATACACGATCAATAATAAATATATATACTCCATCAAATCAATGAAACAACAACATCTGACAACAGGCATTATTCAATTCATATATAATGTGAATAATATACACATATGTAATAGCAACGTAATTATCTTTAACAACAACAATGTCATTATCAGCAATGAACACCAACGACATGACCGACGACAACGACTACGACAATGCGACATCGACAACGACAAATGCATCATGCATGTGGTACCATTCTACGCGCGTTGAATGCTAAGCATTCCGGGGCATAAGCCCCCAACAGTTTGAATGAAATAACATTCCAGGGCATAAGCCCCCAACAGTTGAGTGATAAACACTCCAGGGCATAAGCCCTCAACGATTGAATGTAAACACTCCAGGGCATGAGCCCTCAACAATGTATGAGTATGAAATGGACTCAATAGTGTATATCTGCATACAACTCAACAACAACATCAACATCTAGCATGCATAATCAACTATGACATACCGTACGACTACAACTGAATAGGACACGACCAAGTCCTTGCAACGAGATTCACCAAATAGTGCACAATTTCACTTAAATCATTCATTTTCAAGCAACAAGAAGTTTCTATAAGGTTTAGTACTTAGTCAGGGGTTATACTGCTCAACCTAAGCATTTTGGAATATCCGGACAGGCCTCCTTAATTTTGAACTAAGGTCACAATGCGGCTGTTAAAAGCCTTCTTCGCTTAAGCGAAGGCCTCTTCGCTTAAGCGAGCAAAACGCCGAGAGGAAAGGTGACTTCGCTTTTGAGTTCGCTCAAGGCTCGCTCAAGCGAACAGCCTCAACTAAGTTCTGGGCAACTACTTTGAATGGTCGCTTAAGCGACGGGAAGTTCGCTTAAGCGAACGATTGTCTGGGCAGGGTAAATCCTCGAATTCTCTAACCCTAAATCATCCAAAAACCCAATTTTGATCCCTAATTACCCCAAACGTGTAAGCACAGATGTTTATGGATTCAGTATACAACATAGGCAACAAAACAACACTGAAATAGGCAATCAACAACACAATTCATCCATTTTAGAAATTACACAAAACTTCTAAAACCTAGAAAACCAAGAACACCAAAATTCACAATTTTCAGAATTATATACATTATTAGTGAAAGGAATCCCACCCTTACCTTAATTCAGCAAGATTGAAAGCCTACAGCAAATTTTTGATCCCTTCCTAGCTCTTCTCCTAGCCTCTTGGTTTTTCTCCTCTTTCTCTCAAAACTCTCTTTTTCTCTATTGTACGTTTAAAAAAATGTTTGTCTGACCTTTCTTTCTTTTTACTAAAAACATAACCTCTCCTATTTCATTAAACCCCCTTTTATTACTATTAATTCTCATTAACCCCCTTAATTCTAAATAAATAATAATTCTATATTATTTTTAATTTAAAAAAAAGTCATACTATCTTTTTAACTTCCAAAACTTCAAATAATATTATTTCTCACCTATTCAATTAAATTATTAAATAATCATGTAATAAAATATACAACACCATAAAATCAACATAAATCATTTAAATCA
Source organism: Medicago arabica (assembly GCA_946800305.1). Classification (NCBI taxonomy): domain Eukaryota; kingdom Viridiplantae; phylum Streptophyta; class Magnoliopsida; order Fabales; family Fabaceae; genus Medicago; species Medicago arabica. The sequence goes on from OX326964.1 coordinate 18,088,264, forward strand.
TATAAACTTATTAAAAAATCCACCGAAAATAATTAAATAACAACTAGGGCGTTACAGCACCAGAAGAAGAAGGTTCACTGGAAGACATGTTTTTCTCTGGATCTTTTCTGTCACACGGTTAAGTGCTATGACAACAGAGCTGAAGCTCTGATACCAACTGAAGGTGAGAAAAACACAAGAAGGGGGGGGGGGGGGTTGAATTGTGTTAGCTTTTCGCAGCTCTTGAAGAGTGAGAATCTAATTCCTTAATATCAGAGTCTGAGGGAGATCAGAGTCTGATAGGAGATTAGGTTCTGATGCAGCGGAAATAATCAAGAGATAGAGAGAAGAGAGAACACAAGCAATTATACAGGTTCCTTCCACAAACCGGAAGTAGTCCTGTCCCCCTTGTACTTCCAAGGAGAGTTCACTAAAATGTAATATCTATTACAAGTTGCTCAAACACACAGTAAGAGACTTCCAATGCTCAAGCACGCAGGCAAGAGACTTCCAATGCTCAAAGACACAACTAAGAGACTTCCTTGCTCAAGGACGCAGCCAAGAGACTTCTTTGCTCAAGCACACAAGCAAGAGACTTCTGACACAATTTACAGAAAATTGAATAGAGTTGAAACACTTGACAAACAATCAAACGTGTTTCTATTACAACAAAGACAGACTCTGTTTCAGACAAAGACAAACTCTGTTTTTCTGTTAAACTTAGAAGTTCTAGAATACTCAGTTTGTAATTATTGGGTCTTTCCCTATCAATGGTTTGATTATGGAGCTTTACCCCATCGGTGATTCGATTAGCGGGCTGTACCCCGATAGTGTTTTGATTCATCCCCAGTAATGACATCCCCATTAAAGATTGCCGAGTGTTTGTATTGCGATGTCGGTCCACCTCTTATCTTACTTGTCCAATCTTGTTTCATCAAGTTATATACAGTCATATGGTCATACAAGTTTCCTGCATATATTCATACATTCATTCATATACATATTCATGCATATAAACTTTCATGCACAATATCATTTATACATTATTGCATTGACCATCTTGTGTCTTATTTCAAGTGTATCGCATAAAAATGTCATCCCCAATGTGTCTGATCAGTGATGTCACCCTTAGTCTTGATTGGTCGTGTCCCTTCAATTTGGTCCTTTATCACCATTGTGTGTCAAGCTAATAGCTTGCAAACCTTTTATGTTACCTGTGTGTCAAGCGAATAGCTTGCAAACATCTTTTGTTACTTAGGTGTCAAGCGAATAGCTTGCAAACCTTTTATGTTACCCGTGTGTCAAGCGAATAGCTTGCAAACACCTCTTGTTACGTGTGTGTCAAGCGAATAGCTTGCAAACCATCTTTTTGTTACCTGTGTGTCAAGCGAATAGCTTGCAAACCTCTTTTGTTCCATGTGCGTCAAGCGAATAGCTTGCAAACACCTTTTGTTACCGGTGTGTCAAGCTAATAACTTGCAAACATATTTTGTTACCTATGTGTCAAGCGAATAGCTTGCAACCTTTTTTTGTTCTATGTGCGTCAAGAAAATAGCTTGCAATACTTTTGGAATCGAGTTTGATATCCTGCCTAATGCCTTTGAATCAGGTTAATACCCTGCAAACGCTTTGAATCAGGATAATAGCTCGCGATTACTTGTGTGTCAAACAACCATGTTACCAATGTCTTTTCAATCTCCCCGAATGACTATTCCAAAAGTGTCCTTTGTTAAATGCTTGAATGTTCGTCGTTACCCCAGTAAAGGTAATTGACAGTTTTACCTTTTTCGTATGTTCATCGTTACCCCAGTAAAGGTAATTGACAGTTTTACCCTTTCGTATGTTCGTCCTTACCTCAGTAAAGGTAATTGACAGTTTTACCCTTCGTATGTTCGTCGTTACCCCAGTAAAGGTAATTGACAGTTTTACCTTTTTCGTATGTTCGTCGTTACCCCAGTAAAGGTAATTGACAGTTTTACCCTTTCGTATGTTCGTCGTTACCCCAGTAAAAGTAATAGACTGTATTTCATTCCGTATATTCGTCTTTACCCCAGTAAAAGTAACAGACATCTTTTTCTCCCCAGTAACACTTTATTTGGTTCTCGAGTTAGTATTTTCGTCGCCATTGCATTCGTACTTGCATAACAAACAACTCATATCATTACATCCATAGAGCTTTCTCGATTTCTGAGTTGGTCAAAAATTGGTGTACTTGATATTTAAGTCTCTCCGACCCGTTGTTTTAAAAATCTTCGTCTTTTTAAATCCTCGCGACGGAGAAACTTAAATAGGGGCATTTGTCGTACCCTAATTTTTGACCAATTTATTTTTTATTTATTCGTACGTTGATTGTCTTCAGTTGGTCGTTCGCGCGTTATTCTCGTAATATCTACTTTTGTTCGTACTTGTGGTCGCATTTATTTTTCGTTCGTCGTTTATTTTTTAATGTCGCTCGTGTATTAATTTCGTAATTTTTACTCGCGTTTCGGGCGTATTTTAGTGTAGCGTAACGTTTGCGTTCTTAAAGTTCATTTTATTCACGTCGTCGTTTTATTGTTTTAATTAGCGTAAAAAAGCCGCGTATCTCAGTCGTATCAGACGAAATTTCGGCAGAGAGGTATTTTAAAATACCTCATTTTTTGGTTCCGACGGGACATTTTTTATTTTTTTTTATTTTATTATTAATTTTCGTTTTTATTATTATTGATTTATTTAGTTATTTCTTTTTTTTATTTTATTATTTGTTGCTATTTATTCATTTTATCTGTTTTTATTATTTTTAAGTCATTTAGTCCACTTGTCAATTTATCATTGGTTCTGGTCCAACTTTCTCTCCAAGTCTCAGCCAAGGGTATTTTTGTCCATTCCACGTATCAGATACTTAAGGGTTTTGTCAGAGTTAATCAAGGTCAGGGCACAAATTTCCATGAAAACACTATCTCATGTTCAGCAGCCTCAAAAAACAGATCAAAGACCTTTTTTCCCATGAACACATCAAGAACATTCAAAAAAATTTTTTACAAATTCCAGCAACCTTTTTCAAGAACAACAACCACAATATAAATTTTCGAATCATCATCTCATATCCAAAGGCCATTTTCGGCCTTAACACACCAAACCATCAACCATCACAATTTTTCGTGCCAAACCACAAAAAAACGCAACTAAACAAGACCACCACACACAAACCGAATGGAAAAGGACTGAACTACCCAAAGCCGTGGCCAAACGCAAATCCGAACGGAACATCACCAAATCCGAAAACGAAAACAAAACAAGAAGAAGAAGAACACGAAACCGAAAAGGCAAGGCAAGGCAAAACGGACGTGAGCAAAGAGGTAGTCCTTCTTTTGTTTCTTTCTTTTTGTGTTTTATTGGTGAGCTTTGTTGTTAGATCTAGGCCTTATAAGTGTTGGTTTGGGATTTTTATTCACGGATCTAGAAATAGAAGAGGAAGAGGAAGCTTTGGGTGGAAAAATTTTTTAAAAAAAAAGCAAGTTTTAATCTCCGGCGCGGTGGCCCTCCGGCCAACCACCGCGCCGGAGCACCACCTCCGGCCAACCACTTCTTCTTCTCCGGCGAGAAGACTATAGAGAGAAGGGGGAGAGACTTTGTTTCAGATTTTTGTAGAGAGAGAAAGGTTTATGAAAAATGAGAAAAAAGCCATGCAAAACCATTTTATACTCATTTAATGAGTTGGGGCGGGTCACCCATGGGTTGACCCAGTACCCGCCCCAGCTCTTGTAATCCATGACCCAGCCCATTTTTGTGCTTCTGCTTGCTAATTTCACCTCCTTTTGGCTGTTTGCACCCCCTGTTCTTTTGGTAGTAACTTTGTTTCACATAATTTCATGCATCTATTTTTATTTTTTTATTTTTCATGTGATATTTGAATTATGTCCCATGCATTAATAATTAGTATTTTAGCTTTTATATCATGCATTTTTAGTTCATTTAATAGTTAAATTTCTATTTCACATAGTGTTAGTTAGACATTTAAAAATCTTTTTTCTTTAGTTTTAAAACTACTTCTATATTTGTTTAGTTTATTTGTTTATGTTTTTTTTATTATTTATTTTCTTTTGTGTGTTTGTATTTTTATTATTCACCATCTCATGCATATTTTTCTTTCTTTGTCATTTATTTTATTGCAATTATTGCATGCATATTTAATTTCTTTTGTCATTTATTTTTATTTCTAGTTTAGTTTGTAATTAGGAAATGATGTAATTTATTTTTACGCATTTTTTGAGACCATATAATGTATTTAGGGTATGTAATATGTAACCGGCACACCCACTGACACGCGCACCGACACTCCACTTTATTTATCGCTTTACGCTATTTTATTTTTTTCGCCGTTACGCGATTTCATCGTTAGTTTAGAAAAATATTTTCCTTCAAAAAAAATCAAAAAAATCAAATTCAAATTTCTTTTAAGTAAACCTTGGTACGTAATCCAAGTGTTTTTCCTTTTATTTTCCTTAATCAAATGTTAATTAATTTAATATCCACATTAGACATGGATTTCGTGCAATTAAAATTAACCAACTTCATCGTATTTTCTTCTCATGCCTTGAGGCCTCTCATCTCTTCTTAAAACCTTTTTTTCAGCAAATGTTAAAATCAATTCAACTCATCAAATAGTTTCTTTAGCCGAACTACTTGATTTTGATCCCGATTTATTTGGGTAAGTAGGCAAAGGGTTTCGACCCTTCCAAATCAATAAAAATAACCAAAAACATGCTTCATCTTTCTCCTTTCTTTCACTTTAACTCTTAAACTTTTTTTAATAAGTAAAATTAATTTAGCGCAAGATTAGAGAATAGGTAGAAGGTTCCTATGGGATACCATAGTCGGTTCGGGTGCTTAACACCTTCCCCAATCGAAACCAACCTCCGAATCCAAGGTCTCATAAGGGTTTTTACTCACTTTTTCCCTTCCCGCGAATAAAAGTTGAGAGTTCAATGATTAAAGGTTCAAATCCGATCAATGATTTTGATACCCGAAAATCACGAGCACATAAATGGCGACTTCACTGGGGACCTTTTAGAGGGTTAAGCCTATTTTATCTTTCTTTACTCTTGCGCTTTATTATTTGCTTACACCTTGTAAATACGTGCTTATTTGTTTACTTTCTTACGTGAGTGGCGAGATAAGTCTCCCTACCCGGACTTGAGAGGAAATTAGGATAGGATGGTGGTATAATCATAGTACCTTACCAAGAGTGATTTTTGGTGGTGGTACATGTGATAACCCCACTCAACGAAGGAATCTCGGAAGTATAATTTTTTGACATGAGTATTCGTGTTTGGCATGTTATTTTCAAGTGACCGTCAAAGTTGAGAACCTAGAGTTACATTTAACCCATCTCAGCCTTTTGGGACGTAGTGCGGTGGCTAAAATCATGAGTCAGTCTTGGTTTAGTTGTTACGCGATATTACACTCAAACTAGACTTCCTTGTGAATGTTATTGAACTAGGAGTATTCCTAGGCCCCAATATATTCAAAAGGGGGTTGTAATTTGGGAACTTGGTAGAACCCGTGATACAGGTACATGTGGAACCATAGTCCTTACCAAATGGCGTGTTTACCCTCAGCTCCAACTTTGTGTACTTAACCTCCCATGTTTCCTATGTTCTTTAGCATAATCATGCATACATGCATTCATTTATAAACCTTTTTCATCAAAAATCGAAGGATTTAGACAAGTCGTCTTGTAAACATCAAAGGTATGGACCTTGTAAGAATGAACACCAAGAAATACAACTTCAAAAATCCTAACTAAGCTTTTGCTTTTATTAAGAACTTCTCCCTTGGTTACACTCTTACCTTTTTCAAAAAAGAACTGATTGCAATATCTTTACGACTTTTCAACTGAAACCATGGTCCTCTGCAATGTTTACAATTCACTTTGACAAATCCTTCGATAACAAAAATTGTATATTTTTGCATAAGCATATCATGCATCATTTGGCATTCATAGTCTCTAGTCCGTGTCTCACATGGTGTCTTCTCAATAAAAGGTCAATCCATCAGTCTACTCGCATCTACAACACCCGGGCAAATCAGAATGGATCACCTTGAACAAGAGAACCTTAAGCTTCGTGAAGAGGTGACAACCCTCCGGGCCGAAAATGAGATTTTGAGGAACTTAGTATCTTTGATGACGTTTTCACAAAGTCACCCATTATCTCATCCTATTGCTAACACTCAAGCTCAGCCGGTTGCTTCCACTACCCCGATTTCAACGGTGTTCGCTAGTACTCCTCAAAATGCTATGCTGGAAGGTTATCTCTGGAGCACACCTTTAAGTTCTGATGAAGTATTCCGTCCTGTTGTCTCTATGGTTCAAGCTCCTTTTGTGCAACACACAACACCTATCCCTCAATCGGGCCCTTTGTTCCCTCAAGCTGCTATGACCTACTAATCTCCTTTGGTCAACACTATTAAGAAAAACCACGAACACATCCATCACTCAGAAGGTGTGGCTGCATATGACCGGATAGATGAACTGGAAGAAAAGTTTGATAAAATACAGCTGGAATTGAAAGCTTTCCGTGGGACAGAACTGTTTGGCCAGGATGTTTATGACCTTTGCTTGGTTCCCAATGTCGTGATACCACCCAAATTTAAGGTCCCCGATTTTGAGAAGTACAAAGGGAACACTTGCCCTAAGGATCATCTGGTGATGTATGTGAGAAAGATGTCTGCTCATATCAAGGATGATGAACTTCTTATCCATTGTTTCCAAGAGAGTTTGACTGGTGCCGCACTGATATGGTACATGGGTCTGAACAAGATTGATATCGAAACTTTCAATGATTTGAGCGAGGCTTTCATCCAGCGATACAACTACAACTTGAACTCGACCCCAAAAAGAGGTGAATTGCAGGCCATGACCCAAGATGATAATGAGTCCTTCAAAGCTTATGCCCAACGTTGGAGAGATTTCGCCGCGCAAGTCCGTCCATCTCTGGAAGAGAAAGAGTTTCCCGAGATTTTCCTTGATACTCTGGATCAGTTCTATTATGAGCGTATGTTGACAAGTGCATCCGGCAGCTTCGCAGAGATGATAACCGTGGGTATACGCATTGAAGAATTGGTCCGAAAAGGACGTTTGGTCAAAGGAAGTTTTTCCACTGATGGATCAGAGGACGAAGACCAGGAAGCGAGTATGGTGGAAGGTTGGCCTCAACAACAGTATTTGGCTTATCACCCTGTTGCCTCTATTATGTCAATCACAAACGCTGTTTCCAATCCAGTGTGTCAACCCCAGTTTCAACAACAGCCTCGACAACAGGCTCCAAGAACACAGATTGATCCTATTCCCATGAAATATGCAGATTTGTTTCCAATATTGCTTGAAAGGAATTTTGTCTACACCAAGGCACCTCTTCCGTTGCCAGCAAAATTGCCAGCCTGGTACAGACCCGATCGCTTTTGTGCCTTCCATCAAGGGGCACCAGGTCACGATATTGAAGATTGCTTTGCTTTGAAGAAAATAGTTCAGAAGCTGGTCCAAAAGAACCTATGGTCATTCTAAAGTTTGAACTCTGACATGGAAGTTAACTGGATCATGATATTCGTTGACACGTGGAATGTTTAGTTGCACTTGGGTCGTTGCTGATGTTTCTTTCTACTACTCATTTGTTCAATTAATATGTTTGTTTGTTGTCTTATGTATTTCAAAAAAAAATATCCTTTCGTCCCACCCGAGACGAAAATGAATTTGTTTAGGGCTTTTTTGCTTTATGTATTTTCATCATTAATTAAAAAGTCGCTTTGATCCCGACTTTGTTTTATTTTGTGCTTTTTCTGGAAAAATGGTAATACAAAAAAACCAAAAAAATTCTTTTTCTTTAATCATATTCGCATAATCATAATTTTCACTTATCTGTCAAAATCAATAATCAAAGCATGCATTAATAAACCTGTTGAACACCTTAATCTGGTACTCTCTCTCGACTTTGAATTCCTTGTGTCTGAAACTAAAGAAAAGGAGGATGGATTCCCAATGAGAAATCTTGCCTACTGGGGCATCTCAGCCATTGAAGCTACAAAGAAATATCAAGGAGGACTGTCCAGAAGTTGGCATTCAATTACAAAAATTGGCAATGAAATGTTAGCATTTGCCTTGTATAAGAATTGTACTCCAGTACACACTTCAACAGGGGCGATCCCTCCCACCATCCCTCAATATACAACATGAAGTTCAGAGTCCCGTCAATGGAAGTTCTGATGAAGGTTAAGCTTGTTGCACTTAAATACATTGTGGTCTTATGTCATGGACGGTTATATCAAAAGGATGAAGCAAGTTTCGACAAAGAAGGCTCGTCGCCATGAATGTCAAAAAGTGGCCTTGTGCTCAAACATATGTTATCTGATTTTTACCAGACTCCAGGGGCAAAAGAATGCCTAATTGTAAAGAATGGTGATGAACTTGTACGTCCTGTGAATACCGATGCAGTCAAGAAATACTTTGTTAAAGTGAAAAAGCTCGATAAGTCGCAAACCTGAAAAGGCGGCTTAGGCAAAAAAAGAGCGTCTCGGTGGACTGAAAACCCGAAAGGGCGGTCCACGCAAAAGTTAGAGACATGTCAAAAAAAAGAGAATGATGAAAAATGGAAAATGTATATCCTGATAGGTTGAAACCCGCAAGGGCGATCTATGCAAAAGTTAAGGATTGTGACAAAGTAACTGCATCTGTTTGGACATGAATCACTTGGGGCATTTCTGCCGTCAAAAGACCTTCGCCTTGTGGCAAAGCAACTGCATCAAGTCAGATATAGTTCACTTGGGGCATCCTAACTGTCAGAAGACCTTCAATATGGAGCGTCTGAAGGTGAGAAAAACACAAGAAGGGGGGGGGGTTGAATTGTGTTTTCTTTTCGCAACTCTTGAAGAGTGAGAATCTAATTCCTTTAAACTTAGAGTCTGAATGAGATCAGAGTCTGATAGGAGATTAGGTTCTGATTGCAGCGGAATAATCAAGAGATAAAGAGAGAACAGAGAACACAAGCAATTATACAGGTTCCTTCCACAAACCGGAAGTAGTCCTGTCCCCCTTGTACTTCCAAGGAGAGTTCACTAAAATGTAATATCAAATTACAAGTTGCTCAAACACACAGTATGAGACTTCCTTGCTCAAGCACACAGGCGAGAGACTTCCTTGCTCAAAGACACAACTAAGAGACTTCCTATGCTCAAGGACGCAGCCAAGAGACTTCCTTTGCTCAAGGACGCAGCCAAGAGACTTCCTTTGCTCAAGCACAAAAGCAAGAGACTTTTACACAATTACAGAAAATTGAATACAGTTGAAACACTTGATAACAATCAAAATGTGTTTCAATTACAACAAAGACAGACTCTGTTTTACACAAAAGACAGACTCTGTTTTTCTGTGAAACTTAGAGATTCTAGAATACTCAGTTTGTAAGAATCTAAGTTAATGATGTGCTTGTGTTAAGACTCAGTTGAATACGAAAGCAGCGCAATGCAGTTTTTCTAAGTTGTAGAGTCCAACCCTTCTTCAAGTCTTCTATCCTTTATATAGGCGTAGGAAAGAGACGTTGAGTCATCCAGCGCATCAGGATGATTTCTGAAGCTTGATCAATGACTGTTGATCTGTTGCTTGATTTGGTAATAGTCCTTCAATAGCATCATTTGAATTCCATTCCCTTTGAGGATTAATACCGGTAGACACAGTTGCCAAACTGCACGTGGTAGTGGAGTAGTGGAAATAGAGTTCGTACAACGTACTCTGTACTGGCCTGCAATCTTTGTCTTTGTGCTTCCCACGCTCAAGTTGACTTAGAAGCTAGCCGTTACTCCATTAGAGTTTCTTTGTGCATAGCAATGCAGTAGAGATCACTGTTAGCAGATCATCAAATTTGTGGCTTCAGACTCACTGTAGTACTAAGCTTCTGATAATCTTCAGACTCTCTAGGTTCTCTGATTCTGATGGTCTTCAGACTCTGATACAGTCTTCAGACTCTCTTCGATACAGTCTTCAGACTCTCTTCGAAACAGTCTTCAGACTCTCTTCGAAACAGAATCACAAGTAACAAGCTTCTCTGGATTTATTGCTCTTTAACATTGTTCAAACAGAATGCTTTCTAAGATACAAATCTTAATTGATATCCTGCATACTTAAACAAATATTAGCAATATCCAATTGACAACTTTTTAATACCTTGTTATCATCAAAACTCAAAACGTGGTATTGCTGAACACCTTTGTTCCAACAATCTCCCCCTTTTTGATGATGACAAACATTAGTATTTAAAAGGTCAATTGTTGTTAAGCTAATTAACAAGTTGACTTAAAGGGTTCTGAGGTTTGTAAGCTCAGAGTCTGAGGTTTGTAAGCTCTGACTCCCCCTGAGTCTGATTGTTCTTAAGTTGAGGTTTGTAAGCTCATCTTGAGTTCTTAAACAGGGCTCAGAGTCTAACTAAGCACCTTTCGCAGATTTCCCTTTAACATATACATGCAATGTAATTAAAGAAGGCTTTCTCTCCTCCCTGACATAAATACTTTCCCTTCTCCCCCTTTTGTCATCAACAAAAAAAAAGTTCAGAACATGGTTCCTCCCCCTTTTTAAATGACTTAAGGTAAGGGTGTAAACATGTTTTAAAGAAGAAAGAGATTCAGAGGGAAAACATAGAAGATTCGGAGCATAAAAGAAATAGAATGCAAAGTAGAATCAAAGAAATCTTGAATAAATTGTAAGTAAAAACAAGTTCAGAAAAAAAATTACAAAAAAAATAAACAAAACGAAATTAAACTAAGGTTGGTTTTGTTTGGCAAGATGATCCATCAGTTTCTGGAGATCCTCTTGCTGTTTCTTTACCATCTCTTCCAGAGCCTCAGTTCTTTGCAAAAGTGCTTCTCTTTCCAGTCTAGATTCTTCTTGAATTCTATACAACTTCCTCTTCAAAGAATTGTAAGCCACTGATTCTCTAGGAATATACTGATCCTCATCAAAGAAGGGTGTATCTCTTATCCTCAGAATAGGAGCATTTTCCAGAGCTACAACTTTCTCAGCCCGCTTTACTTCTTCAACATGCTTGGCAGTGATAAGAGCTTGTTCCCTGGCAGCAGCTTTTTGAATTTTGGTGATAAAATCCAAAAACTCAGTCTTCACTGAAGAGAACTTGTCCTCATAGCTCACATTGAGTATTGGTATATGCCTTTGCTCAATGACTTCTTTGAGCTTATTGCAAGAAGAGGCATAAAACTCATCAATCTCATTTGAATCAAATAAGTCAGTTTGAGGTTCAGAGGTTGAGGGTAGAGAAGCTCTCAAAGCTAGAAAAGTTTCAAAAGAGAAAAAGGTTATAGGATCACAAAGAGGTTGGGAAACTCTTCTGGTCTCAGCTCTACATTATGTTACAGAGGCTGATACAGTATCAGAGGCTTGTTCCAGATTTTCAGAAGCTGGTTCAGTAGGTTCTGAAGGTTTAACAGAAGCTAAGGTCAGATTCTCTGTAGGTTCAGGTACAGAGTCTGGTTTGGAAACGGATGAAGTAGCTTTTGTTGTTTTGGATTTTGCAGGGGTTTTTGGTAGTTCTCCCCCTAGATGTTTTTCAAGAGAATCTAGAGTGTCTGGAGAGTCTACACAAATGGTTTCAGTTTGGGGGGATGGTTGTTTGGATTGAATGGTTGCTTCAGGTTTTTCAGAAGGTTGAATTACCTGAAGTGGTTTGAGAAATGAAGGTTGAGCAGGATGGTCAGCAGGAAGATTCATAGACACTGTGATTGTGTCTTGAATTACTCTGTCCATAGTTGAATCAACATAATCAACTACTGCCTGGTCAAGTGGGTTAAGGGATGATATGGGTTTGATTGGTGAGGGAGATGAATTTTTTAGAGATGGAAGAATTTGGCTCAAGGGTTTGTTGTCAGATTCTGAATCTGATTCTGACTCATGATTCAAAGAAGAAGATGAGCTATATGCCACGTTGCCAGAGGTGCCAATGCCAGCTTCTGGAGAGGCAAAATGATCAGACACAGTAGCTTCTGATAACTCAGCTTCTGCAGGTTCTGAAGTACTCTTCTGTTTAAGAGCAGAAGCAAGCAACTTAGCAGCTTCCTTGACAGTCTCTTCCTTCAATTCTTCAGCAATCAAATCTGCTGCCAGAACCTTGCCAGCAGTGTGTTCATCCTCAATCATAGATACAGAAGTACCTATCTTCTGTGCTACATCCTTAGCCACAGGAATCACATCCACCTTTCTCTTCTTGATCTGACTCTCTTCACCTCCAGAGTCAGTATCAATGAAATCAGCAATATCTTGAGCTAACTTGTCATAGTCTCTATCAGCTTTGCCTATTATTTCTTTCTTCTCAGCTTTCTTAGCCTTCTTCTCATCTTTCTTAGCCTTCTTCCTATCCTTAATTTCACGAAGTGCAGAAGATGCAGAAGGAGAACCAATTGAAACTCTAGGAAGAGCAGAAGATTTGATCTTTTTCTTGAGAGGCTCCTGCTTCTCTTCCTCTTCCTTGAGAACCACTTCCTTGGTCCTTTTTCCTTTGACCTTAAGAGGGCCTCCTCCAACAGTCTCAGGAATAGCAGAATAGTTGATTATTCTACCAGTCTCCTTGAAGTAATCCACCACAAATCTAGCAAGAACTTCAGGATTATCTTCTTTGGATATGGGAGGGAAGTCCATCATCAAATCAGATTGTACATAGGATTCTCTCATATCATGCTTAGAGGGATTGAATCTCTTGACAATCTTCATGTACTGTAGAGTCTTGCCATTGATGATTCTACCGATCACAGTTCCTAGATGAATATCTGATACCACACCAGATTCTGATAAGACCTTCAAAAGACCTCCTTGATACAGAATCTCAGATATTAATCTTCCAAAAGGAACTTGCCTCCTGGTTTCTGATTGACTCTTCTTGATGGCCCAACACATGTGGTGCATCACATATCTGGGGAAGTTGATCTTTATTTTGTTGATAAGAAAATAAAGAAGAACTTTGTGATCCACAGATAATGTATCTGTTCCTCCTCCTTTCTGAAGCATACTGTCCAGTATAATCTTCAGAAGCACCCTATGCTCAGGATGCATATCCACCAATTTATTTGAGGGTCTCCCTTCAAATAACAACTTGTTGCAGACAACAGCCCATTCATTTTTCTTGTTGACATTCCACTGAAATTTACCAGCGCTCTCCATCTGACAAGCCCTGGCTACCACATCTTCAGTGATAACTATAGGAATTCCCATCACAGTAGACCTTATTTCAAGACCATTGTACAGTTTTAAACCCATTTGGTCTCTGTTTTTACCAGCAAGACTGGGGTTGTTTGAGATTGCTACTGTTTCTTCCAAAGTAGCTTCAGCTTTGTCGTAGACTTCTGACCTAACCCAAAAATCTCTAACAAGCTCCTGATATGTTGGTCCATTCAACATACCAAAGTATCTCATCATTCCTTGTGATAAGAAATGAGGTGCAACGTCAACTCCATGACGACTGAGTGAACCAAAATCTACTGGAGATTCAACTTGAATTTCCAGAGTCTCCTTGATGATGTTCATTGTTCTGGGTTTGATAACATACGAACCTCCGGACTTGATTATGACACCAGATTGGATGAGATCACTTGCCATTAGGGTTTTCTAAGAGTTTGATTTGAGAACAAAAGAAAAGGTTTTGCAAAGTGTTGAAAAACAAGAAATTTGTTCAGAGTGAAAATCAAAGAGTGAAAAGAGAAGTGAGTTGTGTGTGTTATGTATTTATAGAGAAAATGTTTGAAAACTGTTTGGAAAGAGTAGGGGACAAACAAACACAAACAATAAATACATATAGCATGAAGCCGTAAACGTATTGGGACAAAGCGAAGGTAACTTGTTTAACATAATGAAATCATTGCCCTTTGAGTTCTTACCCAATACAAACAGGCCACGTCTGAGAAACTGTAAAGTAACTGTCACCATAGTGGGGCAGGTGTTACTGAACTTAACAGTCACGCTTCCACTAATACGAGCTTCTGAGAGTCTAAAGATTCCTTACCAGAGTCTGAATATTTTACCAGAAGCTTTCATCAGAATCTCCAAAAGAGAGTCTGATTCCCAGATAGCTTCTGAATATTTTCAGAGTCTGAATTCTGTTTTCAGAGGCGCATATTACCCAGAGACATAGTACATGTTCAAATTTTTCTTTATGAAATCAAATCTTTCAACAGATAAGGGTTTAGTAAATATATCAGCCCATTGATGATCAGTATCAATGAATTGGATATCTAAAATTCCTTTTTGAACATAGTCTCTTATAAAATGATGTTTAATCTCAATATGCTTTGCTCTTGAATGCAGAATTGGATTTTTAGACAAACATATAGCTGCTGTATTATCACAATAAATTGGGATATGGTTTTCAGTTATTTGATAGTCCTCAAGCTGATGTTTCATCCAGAGTAGCTGTGTACAACAACTAGCAGCTGAGATGTATTCTGCTTCTGCTGTAGACAGAGCAATGGTTGCTTGCCTCTTGCTAGCCCAGGATATCAGATTTTCTCCCAAGAATTGACAATTGCCACTGGTAGATTTTCTTTCAATCCTATCTCCAGCATAATCAGCATCACAGAATCCAACTAGCTTGTAGTCAGAGGATTTCTTGTAAAGAAGTCCAAGATTAGTAGTTCCTTTCAGATATCTAAAGATTCTCTTAACAGCAGTTAAGTGAGACTCTCTAGGATCTGATTGAAACCTTGCACACAAACATACACTATACAAAATATCTGGTCTGGATGCAGTTAGGTATAACAAAGAACCAATCATACCTCTATACAGCTTCTGGTCAACTTTGGTTCCTTGATCTTCTTTGCTCAGAGTGCAGGTTGGATGCATTGGAGTATTCATTTCTTTGCAGTCCTCAAGATTGAACTTCTTCAGAAGCTCTTTCGTATACTTGGACTGATGAACATAGACTCCATCTTTGCATTGGTTGATTTGAATTCCAAGAAAGAACTTCAATTCTCCCATCATGCTCATTTCAAATTCATCCTGCATTACTTTTGAAAACTCTTTGCAAAGTGAACTATTTGTAGAACCAAAGATAATATCATCAACATAAATCTGAACTACAAGAATGTCTTTCTTTAGAGTCTTTCTGAATAGAGTAGTGTCAACTTGTCCTCGTTCAAAGTTGTATTGAATCAAGAAATTACTCAGTCTTTCATACCAAGCTCTGGGAGCTTGTTTCAAGCCATAGAGTGATTTCTTTAATTTATAAACATGCTTTGGATGCTTTAAATCTTCAAAGCCAGGAGGTTGTTTGACATATACTTCTTCAGAAATGACACCATTAAGAAATGCACTCTTAACGTCCATTTGATACAAAGTTATGTTGTGATTAACTGCATAGGAAAGAAGTAACCTGATTGCTTCCAATCTTGCAACTGGAGCAAAAGTTTCTGTGTAATCAATGCCTTCTTGCTGACTGAAGCCTTGTGCAACAAGTCTGGCCTTGTTTCTGATTACTTCTCCTTGTTCACTAAGCTTATTTCTGAACACCCACTTGGTTCCAATGATGTTCTTGTGATTAGGCTTAGCTACAAGATCCCATACTCCATTCCTTTTGAATTGATTCAGTTCTTCTTGCATTGCTAGAATCCATCCTTCATCTCCAAGAGCTTCTTCAACAGAAGTTGGTTCAATAACAGATAATAATCCTAAAGCAGACTCTTCTTGTCTGAAATGCGATCTTGTTCTCATAGGACTTTCTTTATTGCCAATTATCTGATCTTCTGGATGTGAAGACTTGTATTTGAAAGATTGTTTGGATTTACTAGCTTGCAGAGAACCATCTTGAGCTTCATCAGAAGCTTCTTCATTAGGAACTTCAGGGGTTGTTCCAGCTTCTGAAGTATCTTCAGATTCTGGAATCTGATTAGATTCTGAGTTATCATCAGAATCTTGAGATTTTTCATGACTTTCATCTTGCACTGGAGTTTCACTTCCAGGCTCTTTGTCATCGAATCTTACATGCATAGATTCTTCCACACATTGTGTTTCTGAATTATACAGCCTGTATGCCTTAGAGCGTTCAGAGTAACCTAAAAAGATTCCCTTTTGAGCTTTGGCATCAAATTTCTTTAGGTAGACTTTGTTGTTCAGGACATAACATGTACATCCGAACTGATGAAAATAAGATATGTTGGGTTTTCTTCCTTTAAAGAGTTCATAAGCTGTTTTGTTCAACAGAGGTCTAATATAGATTCTGTTCTGAACATAACAAGCTGTGTTTACTGCTTCTGCCCAAAAATGCTTAGCCAGATTGTTCTCATGGATCATGGTTCTAGCCATCTCTTGTAAGGTTCTGTTCTTTCTCTCTACAACTCCATTTTGTTGTGGAGTTCTAGGTGCAGAGAATTCATGAATAATTCCATGTTTTTCACAGAAAACCTCAAACGGTTCATTTTCAAATTCTCCTCCATGATCACTTCTGACTTTCAAGATTTTCATTTCCTTCTCTGATTGAATTTGGATGCAGAATTTACTAAACACAGAATATGAATCATCTTTAGTTTTCAGAAATTTAACCCAACACCATCTGCTGTAGTCATCAACAATAACTAGTCTATATTTACTTCCATATAAGGATGCAGTGTTAACTGGTCCAAATAAGTCAATATGAAGTAACTCCAAGGGTCTGGAAGTTGAAACAATTTCTTTCGGCTTGAAGGGACTCTTGACAATTTTCCCTTTCTGACATGCTCCGCAAAGAGCATCTGAGTGATAGTCAATGTTTGGTAGGCCTTTGACAAGTTGTAACTTGCTAATTTTAGAGATTAATCTCCAGTTAGCATGTCCCAAATGTCTATGCCACATCCACTTCTTATCACCCATTGACAGAAGGCACATTACCTTCTGATCAGTCAGTTTTGAGAATTTTATCTTGTATACATTGTTTCTTCGTTTTCCCTTGAAGACTATGGACTGATCATCCTTGTTAACCACTGTGCAGTTGTTCTTATTAAACAATACATCATAACCACTGTCACATAATTGACTTATGCTTAGTAAGTTATGTTTAAGTCCATCAACGAACCACACATTACTGATTGAGATCAGAGAGTTACCAATGGTTCCAGTACCAATGATTTTGCCAGTCTGGTTTCCTCCAAATCCCACAGTTCCTCCCTCTTTCATGGTTAGGGTTAGGAACATAGACCTTTCTCCCGTCATGTGACGCGAGCACCCACTGTCTAGGTACCAAGCCTTGTGCTTTCATAGTCCTTTTAGACATACCTGCAGAATAAATAATATCAGACTTAGGTACCCATATTCTTATGGGTCCTTTTTGGTTAGTCTTAGAACCATTGAACTCTTTTCGCAAGTTATGTCTTGAAATCCTTGGCAATGTTTTCTCCCATACCTTAGGGTTGGAACCGTTTGGTTTAGGTTTCAACTTGCCTTTCACAGTTTCTCTCCTTTGAAACTTAGACTTTGGTTTTTCAGACTCTGGCTTTTTCAGAGTCTGTTTATCA
Organism: Medicago arabica; assembly: GCA_946800305.1. NCBI lineage: Eukaryota > Viridiplantae > Streptophyta > Magnoliopsida > Fabales > Fabaceae > Medicago > Medicago arabica. The sequence goes on from OX326964.1 coordinate 18,105,751, forward strand.
GACTTTGAATGTTTCAGAGTCTGAGACTTTAAAGCTTTGGGTTCAAAGTTTTTCAGACCCTTTAACTTAACATTCTGAAGTTTTGACTTAGTCAGAATCTTAGAAGTAGAAGTTGTAGGTTCTGAATGAGTCTCTGTGTTGACTTCATCAGACTCTTTTACAAAATGATTTTTCAACGCCTCTCTAGCTCCATCAGGACCAGATTTCAGAGTCATTTCATTTGAGTTTCCTCCAATGAATCCAAGACCCTGTCCTCTGTTCTGATACGTGCTATAGATCATGGATGCAACCCTTGATCTGTCAATTCCAGTAGCAATAAATTCTTGCAGAGCAACATCTTGCTCACTTAAGTATTTACAGCTACACTTCTTGATCAATAAAGAGATATTTTCTTCTTTTAAATCTTCTAATTCCAACAGAGTTGAATTATGTCTTTTTGACAGCTTATCAAGCTGTTGTTTGACTTTCTTCAACTCAGTGGTCTTAGTTTTAAAATGACCAAGAAGCTCATTGACAGATTCTATAAGTTCAGATCTTGTGAGTTCAGAATATACCTCTGTTTCATATTCAGAGTCTGTATCTGATTCTGCCTCAGGTGTCTCTTTAACAGATTCGGTTGTAGCCATTAGTCCAACAGCTACATTGGCTTCACCATCAGCATCATCATCTTCAGATCCTGACTCATTATCAAGATCTTCCCAGGTGGCCATCAGACTTTTCTTGATCTGCTTCTTAAACTTGCTTGACTTGAAGGTTGGCCTTTTTGACTTGGGTTTCTCCTTCTGCAGTTCTGGACACTCAGCAATAAAATGTCCAGTTTTCTTGCAGTTGAAGCAACCTTTCTGATCCTCCTTTTTGAACCCCTTCCCACTGCTCTTGCTCAGAAATCTCTTGTTCTTCTTAGCAAGATACTGCATTCTGCTTGAAAGCATAGCCATTTCCTTTGCTACATCAGGATCCTCCTCTGAGCTTTCAGAAGCTGAAGACTCATTTTTAGATTCTTCAACCTTGAGAGCCTTTGAAGACCTTCCTTTTGATTTTAAAGCAATGGTTTTGGATTTTCTTGCAGAATCATGTTCATTGAGACTTAACTCATGAACCTTGAGTGAGCTTACAAGATCTTCGACACTTAAAGTGTTTAAATCTTTAGCCTCCTCAATTGCAGTGACCTTTGGTCTCCATCTAGAGGGTAAGCTCCTTAAAATCTTGCTAACATGATCAGAAGCTATGTAACTCTTCTTCAGTATCTGAAGACCAGATACTAGAAAAGCTTTAGCTTCCCTGACCTTTTTGCTCAATACTTTCATCCTCTTTCATCTTAAATAGTTCATATTGATGAACTAATAGAAAAGCTTTAGCTTCCCTGACCTTTTTGCTTCCTTCGTAGTTAGCACAGAGAGAAGCAAACATGTCTCTAGCAGTAGATTTGTCACTCATCTTCATGTATTCCGTTTTAGGAATAGCAGTGACAAGAGCCCCTCTGATGATATGATGTTTCTTATAGATTTTCTTTTGAGCAGCAGTGTGAAGTTTGCGGTCAATGGCAGCACCTTCGTCATCAAGTTGTAAGTCACCAACACCATTTTCAAGTATGTCCCAGAGTTCTTCATCAAGACCCATGACATAACTATAGAAGTTGGTTTTCCACCAAGAAAATTCTTCAGGATCACCATTGAACTTAGGAATTTTTCCATAATCAGCCTTTCTACTGCTGGATCCATATTCATATGGTATAGCAGCACCAGAAGTGGCACCAGAAGAAGACGGTTCACTGGAAGACATGTTTTTCTCTGGATCTTTTCTGTTACACGGTTAAGTGCTAAGACAACAGAGCCGGAGCTCTGATACCAACTGAAGGTGAGAAAAACACAAGAAGGGGGGGTTGAATTGTGTTTTCTTTTCGCAACTCTTGAAGAGTGAGAATCTAATTCCTTTAAACTCAGAGTCTGAATGAGATCAGAGTCTGAATGAGATCAGAGTCTGATAGGAGATTAGGTTCTGATTGCAGCGGAATAATCAAGAGATAAAGAGAGAACAGAGAACACAAGCAATTATACAGGTTCCTTCCACAAACTGGAAGTAGTCCTGTCCCCCTTGTACTTCCAAGGAGAGTTCACTAAAATGTAATATCAAATTACAAGTTGCTCAAACACACAGTATGAGACTTCCTTGCTCAAGCACACAGGCGAGAGACTTCCTTGCTCAAAGACACAACTAAGAGACTTCCTATGCTCAAGGACGCAGCCAGGAGACTTCCTTTGCTCAAGGACGCAGCCAAGAGACTTCCTTTGCTCAAGCACAAAAGCAAGAGACTTTTACACAATTACAGAAAATTGAATACAGTTGAAACACTTGATAACAATCAAAATGTGTTTCAATTACAACAAAGACAGACTCTGTTTTACACAAAAGACAGACTCTGTTTTTCTGTGAAACTTAGAGATTCTAGAATACTCAGTTTGTAAGAATCTAAGTTAATGATGTGCTTGTGTTAAGACTCAGTTGAATACGAAAGCAGCGCAATGCAGTTTTTCTAAGTTGTAGAGTCCAACCCTTCTTCAAGTCTTTTATCCTTTATATAGGCGTAGGAAAGAGACGTTGAGTCATCCAGCGCATCAGGATGATTTCTGAAGCTTGATCAATGATTGTTGATCTGTTGCTTGATTTGGTAATAGTCCTTCAATAGCATCATTTGAATTCCATTCCCTTTGAGGATTAATACCGGTAGACACAGTTGCCAAACTGTACGTGGTAGTGGAGTAGTGGAAATAGAGTTCGTACAACGTACTCTGTACTGGCCTGCAATCTTTGTCTTTGTGCTTCCCACGCTCAAGTTGACTTAGAAGCTAGCCGTTACTCCATTAGAGTTTCTTTGTGCATAGCAATGCAGTAGAGATCACTGTTAGCAGATCATCAAATTTGTGGCTTCAGACTCACTGTAGTACTAAGCTTCTGATAATCTTCAGACTCTCTAGGTTCTCAGATTCTGATGGTCTTCAGACTCTGATACAGTCTTCAGACTCTCTTCGATACAGTCTTCAGACTCTCTTCGATACAGTCTTCAGACTCTCTTCGAAACAGAATCACAAGCAACAAGCTTCTCTGGATTTATTGCTCTTTAACATTGTTCAAACAGAATGCTTTCTAAGATACAAATCTTAATTGATATCCTGCATACTTAAACAAATATTAGCAATATCCAATTGACAACTTTTTAATACCTTGTTATCATCAAAACTCAAAACGTGGTATTGCTGAACACCTTTGTTCCAACAGCGTCCACAAATCAAAACTTGGAACAGTGGAATTCAAAATTGTTAGGGAGAACCGTGGTTATTGTGTTCAATGTACCTTTCCCATATAATTACCATTTTTCAAATTTTTCAAAATCTATGGAGCCACGCTTTTGGCGGGCCACCACTCCATTTACATTAATTTGAGCATGTGCCAATTTATTTGAAATTCCCATTTATTCTTTATTTGCGAAATTTTCTTCCATTTTTGATGTTAATATTTAAAGCAAAAAAATTCAAAAAAAAAATATATAGTTTTTCCCATGTCTTTTGAAATGCATAAACAACAGGTACATCTTCTTTGAACTTATGAGTAGTTGAAGCATACATCAACATTCGTCTCAAGGACAGTTAAACTCTACAAGACAAGTGTGACCAAAGGCTATGAGATGATCTCTGTCAAAAAAAGAAAAAAGTGAAAAAAAGCTCGCTAAGTCGAAAACCCAAAAGGGCGGCTTAAGCCAAAAATGAGCGTCCCGGTGGATTGAAAACCCGAAAGGGCGATCCAGGCAAAAGTTAGGGACATGCAAAAAAAAGAATATATTCCCGGTGGATTGAAAACCCGAAAGGGCGGTCCAGGCAAAAGTTAGGGGATTCAAAAGAAAAAACAATACAAAAAATGATGAAAAGAAAACAAAGACAGAGACATCATAATTCAAGTGGGCCAAATGCATTTCATGCTGGTTTATGAATGGCGACTTCTGTCAATTTGTTGTTTGATGGACTTTTGTTCCCAGTGAATGGCGACTTCTGCCAGTTTGTTTGATTGATGGATTTTGTTCCCAATGAATGACGACATCTGCCAGAATGATTGGTTAGTGGGTTGTCACCCTTCAATGGTTTGATTAACGGGTTGTTACCTTTTAGTGGTTTGATTATTGGGTCTTTCCCTATCAATGGTTTGATTATGGAGCTTTACCCCATCGATGATTCGATTAGCGGGCTGTACCCCGATAGTGTTTTGATTCATCCCCAGTAATGACATCCCCATTAAAGATTGCCGAGTGTTTGTACTGCGATGTCGGTCCACCTCTTATCTTACTTGTCCAGTCTTGTTTCATCAAGTTATATACAGTCATATGGTCGTACAAGTTTCCTGCATATATTCATACATTCATTCATATACATATTCATGCATATAAACTTTCATGCACAATATCATTTATACATTATTGCATTGACCATCTTGTGTCTTATTTCAAGTGTATCGCATAAAAATGTCATCCCCAATGTGTCTGATCAGTGATGTCACCCTTAGTCTTGATTGGTCGTATCCCTTCAATTTGGTCCTTTATCACCATTGTGTGTCAAGCTAATAGCTTGCAAACCTTTTATGTTACCTGTGTGTCAAGCGAATAGCTTGCAAACATCTTTTGTTACTTAGGTGTCAAGCGAATAGCTTGCAAACCTTTTATGTTACCCGTGTGTCAAGCGAATAGCTTGCAAACACCTCTTGTTACGTGTGTGTCAAGCGAATAGCTTGCAAACCATCTTTTTGTTACCTGTGCGTCAAGCGAATAGCTTGCAAACCTCTTTTGTTCCATGTGCGTCAAGCGAATAGCTTGCAAACACCTTTTGTTACCGGTGTGTCAAGCTAATAACTTGCAAACATATTTTGTTACCTATGTGTCAAGCGAATAGCTTGCAACCTTTTTTTGTTCTATGTGCGTCAAGCAAATAGCTTGCAATACTTTTGGAATCGAGTTTGATATCCTGCCTAATGCCTTTGAATCAGGTTAATACCTTGCAAACGCTTTGAATCAGGATAATCGCTCGCGATTACTTGTGTGTCAAACAACCATGTTACCAATGTCTTTTCAATCTCCCCGAATGACTATTCCAAAAGTGTCCTTTGTTAAATGCTTGAATGTTCGTCGTTACCCCAGTAAAGGTAATTGACAGTTTTACCTTTTTTGTATGTTCGTCGTTACCCCAGTAAAGGTAATTGACAGTTTTACCCTTTCGTATGTTCGTCGTTACCCCAGTAAAAGTAATAGACTGTATTTCATTCCGTATATTCGTCTTTACCCTAGTAAAAGTAACAGACGTCTTTTTCTCCCCAGTAACACTTTATTTGGTTCTCGAGTTAGTATTTTCGTCGCCATTGCATTCGTACTTGCATAACAAACAACTCATATCATTACATCCATAGAGCTTTCTCGATTTCTGAGTTGGTCAAAAATTGGTGTACTTGATATTTAAGTCTCTCCGACCCGTCGTTTTAAAAATCTTCGTCTTTTTAAATCCTCGCGACGGAGAAACTTAAATAGGGGCATCTGTCGTACCCTAATTTTTGACCAATTTATTTTTTATTTATTCGTACGTTGATTGTCTTCAGTTGGTCGTTCGCGCGTTATTCTTGTAATATCTACTTTTGTTCGTACTTGTGGTCGCATTTATTTTTCGTTCGTCGTTTATTTTTTAATGTCGCTCGCGTATTAATTTCGTAATTTTTACTCGCGTTTCGGGCGTATTTTAGTGTAGCGTAACGTTTGCGTTCTTAAAGTTCATTTTATTCACGTCGTCGTTTTATTGTTTTAATTAGCGTAAAAAAGCCGCGTATCTCAGTCGTATCAGACGAAATTTCGGCAGAGAGGTATTTTAAAATACCTCATTTTTTGGTTCCGACGGGACATTTTTTATTTTTTTTATTATTAATTTTCGTTTTTATTATTATTGATTTATTTAGTTATTTCTTTTTTTTATTTTATTATTTGTTGCTATTTATTCATTTTATCTGTTTTTATTATTTTTAAGTCATTTAGTCCACTTGTCAATTTATCATTGGTTCTGGTCCAACTTTCTCTCCAAGTCTCAGCCAAGGGTATTTTTGTCCATTCCACGTATCAGATACTTAAGGGTTTTGTCAGAGTTAATCAAGGTCAGGGCACAAATTTCCATGAAAACACTATCTCATTTTCAGTAGCCTCAAAAAACAGATCAAAGACCTTTTTTCCCATGAACACATCAAGAACATTCAAAAAAAATTTTTACAAATTCCAGCAACCTTTTTCAAGAACAACAACCACAATATAAATTTTCAAATCATCATCTCATATCCAAAGGCCATTTTCGGCCTTAACACACCAAACCATCAACCATCACAATTTTTCGTGCCAAACCACAAAAAAAACGCAACTAAACAAGACCACCACACACAAACCAAATGGAAAAGGACTGAACCACCCAAAGCCGTGGCCAAACGCAAATCCGAACGGAACATCACCAAATCCGAAAACGAAAACGAAACAAGAAGAAGAAGAACACGAAACCGAAAAGGCAAGGCAAGGAAAAACGGACGTGAGCAAAGAGGTAGTCCTTCTTTTGTTTCTTTCTTTTTGTGTTTTATTGGTGAGCTTTGTTGTTAGATCTAGGCCTTATAAGTGTTGGTTTGGGATTTTTATTCACGGATCTAGAAATAGAAGAGGAAGAGGAAGCTTTGGGTGGAAAAATTTAAAAAAAAAAGCAAGTTTTAATCTCCGGCGCGGTGGCCCTCCGGCCAACCACCTTGCCGGAGCACCACCTCCGGCCAACCACTTCTTCTTCTCCGGCGAGAAGACTATAGAGAGAAGGGGGAGAGACTTTGTTTCAGATTTTTGTAGAGAGAGAAAGGTTTATGAAAAATGAGAAAAAAGCCATGCAAAACCATTTTATACTCATTTAATGAGTTGGGGCGGGTCACCCATGGGTTGACCCAGTACCCGCCCCAGCTCTTGTAATCAATGACCCAGCCCATTTTTGTGCTTCTGCTTGCTAATTTCACCCCCTTTTGGCTGTTTGCACCCCCTGTTCTTTTGGTAGTAACTTTGTTTCACATAATTTCATGCATCTATTTTTATTTTTTTATTTTTCATGTGATATTTGAATTATGTCCCATGCATTAATAATTAGTATTTTAGCTTTTATATCATGCATTTTTAGTTCATTTAATAGTTAAATTTCTATTTCACATAGTGTTAGTTAGACATTTAAAAATCTTTTTTCTTTAGTTTTAAAACTACTTCTATATTTGTTTATGTTTTTTTATTATTTATTTTCTTTTGTGTGTTTGTATTTTTATTATTCACCATCTCATGCATATTTTTCTTTCTTTGTCATTTATTTTATTGCAATTATTGCATGCATATTTAATTTCTTTTGTCATTTATTTTTATTTCTAGTTTAGTTTGTAATTAGGAAATGATGTAATTTATTTTTACGCATTTTTTGAGACCATAGAATGTATTTAGGGTATGTAATATGTAACCGGCACACGCACTGACACGCGCACCGACACTCCACTTTATTTATCGCTTTACGCTATTTTATTTTTTTCGCCGTTACGTGATTTCATCGTTAGTTTAGAAAAATATTTTCCTTCAAAAAAAATCAAAAAAATCAAATTCAAATTTCTTTTAAGTAAACCTTGGTACGTAATCCAAGTGTTTTTCCTTTTATTTTCCTTAATCAAATGTTAATTAATTTAATATCCACATTAGACATGGATTTCGTGCAATTAAAATTAACCAACTTCATCGTATTTTCTTCTCATGCCTTGAGGCCTCTCATCTCTTCTTAAAACCTTTTTTTCAGCAAATGTTAAAATCAATTCAACTCATCAAATAGTTTCTTTAGCCGAACTACTTGATTTTGATCCCGATTTATTTGGGTAAGTAGGCAAAGAGTTTCGACCCTTCCAAATCAATAAAAATAACAAAAAACATGTTTCATCTTTCTCCTTTCTTTCACTTTATAATGCTGAGGTCGAGGATGACAACCTCAAACTCTCAATTATAATGCTGAGGTCGAGGGTGACAAGCTCAAGCTCAGTTATAATGCTGAGGTCGAGGATGACAAGCTCAAGCTCAGCACAACACGTGAATGAAAGAAAGAAAATGGAAAGAAGAAAAAGAGAAAGAGAACATACCTTTACAGGGGGAGAATAGGAGGAAAAAGATAAGGAAAGGGGGATGTTTTAGCTTTTCTTTTTTGTGGTTGTGATGTGGTGGTTGATGTTGATTTGTGGTGGTTTCATGCGGTTTTGTGTTGTTTTGTGTTGTGGTTCAAATAGTGGTTGTGTTGTTTTGTGTTGATGATGAAAAAAAACAATACTAAGACTTAAGAAAAAATTATAGTGTTATTGTGTTGCTCTCCCCAAAACTCTCCTCTCAAAATTCCCTCCCTTTTAATGGCAAGTACTCCCTCTATTTATAGATGAGATGAAACTTGGAGCTCAAGCCAAAATTGTTGCTTGGAGCTCAAGTTTGAAACTATTGGAAGAAAGTTGACATGTGATGTCATGTTGGTGATGTCACATTGATGATGTCATCTTAGATAGCCTTGATGATGTCACATTATTTGTTTAAAAGAAAAAAAGAAAAATAGCAAAAATAAAAAGAAAATAAAGAATAAATAGAAATAATAATAATAATAATAATTTTGATAATAATAATAATGAAAAAATGAAAAATAATTGAAATAAGGAAAATGGTTAGATGAAGACAAATAAAAAATAAAAGATGGAAATAAAGATTAAAAGAACAATAGAAAGAGAAGAGGACCCGACTCGGAACCAAAAAATGTGGTATTTTAAAATACCTTTTGGCCGAATTTTTCACTAAAAAGTCAAAGACTGATTAAGGTCAAATGACACGTGTCGGTGGTATCTTGGGTCAAAAATTGGGGTATGATAGATGCCCCTATTTAAGTTTCTTCGTCCGGAGATTTGAAGATGGAATCTTTGATTTGATGGGTCGAAGAGACTTAAATACAAATTACACCTATTTTTGACCCTAAGATACTGTGTGAATGCATGTGACGCAATTATAAATGCAAGACGGTATGGATGACTCGACTGAGACCCGTAATAATGAAAGGATGCCCGAATTTGTTAATGAAAAGGATTCGACTCCGTTGGAATGTAGTTTCACTGGGGAAATGATTGTCTATTATTGTATTGATTTGGAACAATGGTTTAATGAAGACAAAGCCTTTTTGGTGACATGGGGATGACACTATTGAAATTGAAATTGATTAGTGGCATCGCTAGAACAGCTACCCTGGGGATGACACTATTGAAATTGAAATTGATTGGTGGCATCGCTGGAACATCTATGCTGGGGATGACACCTTTGAAATTGAAATTGATTAGTGGCATCGCTGGAACAGCTACGCTGAGGATGACACTATTGGAAATTGAAATTGAAATTTATTGGTGGCATCGCTAGAACAGCTAAGCTGGGGATGACACCTTTGAAATTGAAATTGATTAGTGGAATCGCTATAACAGCTACGCTGGGGATGACACCTTTGAAATTGAAATTGATTAGTGGCATCGCTGGAACAGCTACGCTGGGGATGACACTATTGGAAATTGAAATTGAAAGTGATTGGTGGCATCACTGGAACAACTATGCTGGGGATGACACCTTTGAAATTGAAATTGATTGGTGGCATCGCTGGAACAGCTACGCTGGGGATGACACCTTTGAAATTGAAACTTATTAGTGGCATCGCTGGAACAGCTACGCTGTGGATGACATTATTGGAAATTGAAATTGAAACTGATTGGTGGCATCGCTGGAACAGCTACACTGGGGATGACACCTTTGAAATTGAAATTGATTCGTGGCATCGCTGGAACAGTTACGCTGGGGATGACACTATTGGAAATTGAAATTGAAATTGATTGGTGGCATCGCTGGAACAGCTACGCTGGGGATGACACCTTTGAAATTGAAATTGATTAGTGGCATCGCTGGAACAGCTACGCTAGGGATAACACTATTGGAAACTGAAATTGAAATTGATTTGTGGCATCGCTGAAACAGCTATGCTGGGGATGGCACCTTTGAAATTGAAATTGATTGGTGGCATCGCTGGAACAGCTACACTGGGGATGACACCTTTGAAATTGAAATTGATTAGTGGTATCGCTGGAACAGCTACGTTGGGGATGACACTATTGGAAATTGAAATTGAAATTGATTGGTGGCATCGCTGGAACAGCTACGCTGGGGATGACACTATTGGAAACTGAAATTGAAATTGAATTGGTGGCATCGCTGGAACAGCTATGCTGGGGATGACACCTTTGAAATTGAAATTTATTAGTTGCATCGCTGGAACAACTACGCTGGTGATGACACTATTGAAATTGATTGGTGGCATCGCTGGAACAGCTATGCTGGGGATGACACCTTTGAAATTGAAATTGATTAGTGGCATCGCTGGAACAACTACGCTGGGGATGACACTATTGGAAATTGAAATTGAAATTGATTGGTGGCATCGCTAGAACAGCTACGCAAGGGATGACACTATTGGAAATTGAAATTGAAATTGATTGGTGGCATCGCTAGAACAGCTACGCTGTGGATGACACCTTTGAAATTTAAATTGATTAGTGGCATCGCTGGAATAGCTAAGCTGGGGATGACACTATTGGAAATTGTAATTGAAATTGATTGGTGGCATCGCTAGAACAGCTATGCCGGGGATGGCACCTTTGAAATTGAAACTGATTGGTGGCATCGCTGGAAAAGCTACGCTGGGGATGACACTATTGGAAATTGAAATTGAAATTGATTGGTGGCATCGCTAGAACAGCTACGCAAGGGATGACACTATTGGAAATTGAAATTGAAATTGATTGGTGGCATCGCTAGAACAGCTACGCTGTGGATGACACCTTTGAAATTTAAATTGATTAGTGGCATCGCTGGAATAGCTAAGCTGGGGATGACACTATTGGAAATTGTAATTGAAATTGATTGGTGGCATCGCTAGAACAGCTATGCCGGGGATGGCACCTTTGAAATTGAAATTGATTGGTGGCATCGCTGGAACAGCTACGCTGAGGATGACACCTTTGAAATTGAAACTGATTAGTGGCATCGCTGGAACAGCTACGCTGGGGATGACACTATTGGAAATTGAAATTGAAATTGATTGGTGGCATCGCTGGAACAGCTATGCTGGGGATGGCACCTTTGAAATTGAAATTGATTGGTGGCATCGCTGGAACAGCTACGCTGGGGATGACACCTTTGAAATTGAAATTGAAATTGATTGGTGGCATCGCTGGAACAGCTACGCTGGTGATGACACCTTTGAATTTGAAACTGATTAGTGGCATCGCTGGAACAGCTACGCTGGGGATGACACTATTGGAAATTGAAATTGAAACTGATTGGTGGCATCGCTGGAACAGCTACGCTGGGGATGACACCTTTGAAATTGAAATTGATTGGTGGCATTGCTGGAACAGCTACGCTGGGGATGACACTATTGGAAATTGAAATTGAAATTGATTGGTGGCATCGCTGGAACAGCTACGCTGGGGCTGACACCTTTGATATTGAAATTGACTAGTGGCATCGCTGGAACAGCTACGCTGGGGATGACACCTTTGAAATTGAAATTGATTAGTGGCATCGCTGGAACAGCTACGCTGGGGATAACACTATTGGAAACTGAAATTGAAATTGATTTGTGGCATCGCTGAAACAGCTATGCTGGGGATGGCACCTTTGAAATTGAAATTGATTGGTGGCATCGCTGGAACAGCTACGCTGGGGATGACACCTTTGAAATTGAAATTGACTCGTGGCATCGCTGGAACAGCTACGCTGGGGATGACACTATTGGAAACTGAAATTGAAATTGATTTGTGGCATCGCTGAAACAGCTATGCTGTGGATGACACCTTTGAAATTTAAATTGATTAGTGGCATCGCTGGAATAGCTAAGCTGGGGATGACACTATTGGAAATTGTAATTGAAATTGATTGGTGGCATCGCTAGAACAGCTATGCCGGGGATGGCACCCTTGAAATTGAAACTGATTGGTGGCATCGCTGGAACAGCTACGCTGGGGATGACACCTTTGAAATTGAAATTGAAATTGATTGGTGGCATCGCTGGAACAGCTACGCTGAGGATGACACCTTTGAAATTGAAACTGATTAGTGGCATCGCTAGAACAGCTACGCTGGGGATGACACTATTGGAAATTGAAATTGAAATTGATTGGTGGCATCGCTGGAACAGCTACGCTGGGGATGACACCTTTGAAATTGAAATTGAAATTGATTGGTGGCATCGCTGGAACAGCTACGCTGGTGATGACACCTTTGAATTTGAAACTGATTAGTGGCATCGCTGGAACAGCTACGCTGGGGATGACACTATTGGAAATTGAAATTGAAACTGATTGGTGGCATCGCTGGAACAGCTACGCTGGGGATGACACCTTTGAAATTGAAATTGATTGGTGGCATCGCTGGAACAGCTACGCTGGGGATGACACTATTGGAAATTGAAATTGAAATTGATTGGTGGCATCGCTGGAACAGCTACGCTGGGGCTGACACCTTTGATATTGAAATTGACTAGTGGCATCGCTGGAACAGCTACGCTGGGGATGACACCTTTGAAATTGAAATTGATTAGTGGCATCGCTGGAACAGCTACGTTGGGGATAACACTATTGGAAACTGAAATTGAAATTGATTTGTGGCATCACTGAAACAGCTATGCTGGAGATGGCACCTTTGAAATTGAAATTGATTGGTGGCATCGCTGGAACAGCTACGCTGGGGATGACACCTTTGAAATTGAAATTGACTCGTGGCATCGCTGGAACAGCTACGCTGGGGATGACACTATTGGAAATTGAAATTGAAATTGATTGGTGGCATCGCTGGAACAGCTACGCTGGGGATGACACTATTGGAAACTGAAATTGAAATTGAATTGGTGGCATCGCTGGAACAGCTATGCTGGGGATGGCACCTTTGAAATTGAAATTGATTAGTTGTATCGCTGGAACAACTACGCTGGTGATGACACTACTGAAATTGATTGGTGGCATCGCTGGAACAGCTATGCTGGGGATGACACCTTTGAAATTGAAATTGATTAGCGGCATCGCTGGAACAGCTACGCTGGGGATGACACTATTGGAAATTGAAATTGAAATTGATTGGTGGCATCCCTAGAACAGCTACGCAAGGGATGACACTATTGGAAATTGAAATTGAAATTGATTGGTGGCATCGCTAGAACAGCTACGCTGTGGATGACACCTTTGAAATTTAAATTGATTAGTGGCATCGCTGGAACAGCTACGCTGGGGATGACACTATTGTAAATTGAAATTGAAATTGATTAGTGGCATCGCTAGAACAGCTATGCCGGGGATGGTACCTTTGAAATTGAAATTGATTGGTGGCATCGCTGGAACAGCTACGCTGGGGATGACACCTTTGAAATTGAAATTGAAATTGATTGGTGGCATCGCTGGAACAGCTACGCTGAGGATGACACCTTTGAAATTGAAACTGATTCGTGGCATCGCTGGAACAGCTACGCTGGGGATGACACTATTGGAAATTGAAATTGAAATTGATTGGTGGCATCGCTGGAACAGCTACGCTGGGGATGACACCTTTGAAATTGAAATTGAAATTGATTGGTGGCATCGCTGGAACAGCTACGCTGGGGATGACACCTTTGAATTTGAAACTGATTAGTGGCATCGCTGGAACAGCTACGCTGGGGATGACACTATTGGAAATTGAAATTGAAACTGATTAGTGGCATCGCTGGAACAGCTACGCTGGGGATGACACCTTTGAAATTGAAATTGATTGGTGGCATCGCTGGAACAGCTACGCTGGGGATGACACTATTGGAAATTGAAATTGAAATTGATTGGTGGCATCGCTGGAACAGCTACGCTGGGGATGACACCTTTGATATTGAAATTGACTAGTGGCATCGCTGGAACAGCTACGCTGGGGATGACACCTTTGAAATTGAAATTGATTAGTGGCATCGCTGGAACAGCTACGCTGGGGATAACACTATTGGAAACTGAAATTGAAATTGATTTGTGGCATCGCTGAAACAGCTATGCTGGGGATGACACTTTTGAAATTGAAATTGAAATTGATTGGTGGCATCGCTGGAACAGCTACGCTGGGGATGACACCTTTGAATTTGAAACTGATTAGTGGCATCGCTGGAACAGCTACGCTGGGGATGACACTATTGGAAATTGAAATTGAAACTGATTGGTGGCATCGCTGGAACAGCTACGCTGGGGATGACACCTTTGAAATTGAAATTGATTGGTGGCATCGCTGGAACAGCTACGCTGGGGATGACACTATTGGAAATTGAAATTGAAATTGATTGGTGGCATCGCTGGAACAGCTACGCTGGGGATGACACCTTTGATATTGAAATTGACTAGTGGCATCGCTGGAACAGCTACGCTGGGGATGACACCTTTGAAATTGAAATTGACTAGTGGCATCGCTGGAACAGCTACGCTGGGGATGACACCTTTGAAATTGAAATTGATTAGTGGCATCGCTGGAACAGCTACGCTGGGGATAACACTATTGGAAACTGAAATTGAAATTGATTTGTGGCATCGCTGAAACAGCTATGCTGGGGATGGCACCTTTGAAATTGAAATTGATTGGTGGCATCGCTAGAACAGCTATGCCGGGGATGGCACCTTTGAAATTGAAATTGATTGGTGGCATCGCTGGAACAGCTACGCTGGGGATGACACCTTTAAAATTGAAATTGAAATTGATTGGTGGCATCGCTGGAACAGCTACGCTGAGGATGACACCTTTGAAATTGAAACTGATTCGTGGCATCGCTGGAACAGCTACGCTGGGGATGACACTATTGGAAATTGAAATTGATTGGTGGCATCGCTGGAACAGCTAAGCTGGGGATGGCACCTTTGAAATTGAAATTGATTGGTGGCATCGCTGGAACAGCTACGCTGGGGATGACACCTTTGAAATTGAAATTGACTCGTGGCATCGCAGGAACAGCTACGCTGGGATGACACTATTGGAAATTGAAATTGAAATTGATTGGTGGCATCGCTGGAACAGCTACGCTGGGGATGACACTATTGGAAACTGAAATTGAAATTGAATTGGTGGCATCGCTGGAACAGCTATGCTGGGGATGGCACCTTTGAAATTGAAATTGATTAGTTGCATCGCTGGAACAACTACGCTGGTGATGACACTACTGAAATTGATTGGTGGCATCGCTGGAACAGCTATGCTGGGGATGACACCTTTGAAATTGAAATTGATTAGCGGCATCGCTGGAACAGCTACGCTGGGGATGACACTATTGGAAATTGAAATTGAAATTGATTGGTGGCATCACTAGAACAGCTACGCAAGGGATGACACTATTGGAAATTGAAATTGAAATTGATTGGTGGCATCGCTAGAACAGCTACGCTGTGGATGACACCTTTGAAATTTAAATTGATTAGTGGCATCGCTGGAACAGCTACGCTGGGGATGACACTATTGTAAATTGAAATTGAAATTGATTAGTGGCATCGCTAGAACAGCTATGCCGGGGATGGTACCTTTGAAATTGAAATTGATTGGTGGCATCGCTGGAACAGCTACGCTGGGGATGACACTATTGTAAATTGAAATTGAAATTGATTAGTGGCATCGCTAGAACAGCTATGCCGGGGATGGCACCTTTGAAATTGAAATTGATTGGTGGCATCGCTAGAACAGCTACGCTGGGGATGACACCTTTGAAATTGAAATTGAAATTGATTGGTGGCATCGCTGGAACAGCTACGCTGAGGATGACACCTTTGAAATTGAAACTGATTCGTGGCATCGCTGGAACAGCTACGCTGGGGATGACACTATTGGAAATTGAAATTGAAATTGATTGGTGGCATCGCTGGAACAGCTACGCTGGGGATGACACCTTTGAAATTGATTGGTGGCATCGCTGGAACAGCTACGCTGGGGATGCCACCTTTGAATTTAAAACTGATTAGTGGCATCGCTGGAACAGCTACGCAGGGGATGACACTATTGGAAATTGAAATTGAAACTGATTGGTGGCATCGCTGGAACAGCTACGCTGGGGATGACACCTTTGAAATTGAAATTGATTGGTGGCATCGCTGGAACAGCTACGCTGGGGATGACACTATTGGAAATTGAAATTGAAATTGATTGGTGGCATCGCTGGAACAGCTACGCTGGGGATGACACCTTTGATATTGAAATTGACTAGTGGCATCGCTGGAACAGCTACGCTGGGGATGACACCTTTGAAATTGAAATTGATTAGTGGCATCGCTGGAACAGCTACGCTGGGGATAACACTATTGGAAACTGAAATTGAAATTGATTTGTGGCATCGCTGAAACAGCTATGCTGGGGATGACACCTTTGAAATTGAAATTGAAATTGATTGGTGGCATCGCTGGAACAGCTACGCTGGGGATGACACCTTTGAATTTGAAACTGATTAGTGGCATCGCTGGAATAGCTACGCTGGGGATGACACTATTGGAAATTGAAATTGAAACTGATTGGTGGCATCGCTGGAACAGCTACGCTGGGGATGACACCTTTGAAATTGAAATTGATTGGTGGCATCGCTGGAACAGCTACGCTGGGGATGACACTATTGGAAATTGAAATTGAAATTGATTGGTGGCATCGCTGGAACAGCTACGCTGGGGATGACACCTTTGATATTGAAATTGACTAGTGGCATCGCTGGAACAGCTACGCTGGGGATGACACCTTTGAAATTGAAATTGATTAGTGGCATCGCTGGAACAGTTACGCTGGGGATAACACTATTGGAAACTGAAATTGAAATTGATTTGTGGCATCGCTGAAACAGCTATGCTGGGGATGACACCTTTGAAATTGAAATTGAAATTGATTGGTGGCATCGCTGGAACAGCTACGCTGGGGATGACACCTTTGAATTTGAAACTGATTAGTGGCATCGCTGGAACAGCTACGCTGGGGATGACACTATTGGAAATTGAAATTGAAACTGATTGGTGGCATCGCTGGAACAGCTACGCTGGGGATGACACCTTTGAAATTGAAATTGATTGGTGGCATCGCTGGAACAGCTACGCTGGGGATGACACCTTTGATATTGAAATTGACTAGTGGCATCGCTGGAACAGCTACGCTGGGGATGACACCTTTGAAATTGAAATTGATTAGTGGCATCGCTGGAACAGCTACGCTGGGGATAACACTATTGGAAACTGAAATTGAAATTGATTTGTGGCATCGCTGAAACAGCTATGCTGGGGATGGCACCTTTGAAATTGAAATTGATTGGTGGCATCGCTAGAACAGCTATGCCGGGGATGGCACCTTTGAAATTGAAATTGATTGGTGGCATCGCTGGAACAGCTACGCTGGGGATGACACCTTTGAAATTGAAATTGAAATTGATTGGTGGCATCGCTGGAACAGCTACGCTGAGGATGACACCTTTGAAATTGAAACTGATTCGTGGCATCGCTGGAACAGCTACGCTGGGGATGACACTATTGGAAATTGAAATTGAAATTGATTGGTGGCATCGCTGGAACAGCTAAGCTGGGGATGGCACCTTTGAAATTGAAATTGATTGGTGGCATCGCTGGAACAGCTACGCTGGGGATGACACCTTTGAAATTGAAATTGACTTGTGGCATCGCTGGAACAGCTACGCTGGGGATGACACTATTGGAAATTGAAATTGAAATTGATTGGTGGCATCGCTGGAACAGCTACGCTGGGGATGACACTATTGGAAACTGAAATTGAAATTGAATTGGTGGCATCGCTGGAACAGCTATGCTGGGGATGGCACCTTTGAAATTGAAATTGATTAGTTGCATCGCTGGAACAACTACGCTGGTGATGACACTACTGAAATTGATTGGTGGCATCGCTGGAACAGCTATGCTGGGGATGACACCTTTGAAATTGAAATTGATTAGCGGCATCGCTGGAACAGCTACGCTGGGGATGACACTATTGGAAATTGAAATTGAAATTGATTGGTGGCATCACTAGAACAGCTACGCAAGGGATGACACTATTGGAAATTGAAATTGAAATTGATTGGTGGCATCGCTAGAACAGCTATGCTGGGGATGGCACCTTTGAAATTGAAATTGATTGGTGGCATCGCTGGAACAGCTACGCTGGGGATGACACCTTTGAAATTGAAATTGAAATTGATTGGTGGCATCGCTGGAACAGCTACGCTGAGGATGACACCTTTGAAATTGAAACTGATTCGTGGCATCGCTGGAACAGCTACGCTGGGGATGACACTATTGGAAATTGAAATTGAAATTGATTGGTGGCATCGCTGGAACAGCTACGCTGGGGATGACACCTTTGAAATTGATTGGTGGCATCGCTGGAACAGCTACGCTGGGGATGACACCTTTGAATTTAAAACTGATTGGTGGCATCGCTGGAACAGCTACGCTGGGGATGACACTATTGTAAATTGAAATTGAAATTGATTAGTGGCATCGCTAGAACAGCTATGCCGGGGATGGCACCTTTGAAATTGAAATTGATTGGTGGCATCGCTGGAACAGCTACGCTGGGGATGACACCTTTGAAATTGAAATTGAAATTGATTGGTGGCATCGCTGGAACAGCTACGCTGAGGATGACACCTTTGAAATTGAAACTGATTCGTGGCATCGCTGGAACAGCTACGCTGGGGATGACACTATTGGAAATTGAAATTGAAATTGATTGGTGGCATCGCTGGAACAGCTACGCTGGGGATGACACCTTTGAAATTGATTGGTGGCATCGCTGGAACAGCTACGCTGGGGATGACACCTTTGAATTTAAAACTGATTAGTGGCATCGCTGGAACAGCTACGCAGGGGATGACACTATTGGAAATTGAAATTGAAACTGATTGGTGGCATCGCTGGAACAGCTACGCTGGGGATGACACCTTTGAAATTGAAATTGATTGGTGGCATCGCTGGAACAGCTACGCTGGGGATGACACTATTGGAAATTGAAATTGAAATTGATTGGTGGCATCGCTGGAACAGCTACGCTGGGGATGACACCTTTGATATTGAAATTGACTAGTGGCATCGCTGGAACAGCTACGCTGGGGATGACACCTTTGAAATTGAAATTGATTAGTGGCATCGCTGGAACAGCTACGCTGGGGATAACACTATTGGAAACTGAAATTGAAATTGATTTGTGGCATCGCTGAAACAGCTATGCTGGGGATGACACCTTTGAAATTGAAATTGAAATTGATTGGTGGCATCGCTGGAACAGCTACGCTGGGGATGACACCTTTGAATTTGAAACTGATTAGTGGCATCGCTGGAATAGCTACGCTGGGGATGACACTATTGGAAATTGAAATTGAAACTGATTGGTGGCATCGCTGGAACAGCTACGCTGGGGATGACACCTTTGAAATTGAAATTGATTGGTGGCATCGCTGGAACAGCTACGCTGGGGATGACACTATTGGAAATTGAAATTGAAATTGATTGGTGGCATCGCTGGAACAGCTACGCTGGGGATGACACCTTTGATATTGAAATTGACTAGTGGCATCGCTGGAACAGCTACGCTGGGGATGACACCTTTGAAATTGAAATTGATTAGTGGCATCGCTGGAACAGTTACGCTGGGGATAACACTATTGGAAACTGAAATTGAAATTGATTTGTGGCATCGCTGAAACAGCTATGCTGGGGATGGCACCTTTAAAATTTAAATTGATTGGTGGCATCGCTAGAACAGCTATGCCGGGAATGGCACCTTTGAAATTGAAATTGATTGGTGGCATCGCTGGAACAGCTACGCTGGGGATGACACCTTTGAAATTGAAATTGAAATTGATTGGTGGCATCGCTGGAACAGCTACGCTGAGGATGACACCTTTGAAATTGAAACTGATTCGTGACATCGCTGGAACAGCTACGCTGGGGATGACACTATTGGAAATTGAAATTGAAATTGATTGGTGGCATCGCTGGAACAGCTAAGCTGGGGATGGCACCTTTGAAATTAAAATTGATTGGTGGCATCGCTGGAACAGCTACGCTGGGGATGACACCTTTGAAATTGAAATTGAAATTGATTGGTGGCATCGCTGGAACAGCTACGCTGGGGATGACACCTTTGAATTTGTAACTGATTAGTGGCATCGCTGGAACAGCTACGCTGGGGATGACACTATTGGAAATTGAAATTGAAACTGATTGGTGGCATCGCTGGAACAGCTACGCTGGGGATGACACCTTTGAAATTGAAATTGATTGGTGGCATCGCTGGAACAGCTACGCTGGGGATGACACTATTGGAAATTGAAATTGAAATTGATTGGTGGCATCGCTGGAACAGCTACGCTGGGGATGACACCTTTGATATTGAAATTGACTAGTGGCATCGCTGGAACAGCTACGCTGGGGATGACACCTTTGAAATTGAAATTGATTAGTGGCATCGCTGGAACAGCTACGCTGGGGATAACACTATTGGAAACTGAAATTGAAATTGATTTGTGGCATCGCTGAAACAGCTATGCTGAGGATGACACCTTTGAAATTGAAATTGAAATTGATTGGTGGCATCGCTGGAACAGCTACGCTGGGGATGACACCTTTGAATTTGAAACTGATTAGTGGCATCGCTGGAACAGCTACGCTGGGGATGACACTATTGGAAATTGAAATTGAAACTGATTGGTGGCATCGCTGGAACAGCTACGTTGGGGATGACACCTTTGAAATTGAAATTGATTGGTGGCATCGCTGGAACAGCTACGCTGGGGATGACACTATTGGAAATTGAAATTGAAATTGATTGGTGGCATCGCTGGAACAGCTACGCTGGGGATGACACCTTTGATATTGAAATTGACTAGTGGCATCGCTGGAACAGCTACGCTGGGGATGACACCTTTGAAATTGAAATTGATTAGTGGCATCGCTGGAACAGCTACGCTGGGGATAACACTATTGGAAACTGAAATTGAAATTGATTTGTGGCATCGCTGAAACAGCTATGCTGGGGATGGCACCTTTGAAATTGAAATTGATTGGTGGCATCGCTGGAACAGCTACGCTGGGGATGACACCTTTGAAATTGAAATTGATTAGTGGCATCGCTGGAACAGCTACGCTTGGGATGACACTATTGGAAATTGAAATTGAAATTGATTGGTGGCATCGCTGGAACAGCTACGCTGGGGATGACACTATTGGAAACTGAAATTGAAATTGAATTGGTGGCATCGCTGGAACAGCTATGCTGGGGATGGCACCTTTGAAATTGAAATTGATTAGTTGCATCACTGGAACAACTACGCTGGTGATGACACTATTGAAATTGATTGGTGGCATCGCTGGAACAGCTATGCTGGGGATGACACCTTTGAAATTGAAATTGATTAGAGGCATCGCTGGAACAGCTACGCTGGGGATGACACTATTGGAAATTGAAATTGAAATTGATTGGTGGCATCGCTAGAACAGCTACGCTGTGGATGACACCTTTGAAATTTAAATTGATTAGTGGCATCGCTGGAACAGCTATGCCGGGGATGGCACCTTTGAAATTGAAATTGATTGGTGGCATCGCTGGAACAGCTACGCTGGGGATGACACCTTTGAAATTGAAATTGAAATTGATTGGTGGCATCGCTGGAACAGCTACGCTGAGGATGACACCTTTGAAATTGAAACTGATTCGTGGCATCGCTGGAACAGCTACGCTGGGAATGACACTATTGGAAATTGAAATTGAAATTGATTGGTGGCATCGCTGGAACAGCTAAGCTGGGGATGGCACCTTTGAAATTGAAATTGATTGGTGGCATCGCTGGAACAGATACGCTGGGGATGACACCTTTGAAATTGAAATTGAAATTGATTGGTTGCATCGCTGGAACAGCTACGCTGGGGATGACACCTTTGAAATTGAAATTGATTAGTGGCATCGCTGAAACAGCTACGCTGGGGATGACACTATTGGAAATTGAAATTGAAATTGATTGGTGGCATCGCTGGAACAGCTACGCTGGGGATGACACTATTGGAAACTGAAATTGAAATTGAATTGGTGGCATCGCTGGAACAGCTATGCTGGGAATGGCACCTTTGAAATTGAAATTGATTAGTTGCATCGCTGGAACAACTACGCTGGTGATGACACTATTGAAATTGATTGGTGGCATCGCTGGAACAGCTATGCTGGGGATGACACCTTTGAAATTGAAATTGATTAGTGGCATCGCTGGAACAGCTACGCTGGGGATGACACTATTGGAAATTGAAATTGAAATTGATTGGTGGCATCGCTAGAACAGCTACGCAAGGGATGACACTATTGGAAATTGAAATTGAAATTGATTGGTGGCATCGCTAGAACAGCTACGCTGTGGATGACACCTTTGAAATTTAAATTGATTAGTGGCATCGCTGGAATAGCTACGCTGGGGATGACACTATTGGAAATTGAAATTGAAATTGATTGGTGGCATAGCTGGAACAGCTATGCTGGGGATGGCACCTTTGAAATTGAAATTGATTGGTGGCATCGCTGGAACAGCTACGCTGGGGTTGACACCTTTGAAATTGAAATTGAAATTGATTGGTGGCATCGCTGGAACAGCTACGCTGGGGATGACACCTTTGAAATTGAAATTGATTGGTGGCATCGCTGGAACAGCTACACTGGGGATGACACTATTGGAAACTGAAATTGCAATTGATTTGTGGCATCGCTGGAACAGCTATGCTGGGATGGCACCTTTGAAAATGAAATTGATTGGTGGCACCGCTGGAACAGCTACGCTGGGGATGACACCTTTGAAATTGAAATTGATTAGTGGCATCGCTGTAACAGCTACGCTGGGGATGACACTTTTGAAAATTGAAATTGAAATTGATTGGTGGCATCGCTGGAACAGCTATGCTGGTGATGGCACCTTTGAAATTGAAATTGATTAGTGGCATCGCTGGAACAGCTACGCTGGGGATGACACTATTGGAAATTGAAATTGAAATTGATTGGTGGCATCGCTGGAACAGCTACGCTGGGGATGACACTTTTGAATTTGAAATTGAAATTGATTGGTGGCATCGCTGGAACAGCTACGCTGAGGATGACACCTTTGAAATTGAAACTGATTAGTGGCATCACTGGAACAGCTACGCTGGGGATGACACTATTGGAAATTGAAATTGAAATTGATTGGTGGCATCCCTGGAACAGCTACGCTGGGGATGACACCTATGAAATTGAAATTGATTAGTGGCATCGCTGGAACAGCTAACCTGGGGATGGCACTATTGGAAATTGAAATTGAAATTGATTGGTGGCATCACGGAACAGCTACGCTGGGGATGACACCTTTGAAATTGAAATTGATTGGTGGCATCGCTGGAACAGCTACACTGGGGATGACACTATTGGAAACTGAAATTGCAATTGATTTGTGGCATCGCTGGAACAGTTATGCTGGGATGGCACCTTTGAAAATGAAATTGATTGGTGGCATTGCTGGAACAGCTACGCAAGGGATGACACTATTGGAAATTGAAATTGAAATTGATTGGTGGCATCGCTGGAACAGCTACGCTGTGGATGACACCTTTGAAATTTAAATTGATTAGTGGCATCGCTAGAACAGCTACGCTGGGGATGACACTATTGGAAATTGAAATTGAAATTGATTGGTGGCATCGCTGGAACAGCTATGCTGGGGATGGCACCTTTGAAATTGAAATTGATTGGTGGCATCGCTGGAACAGCTACGCTGGGGATGACACCTTTGAATTTGAAATTGAAATTGATTGGTGGCATCGCTGGAACAGCTACGCTGAGGATGACACCTTTGAAATTGAAACTGATTAGTGGCATCGCTGGAACAGCTACGCTGGGGATGACACTATTGGAAATTGAAATTGAAATTGATTGGTGGCATCCCTGGAACAGCTACGCTGGGGATGACACCTATGAAATTGAAATTGATTAGTGGCATCGCTGGAACAGCTAACCTGGGGATGGCACTATTGGAAATTGAAATTGAAATTGATTGGTGGCATCACGGAACAGCTACGCTGGGGATGACACCTTTGAAAATGAAATTGATTGGTGGCATCGCTGGAACAGCTACGCTGGGGATGACACCTTTGAAATTGAAATTGATTAGTGGCATCGCTGGAACAGCTACGATGGGGATGACACTATTGAAAATTGAAATTGAAATTGATTGGTGGCATCGCTGGAACAGCTATGCTGGGGATGGCACCTTTGAAATTGAAATTGATTGGTGGCATCGCTGGAACAGCTACGCTGGGGTTGACACCTTTGAAATTGAAATTGAAATTGATTGGTGGCATCGCTGGAACAGCTACGCTGGGGATGACACCTTTGAATTTGAAATTGAAATTGATTGGTGGCATCGCTGGAACAGCTACGCTGAGGATGACACCTTTAAAATTGAAACTGATTAGTGGCATCGCTGGAACAGCTACGCTGGGGATGACACTATTGGAAATTGAAATTGAAATTGATTGGTGGCATCCCTGGAACAGCTACGCTGGGGATGACACCTATGAAATTGAAATTGATTAGTGGCATCGCTGGAACAGCTAACCTGGGGATGGCACTATTGGAAATTGAAATTGAAATTGATTGGTGGCATCACGGAACAGCTACGCTGGGGATGACACCTTTGAAATTGAAATTGATTGGTGGCATCGCTGGAACAGCTACACTGGGGATGACACTATTGGAAACTGAAATTGCAATTGATTTGTGGCATCGCTGGAACAGCTATGCTGGGATGGCACCTTTGAAATTGAAATTGATTGGTGGCATCGCTGGAACAGCTACGCTGGGGTTGACACCTTTGAAATTGAAATTGAAATTGATTGGTGGCATCGCTGGAACAGCTACGCTGGGGATGACACCTTTGAATTTGAAATTGAAATTGATTGGTGGCATCGCTGGAACAGCTATGCTGAGGATGGCACCTTTGAAAATGAAATTGATTGGTGGCATCGCTGGAACAGCTACGCTGGGGATGACACCTTTGAAATTGAAATTGATTAGTGGCATCGCTGGAACAGCTACGCTGGGGATGACACCTTTGAATTTGAAATTGAAATTGATTGGTGGCATCGCTGGAACAGCTACGCTGAGGATGACACCTTTGAAATTGAAACTGATTAGTGGCATTGCTGGAACAGCTACGCTGGGGATGACACTATTGGAAATTGAAATTGAAATTGATTGGTGGCATCCCTGGAACAGCTACGCTGGGGATGACACCTATGAATTTGAAATTGAAATTGATTGGTGGCATCGCTGGAACAGCTACGCTGAGGATGACACCTTTGAAATTGAAACTGATTAGTGGCATCGCTGGAACAGCTACGCTGGGGATGACACTATTGGAAATTGAAATTGAAATTGATTGGTGGCATCCCTGGAACAGCTACGCTGGGGATGACACCTATGAAATTGAAATTGATTAGTGGCATCGCTGGAACAGCTAACCTGGGGATGGCACTATTGGAAATTGAAATTGAAATTGATTGGTGGCATCACGGAACAGCTACGCTGGGGATGACACCTTTGAAATTGAAATTGATTGGTGGCATCGCTGGAACAGCTACACTGGGGATGACACTATTGGAAACTGAAATTGCAATTGATTGGTGGCATCGCTGGAACAGCTATGCTGGGGATGGCACCTTTGAAATTGAAATTGATTGGTGGCATCGCTGGAACAGCTACGCTGGGGTTGACACCTTTGAAATTGAAATTGAAATTGATTGGTGGCATCGCTGGAACAGCTACGCTGGGGATGACACCTTTGAATTTGAAATTGAAATTGATTGGTGGCATCGCTGGAACAGCTACGCTGAGGATGACACCTTTGAAATTGAAACTGATTAGTGGCATCGCTGGAACAGCTACGCTGGGGATGACACTATTGGAAATTGAAATTGAAATTGATTGGTGGCATCCCTGGAACAGCTACGCTGGGGATGACACCTATGAAATTGAAATTGATTAGTGGCATCGCTGGAACAGCTAACCTGGGGATGGCACTATTGGAAATTGAAATTGAAATTGATTGGTGGCATCACGGAACAGCTACGCTGGGGATGACACCTTTGAAATTGAAATTGATTGGTGGCATCGCTGGAACAGCTACACTGGGGATGACACTATTGGAAACTGAAATTGCAATTGATTTGTGGCATCGCTGGAACAGCTATGCTGGGATGGCACCTTTGAAATTGAAATTGATTGGTGGCATCGCTGGAACAGCTACGCTGGGGTTGACACCTTTGAAATTGAAATTGAAATTGATTGGTGGCATCGCTGGAACAGCTACGCTGGGGATGACACCTTTGAATTTGAAATTGAAATTGATTGGTGGCATCGCTGGAACAGCTATGCTGAGGATGGCACCTTTGAAAATGAAATTGATTGGTGGCATCGCTGGAACAGCTACGCTGGGGATGACACCTTTGAAATTGAAATTGATTAGTGGCATCGCTGGAACAGCTACGCTGGGGATGACACCTTTGAATTTGAAATTGAAATTGATTGGTGGCATCGCTGGAACAGCTACGCTGAGGATGACACCTTTGAAATTGAAACTGATTAGTGGCATCGCTGGAACAGCTACGCTGGGGATGACACTATTGGAAATTGAAATTGAAATTGATTGGTGGCATCCCTGGAACAGCTACGCTGGGGATGACACCTATGAATTTGAAATTGAAATTGATTGGTGGCATCGCTGGAACAGCTACGCTGAGGATGACACCTTTGAAATTGAAACTGATTAGTGGCATCGCTGGAACAGCTACGCTGGGGATGGCACTATTGGAAATTGAAATTGAAATTGATTGGTGGCATCACGGAACAGCTACGCTGGGGATGACACCTTTGAAATTGAAATTGATTGGTGGCATCGCTGGAACAGCTACACTGGGGATGACACTATTGGAAACTGAAATTGCAATTGATTTGTGGCATCGCTGGAACAGCTATGCTGGGATGGCACCTTTGAAATTGAAATTGATTGGTGGCATCGCTGGAACAGCTACGCTGGGGTTGACACCTTTAAAATTGAAATTGAAATTGATTGGTGGCATCGCTGGAACAGCTATGCTGAGGATGACACCTTTGAAATTGAAACTGATTAGTGGCATCGCTGGAACAGCTACGCTGGGGATGACACTATTGGAAATTGAAATTGAAATTGATTGGTGGCATCCCTGGAACAGCTACGCTGGGGATGACACCTATGAAATTGAAATTGATTAGTGGCATCGCTGGAACAGCTAACCTGGGGATGGCACTATTGGAAATTGAAATTGAAATTGATTGGTGGCATCACGGAACAGCTACGCTGGGGATGACAGCTTTGAAATTGAAATTGATTGGTGGCATCGCTGGAACAGCTACACTGGGGATGACACTATTGGAAACTGAAATTGCAATTGATTGGTGGCATCGCTGGAACAGCTATGCTGGGGATGGCACCTTTGAAATTGAAATTGATTGGTGGCATCGCTGGAACAGCTACGCTGGGGTTGACACCTTTGAAATTGAAATTGAAATTGATTGGTGGCATCGCTGGAACAGCTACGCTGGGGATGACACCTTTGAATTTGAAATTGAAATTGATTGGTGGCATCGCTGGAACAGCTACGCTGAGGATGACACCTTTGAAATTGAAACTGATTAGTGGCATCGCTGGAACAGCTACGCTGGGGATGACACTATTGGAAATTGAAATTGAAATTGATTGGTGGCATCCCTGGAACAGCTACGCTGGGGATGACACCTATGAAATTGAAATTGATTAGTGGCATCGCTGGAACAGCTAACCTGGGGATGGCACTATTGGAAATTGAAATTGAAATTGATTGGTGGCATCACGGAACAGCTACGCTGGGGATGACACCTTTGAAATTGAAATTGATTGGTGGCATCGCTGGAACAGCTACACTGGGGATGACACTATTGGAAACTGAAATTGCAATTGATTTGTGGCATCGCTGGAACAGCTATGCTGGGATGGCACCTTTGAAATTGAAATTGATTGGTGGCATCGCTGGAACAGCTACGCTGGGGTTGACACCTTTGAAATTGAAATTGAAATTGATTGGTGGCATCGCTGGAACAGCTACGCTGGGGATGACACCTTTGAATTTGAAATTGAAATTGATTGGTGGCATCGCTGGAACAGCTATGCTGAGGATGGCACCTTTGAAAATGAAATTGATTGGTGGCATCGCTGGAACAGCTACGCTGGGGATGACACCTTTGAAATTGAAATTGATTAGTGGCATCGCTGGAACAGCTACGCTGGGGATGACACCTTTGAATTTGAAATTGAAATTGATTGGTGGCATCGCTGGAACAGCTACGCTGAGGATGACACCTTTGAAATTGAAACTGATTAGTGGCATCGCTGGAACAGCTACGCTGGGGATGACACTATTGGAAATTGAAATTGAAATTGATTGGTGGCATCACGGAACAGCTACGCTGGGGATGACACCTTTGAAATTGAAATTGATTGGTGGCATCGCTGGAACAGCTACACTGGGGATGACACTATTGGAAACTGAAATTGCAATTGATTTGTGGCATCGCTGGAACAGCTATGCTGGGATGGCACCTTTGAAATTGAAATTGATTGGTGGCATCGCTGGAACAGCTACGCTGGGGTTGACACCTTTGAAATTGAAATTGAAATTGATTGGTGGCATCGCTGGAACAGCTACGCTGGGGATGACACCTTTGAATTTGAAATTGAAATTGATTGGTGGCATCGCTGGAACAGCTATGCTGAGGATGGCACCTTTGAAAATGAAATTGATTGGTGGCATCGCTGGAACAGCTACGCTGGGGATGACACCTTTGAAATTGAAATTGATTAGTGGCATCGCTGGAACAGCTACGCTGGAACAGCTACGCTGGGGATGACACCTTTGAAATTGAAACTGATTAGTGGCATCGCTGGAACAGCTACGCTGGGGATGACACTATTGGAAATTGAAATTGAAATTGATTGGTGGCATCCCTGGAACAGCTACGCTGGGGATGACACCTATGAATTTGAAATTGAAATTGATTGGTGGCATCGCTGGAACAGCTACGTTGAGGATGACACCTTTGAAATTGAAACTGATTAGTGGCATCGCTGGAACAGCTACGCTGGGGATGACACTATTGGAAATTGAAATTGAAATTGATTGGTGGCATCCCTGGAACAGCTACGCTGGGGATGACACCTATGAAATTGAAATTGATTAGTGGCATCGCTGGAACAGCTAACCTGGGGATGGCACTATTGGAAATTGAAATTGAAATTGATTGGTGGCATCACGGAACAGCTACGCTGGGGATGACACCTTTGAAATTGAAATTGATTGGTGGCATCGCTGGAACAGCTACACTGGGGATGACACTATTGGAAACTGAAATTGCAATTGATTGGTGGCATCGCTGGAACAGCTATGCTGGGGATGGCACCTTTGAAATTGAAATTGATTGGTGGCATCGCTGGAACAGCTACGCTGGGGTTGACACCTTTGAAATTGAAATTGAAATTGATTGGTGGCATCGCTGGAACAGCTACGCTGGGGATGACACCTTTGAATTTGAAATTGAAATTGATTGGTGGCATCGCTGGAACAGCTACGCTGAGGATGACACCTTTGAAATTGAAACTGATTAGTGGCATCGCTGGAACAGCTACGCTGGGGATGACACTATTGGAAATTGAAATTGAAATTGATTGGTGGCATCCCTGGAACAGCTACGCTGGGGATGACACCTATGAAATTGAAATTGATTAGTGGCATCGCTGGAACAGCTAACCTGGGGATGGCACTATTGGAAATTGAAATTGAAATTGATTGGTGGCATCACGGAACAGCTACGCTGGGGATGACACCTTTGAAATTGAAATTGATTGGTGGCATCGCTGGAACAGCTACACTGGGGATGACACTATTGGAAACTGAAATTGCAATTGATTTGTGGCATCGCTGGAACAGCTATGCTGGGATGGCACCTTTGAAATTGAAATTGATTGGTGGCATCGCTGGAACAGCTACGCTGGGGTTGACACCTTTGAAATTGAAATTGAAATTGATTGGTGGCATCGCTGGAACAGCTACGCTGGGGATGACACCTTTGAATTTGAAATTGAAATTGATTGGTGGCATCGCTGGAACAGCTATGCTGGGATGGCACCTTTGAAAATGAAATTGATTGGTGGCATCGCTGGAACAGCTACGCTGGGGATGACACCTTTGAAATTGAAATTGATTAGTGGCATCGCTGGAACAGCTACGCTGGGGATGACACCTTTGAATTTGAAATTGAAATTGATTGGTGGCATCGCTGGAACAGCTACGTTGAGGATGACACCTTTGAAATTGAAACTGATTAGTGGCATCGCTGGAACAGCTACGCTGGGGATGACACTATTGGAAATTGAAATTGAAATTGATTGGTGGCATCCCTGGAACAGCTACGCTGGGGATGACACCTATGAATTTGAAATTGAAATTGATTGGTGGCATCGCTGGAACAGCTACGCTGAGGATGACACCTTTGAAATTGAAACTGATTAGTGGCATCGCTGGAACAGCTAAGCTGGGGATGACACTATTGGAAATTGAAATTGAAATTGATTGGTGGCATCCCTGGAACAGCTACGCTGGGGATGACACCTATGAAATTGAAATTGATTAGTGGCATCGCTGGAACAGCTAACCTGGGGATGGCACTATTGGAAATTGAAATTGAAATTGATTGGTGGCATCACGGAACAGCTACGCTGGGGATGACACCTTTGAAATTGAAATTGATTGGTGGCATCGCTGGAACAGCTACACTGGGGATGACACTATTGGAAACTGAAATTGCAATTGATTTGTGGCATCGCTGGAACAGCTATGCTGGGATGGCACCTTTGAAAATGAAATTGATTGGTGGCATTGCTGGAACAGCTACGCTGGGGATGACACTATTGGAAATTGAAATTGAAATTGATTGGTGGCATCGCTGGAACAGCTATGCTGGGATGGCACCTTTGAAAATGAAATTGATTGGTGGCATCGCTGGAACAGCTACGCAAGGGATGACACTATTGGAAATTGAAATTGAAATTGATTGGTGGCATCGCTAGAACAGCTACGCTGTGGATGACACCTTTGAAATTTAAATTGATTAGTGGCATCGCTGGAACAGCTACGCTGGGGATGACACTATTGGAAATTGAAATTGAAATTGATTGGTGGCATCGCTGGAACAGCTATGCTGGGGATGGCACCTTTGAAATTGAAATTGATTGGTGGCATCGCTGGAACAGCTACGCTGGGGATGACACCTTTGAATTTGAAATTGAAATTGATTGGTGGCATCGCTGGAACAGCTACGCTGAGGATGACACCTTTGAAATTGAAACTGATTAGTGGCATCGCTGGAACAGCTACGCTGGGGATGACACTATTGGAAATTGAAATTGAAATTGATTGGTGGCATCACGGAACAGCTACGCTGGGGATGACACCTTTGAAATTGAAATTGATTGGTGGCATCGCTGGAACAGCTACACTGGGGATGACACTATTGGAAACTGAAATTGCAATTGATTTGTGGCATCGCTGGATCAGCTATGCTGGGATGGCACCTTTGAAAATGAAATTGATTGGTGGCATCGCTGGAACAGCTACGCTGGGGATGACACCTTTGAAATTGAAATTGATTAGTGGCATCGCTGGAACAGCTACGCTGGGGATGACACTATTGAAAATTGAAATTGAAATTGATTGGTGGCATCGCTGGAACAGCTATGCTGGTGATGGCACCTTTGAAATTGAAATTGATTAGTGGCATCGCTGGAACAGCTACGCTGGGGATGACACTATTGGAAATTGAAATTGAAATTGATTGGTGGCATCGCTGGAACAGCTACGCTGGGGATGACACCTTTGAAATTGAAATTGATTAGTGTCATCGCTGGAACAGCTACGCTAGGGATGACACTATTGGAAACTCAAATTGAAATTGATTGGTGGCATCGTTGGAACAGCTACGCTGGGGATGACACCTTTGAAATTGAAATTGATTAGTGGCATCGCTGGAACAGCTACGCTGGGGATGACACTATTGGAATTAGTGACATCACTTAAACAACTACGCTGGGGACGACACTATTGGAATAAAGGACAATTGTTAACTATTATAAAAATTACCGTTTGAAATTACGATAAATGAGGGCCAGACTGAAAGGATATGACAAAGTTCCGGATGACAAACGTCGCCATGCATGAATAGGGTTGTGTATATGTTGTGTCTGAGTGAAAGTAATAATGCATGAATGTATGAATGTGTGAATGAATGTATGAGTGTATAGACTGGATTGTGATAGGTAAACTTGACGAAACGAGACAAAGACAGGTAAGACGGGAGGCAGACCAACATTGCAGTACAAACACTCGGCAAACTTCCTTGAAGATATATTATTACGAACTGATCGAGCAACTTGCAGGATGAAACTCGGCACGAGGTAGCAAATGATGCTTCCTCGGGAGAGAGCCCATTGTTGACGAGACGTCTGGAAGAAGTCGCCATTTGTGAACCGATGTAGAGTGTTATGATAAAAGCCATTGTTGACCAAACGTTTGGAAGTCACCATTTGCATAGAGTGCCAATCCATAGGTATGCCCCTGCAGTCACGCTCCTTTTTGTTTTTCTGGTTTTTTGAAATCCCTAATTTTTTCCTGGACCGCCCTTTTGGGTTTTCAGTCCACCGGGAGTATGTTCCTTTTTTGTGCCCCTAATTTTTGCCTGGACCGCCCTTTCGGGTACCGGGACGCTCTATATTGCCTAAGTCTCCTTTTCAGGTTTTCAACTTAGCGAGCTTTCATTTTTTGTTCTTGTTGTTTTTTTTTAGATTGTAACTGCATAGTGCTTAGACATATTTCCCTTCCGGAGTGTAATCGTTCTCGAGGCGGCTGCTGATGTATGCTTCACCTACTCACGAGCTCAAAGAGAGTGTGTTTGTTGTTCATATTTTTCAAAAGATGTAAAAAAAGTTTTGTATTTTGATTTTTTTTTTTTTTTGCTTCAAGTATTGCCATAAACATAGAAGAAATTTTGTAAATCAAATAAATGAGAGTTCCAAATAAATGGGTACGGGCTCAAACTTGATTAATTGAGTGGTGGCCTGCCAATGGCATCGCTCCACGGATCTTTGAAATATTTTGGAAAATGGCAAATGTAAAGGGAAGGGTACATTGAACACGATAACCGCTATTCTCCCTCACAACTTTGAATTGCCTCTGTCTCGAGTCTTTGATTTGTAGGTGCTTTGAATCAGAGATCTTTTGATAGTTGGATGCCTCAAGTGGACTGTGCCTGACTGATGCAGTTGCTTTGAATCAGAGGTCTTTTGATAGTTACATGCCCTAAGTGGACTGTGTCTGACTGATGCAGTTGCTTTGTCATGATCCTTATCTTTTGCATAGATCGCCCTTTCGGGTTTTCGATCTATCAGGATAATCATTTTGTATATGTCTCTAATTTTTTCCTGGACCGCCCTTTCGGGTTTTCAGTCCACCGAGACGCTCATTTTTGCCTAAGTCCTCTTTTTAGGTTTGCGACTTATCGAGCTTTTATTTTTGACAAAGTATTTCTTGACTGCTCCGGCATTCATAAGATGTGTGAGTTTGTCACCATCCATAGTTGTAAACGTCATTGCACACGAGCCTTCATAGTTAGGCGTCCACTTGCCCCTGGAGTCTGGTTGGAGAGATTATGTTCTTTTGCGCAAAGTCCCTTTGAAATTCACGGGGGACGAACCTTCATCTGGGAAGCTTGTTTCAATTTCTTTTGATATAGTTGTACCAGGGTCGTCATGTATTGTGAATTCAAATCAATCTTGAGATTTCAGCCGAAACCCTGTTGGCGAGACTTTGACCTCCACGAGAAGTCCGCCCCTTCATGTCATATACTGATGGAAGGAGGGGGGGTTGCCCCTGTTGAAATGTTTATTGAAACACGATGCCCGTCTGAGGCAACGGTGCTATCTCATGCTGGTCTTTGTAAGTGACAGCCATTCTCTTGGCGATCTTCTTGATTTTGTTTGTAGCTTTGATGGCTAAGATGCCCCAGTATCTGAGAGGTTTTGTCGGGAATCACTTCTTTTTTCTTCATCTTTGGACACAGGGAATTCAAAGTCGAAAAAGAGTATAGGGTTAATGTGTTCAACGGGCTTATTTATGTTTAATCTGCATTTATGTTTGATTTTAGAGAATGAATAATTGTATGCAGACATTTGGAAATGATTAAAGAAGAAGATTTTTGGTTTTTTGTGTTACCATTTTCCAGAAAAAGCACAAAATAAAAACAAAGTCGTGATCAAAACGACATTTTTATTAATGATGACAATACTTAAAGCAAAAAAAAAAAGCCCTACACAAGTTCACTTTTGTCTCGGGCGGAACAAAAGGATATTTTTTTGAAAAAAAGTAAACAGCAAACAAGCACATTATTTGAACGGATAAGTAGCGGAAGAAAACATCAACAAAGAGCTTATTGCGGCTAGCCATCCCATGTGTCGCAAGCACTATGTATTATGATCTGGTAGCGGATTGACTTGCGCGTTCGGAGAGTCTTAAAAGGTCAGGCGGTTGGTCCTAATCAAGTTCTGAACTGCCTTCTTTAGTGCGTTACAATGTTCGACGTCATGTCCAGGTGCCCCTTGATGGAAGGTACAGAAAAGGTCAGGTCTATACCATGCTGGCAATCTTGTTGGTACTGGAGGAGGCGTCTTAGTCTGGACCAAATTCTTTTTGAGCAACTGTGGAAGCAAATCCGCATATTTCACGGGGATTGGGGTAAATTGCGCCCTTGAGGCCTGTTGTTGCCGATATAGTTGTTGAGGATACTGTTGTTGAGGATGATGTGGGAATAATAGTTGCCCATCGGGGGATAGGACGTTGGTTCGGATCAAGTCCCGGACTGCATTCTTCAAGGCATAACAATGCTCGATGTCGTGACCTGGTGCCCCTTGATGGAAGGCACATGAGAGATCCGCTCTAAACCATGCTGACGATTTTTCCGACACCAGAGGAGGTGCCTTGGTCTGGACCAAATTCTCTTCAAGCAACGTTGGGAGCAGCTCTGCATACTTCATGGGAATTGGATCATAATGTGCTCTTCGAGCCTGATTCTGTGGATTGGGTGGTTGAGGAGCCTGTTGTCGAGGCTGTTGTATGCACAATGGCGGACATGGTGGCTGGGGCCCTCGCTGGAATCGTGGCGGATCCTTTGTGACCATCAGCGAAGTTACCAGGTTAGTTAACTTCTCTACTTCGGCCCGAAGCGTTGTCACCTCTTTACGAAGCTCGTGGACCTCTTGTTCAAGCTGATCCGTCTTTTGTGTTTGCACGAGTGTTTGCATGTGCGAGTTGAAGTTGAACAAAGACATTAGACCACCTTACTGACGGATTGACCTTTTATTGAAAAGACACAGTATGAGACTCGGACTTGAAACTATGAATGCAGAATGATGCATGGTATGTTTATGCAAAAAATAGACATTTTTATTTGTTTATCGAAGGATATGTCAAAGTAATTGTAAACATCGTAAGGACCATGGTTTTATTTGTAAAGATATTGCAAACGGTCCCCTTTTTTAAAAGCAAGAACGAAACCACGGAAGAAGCCCTTAACAAAAGCAAAAACTTAGTTTAGATTTTTTTGAAATTTCATTTCATGCTGTTCTTTCTTGCAAGGTCCATACCAATGATGTTTACAAGAGCTTATATTGTCCTTCGATATTTAATGAGAAAAGAAGTTTATGAATGAATGTATGTATGCATGAATATGCTAAAGAACATAGAAAACATGGTGAGGTTTTAGGTCCATAATGATGGAGTCAAGGGTAAGTGCGCCACATGGTAAGGACTATGGTTTCATTTGTATCACGGGTTCTACCAAGTTCCCAAAATCACTGACCACTTCCGAATATTATCGATCAGCGGGAGTACTCCCGGGTTCAATAATATTCGTTGTAATGTCTCATTTGAGTGTAGTGTAACACCCCGTTCACCCAACGACGTAATAATAAATATAATTATATCAGAGTTTATCACCAAAAACGGAATGCTACATTTTCATTCAAATAAATTCTCCAATAAATTAACGGATGAATAAATATTCTCCAATAAATTAGTCAATAATAATTAACTTAAAAACATCGCAGCGGAATAAATTTTAAACAACTGAATAAATCCTTGGCACGCAGGCCTCATCAAAGGTTTCATTAAATCAAAATTATTACGTAAGGAAAGAGAAAACAAGCAACATAATCTCATCCCGTTACGTATCAGAGCCCTAAGACACTTGAGCCGACATCCCTACTAATCTTCGTTACCTGCACTTGCCCACAAGGCGGCAATTCCAGCAGAAGGGGTGAGATACACGATCAATAATAAATATATATATATATAATCCATCAAATCAATGAAACAACAACGTCTTACAACAGGCATCATTCAATTCATATGTAATGTGAATAAATATACACATATGTAATAGCAACATAATTATCTTCAACAACATTAAACAACAACAACAACAACAACAACAACAATGTCATTATCAGCAATGAACACCAACGACATGACCGACGACAACGACTACGACAATGCGACATTGACAACGACAAATGCATTATGCATGTGGTACCATTTTACGCGCGTTGAATGCTAAGCATTCCATGGCATAAGCCCCCAACAGTTGGATGGTTAAAGCATCCCAGGGCATAAGCCCCCAACAGGTGAATGATAAACATTCCAGGGCATAAGCCCCCAACAGGTGAATGATAAACATTCCAGGGCATAAGTCCTCAACAGTTGAGTGATAAACACTCCAGGGCATAAGCCCTCAACGGTTGAGTGAAAACACTCCAGGGCATGAGCCCTCAACAAGGTATGAGTATGCAAATGGACTCGACTTGTGTATATCAACATACAACTCAACAACATCTACGACAACAACATATGTGCCTAATCATTTATGACACACTCCACAACTTAGTCAAAATCTGACACAACAACTCTTACGACATAATTCATCAACATAACACATATACATTAATCAACTACATTCATATCAGACCAAAACATTCTTCAACAACAAGCAAGTGTGATCAATAAGACATGAGTCAAATACTCATAAAACACTTCAACTAAATTCCTAAATACTTAAGTTTGAAGTTGGGAAACTAACCATAAGTTTTGGACTAACTCAGAATTAGTTATGCTAAGTTTTCTTAAAATTTTCTGAATACCCACTTGGACTATTTTCATCATAACTCAAAATCTAAAAATAGTTTACACGTCAAACCAAGGCCATTAGAAAGCTAACTCAATTATCTACAACTTTCATGTTTACACCGAAAGCTAATTCAAAACAGAAACGTGTGAAAAAGACACAAGAACGTGAAACAGGAAATGCTGTTACTGTGCAGTTCGCTTAAGCGAAGGGTGGTTCGCTTAAGCGAACGTAACGTCGAGAGCAAGCTCAATTTCGCTTGAAAGTTCGCTTAGGGCTCGCTTAAGCGAACTGGGCCCCGTTTTTTGACGATTTCTCACCATTTTTCACCCAAAAACCCAAATTTTGATCCCTTAATCTCCCAAAATGATTTACAGTGATGTTTATAGGTCAAATAGGCAATATAGCAATCAAAACAACATAGGAACATGCATCAAACAACACAATTCATCCATTTTAGAAATTACACAAAATTCTAAAACCTAGAAAACCAAGAACACCACAATTCATAAATTTTTCAGAATTATATACATTATTAGTGAAAGGAATCCCACCCTTACCTTAATTCAGCAACAATTGAAAGCCTACAACGATTTGATCCCTTCCTAGCTCTCCTTCTAGCCCTCTTGGTTTTTCTCCTCTTTTTATCAAACACTCTCTTTTTCTCTACTGTACGTGAAAATGTTTGTCTAACTCTTTCCTTACTAACTCCCAAAACATAACCCACTTTTTCTTTCCCTTAACTCCCACTTAATCCACATAATTACAATTAATAACCCTTAATTCTAAATAAATATTATTACTACTTATTTCTATTTCTCATATTTTATTTTAAATAATAAAACAACTATGTAATAAAATAACACATAATATATATATATCACACATGAATCATATATTTTCGCATAAAATCATATATATATATATATATATATATATATATATCAAATAAGTCATGCAAAATCATATAACCAATATTCAAACATCATTTAAAATAATAGAATTAAAATGAGGTGTTACAACTCTCCCCAATTTATAGAATTTTGTCCTCGAAATATTATCTCAAGCAAACAACTCAGGATAAGACTCTAGCATCTTACTCTCCAGCTCCCAAGTCAAACTTTCACCAGTTACTCCACCCCAGACAACTCTCACCAGAGGTATCTCCTTGCCTCTCAACTTCTTCACCTTGCGATCATCAATTCTCAACGGTAAGGTCTCCACCGTAAGGTTGTCTCTAACCTGCACATCATCCCTCGGTATGACATGCGAAGGGTCCGCTACGTACTTCCGCAACTGCGACACATGAAACACATCATGCAGATTCGAAAGATGTGGTGGCAAACCCACTCTATATGCCACCGTTCCAATCCTCTCAGATATCTGATACGGACCAATAAACTTCGGAGTATTCGGTAAGCTCGTTACAAAATCCATGGATATGCTATCCCACTTCCATTCTGGCACATCTAATGGTGTCAACAATCCTGCAGGCTTCTGATGTTCAACTTTAGATTTCTGACAAGTTAAACATGCATAAACAAATTGCGCAACATCACGTTTCAATCCAGACCACCAAAACATTTTCTTCAAGTCGTGATACATCTTTGTAGCTCCCGGATGAATACTCAAGCTACTCTTGTGACTTTCTTCCAAAATCATCTTTTTCAACTCGTCATTATCAGGAATACAAATTCTGCCTCGGAATCTTAACACACCTTTATCATCAACCTGGAAATCACTACCTTCCGCTTCATTACTAGCAACCATAAAGTCTACAAACTTAACATCAGCTTCCTGCGCTTCCTTGATACTATTCAAGAATTCATTATTGATCTTCAACATACCCAACTGCACGCTCTGAGGTGCCAATTCGCAAACTAAGCTCAAGTCTCTAAATTGCTCAAGTAACTCGAACTCTTTTATCATCATAGCAGACATGTGCAACGTCTTTCTGCTCAAGGCATCTGCAACAACATTCGCCTTACCTGGGTGATAGTTCAAACTAAAATCATAGTCCTTCAACAACTCAAGCCACCTTCTCTGTCTCATATTCAACTCCTTTTGATCAAATAAATATTTCAAACTCTTATGATCACTGAACACCTCAAATCTGGAACCGTACAAATAATGCCTCCAAATTTTTAACACAAAAACTACAGCAGCCAATTCTAAATCATGTGTAGGATAGTTCTTCTCATGTATCCTCAACTGCCTCGAAGCATAAGCTACTACCTTACCATCTTGCATAAGTACACCACCTAAGCCCAACTTGGACACATCACAATAAACAACAAAAGGTTCATCTGACTTCGGTAAAATCAAAATCGGAGCAGTCGTCAACCGTTGCTTCAATTCATTGAAACTATTCTCACACCTA